>CM069906.1:89283622-89308622 GCA_036172215.1 Camellia granthamiana
GATAAAGGACCCAAACAGGGTTGAGTCCTTCTTCAATGTTGAAGAGAGGCTCAAAATAGGGCCACTCACAGTTTACATCATGCTCAAAAACAGATCACACATAGGCCAAATATTCAATGCAAAATAATGGCATATAAGAGGATATTGAAACAAGTGCCAAATGGAGGGCTCAAACAGGGTTGAGCCCTTGAACAAACATGAAGAATGGCTCAAAAAAAGCCTAGTTTCAGTTAGGGTCAGAGCCCAAAACAGTAAGCAAATAGGCTAAGGAAATGAGGCAAAAATGAGCTCAAAAAAGGGTGAAGTGGACTTACCCTTGAAGATCAAGACTTTGGTTGCTTCTTGGACCAAATTTGTTGCCTCTTAGCTGCTGGAAAGCCTCTCCTTGCTGCTGGAATGGAGTGGTGATGGTAGAGCTTGGTAGTGATGAAGAAATGTGGTTGGAACTTAGGGATTTTGAGAGAAAATGAGAGAGAAATAGAGAGAGATAGATCCAAAGGCCTTAGGGAAATTTTTGTAACCCTAAAACATGAGTTGGAGGATGGTTATAAAGGCCAAGGAAGGGGAGGAAAGGTGGAGGGAAATGACATCAAGTTTCCCTCCCAAAGGCTTTCCCCGGATCAGATATTTTTTTAGAAAAAACAGCTGTATGGCTGTATGGCACAGATCCCAAGGAGCATGGCCGGCTGGGTACTTTTACTGCAGGTGGCCGGCCGGCCACCCCCTATGACCGGCCGGCTAGGGGTCAAAAGGGTCAAGTGGATTTGCTGGCCGGCCACCAGATATTGGTGTCCTCCCAGGTCCGCTCAACACAACCATGTGGTTCAAAATTGGCAAATGTAAAACAGGAGAGAGAACAAGCCACTTTTAGGAAGGGTTCAAAAGGTTCAATTGGAGTTACTGGCCGGCCATATGTTTTTAGGGTCCTCCCATGTGTGTACAACACAAATATGTGGTTTTGGCTTGAAGAAAATGGCCCTAGGGTGTTCAACATTGCCTCGGAAGTGAGAAAAACGGGCGTCGGAGGGCGCCGGAGGAGCATAACTGGTTGCTGAGACAATTGATGGCCTGCCACCCTTCAGTGACCTTCCTGGTGATAAAACAGAGGTACCTGCCAAAAATGAACAAAAACCGATGCAAAACGAATGCTTGGGGGCCAAAACACGCAGTTCGGGGTCCCGAAAATAGGCCGTTAAGCACCGAAAGTGGTGTTTGGCCACGAAGTGGGTATCTAAGACCCCAGTGTCCCTCGAAAGGGAGTAAATGAGATACATGCCAAGAACCGGAGGAATCGGAGATGGTTAGGCTGTCCTGAACCGAGGCACACGGCCTGACGGCTCCGAAAACCGGGAACCGGGCTCCGAAATGGGCAAAATGGCCTACGACCACGAAATGTAGTCCACGGCCACTGAGAGATGGTCTACTGGACCTCTCCCTCCCCTCAGGAAAGAAAACAGAGAAAAACCGAGTCTGGTTCGCAAACCGAGGCAAGGCACAAAAGAGGGTTCGGAAGTCCGGAGGCAGGGCGCACGGCCGCGACTCTGAGACTTCTGAACGAGCACAATATGCAACATCACCGAGCGCTCAATCGGTGACGTCTGAGTCTTAAGGTCGGTCAAAAATGGGGTGTCTACAGTTCCCCCTCTTTGACAGAACTCGGAAGTCACAAGTGACGGGAGTGAATGTCAAAGCGCAGAGACGACCCATTTTTGACAAGGCCGAAGACTTAGACAATCATACAAGATAAACAGAGATATGTGTGCCCGCAGGCATGCCCGCAGGCAGGGGGGGCAAAATGCAAAGCGACATGCACAAAGCCAAATGATCATGCAAATACAGCAAGCTGCAATGAGGCAAGTATTCGCAAATAGATGCAACAGTTTTAAGCAAGAATGCAAAGCAGCAACTACATTTTATGCAGTTAGGAATGCGGAGAATCATTCGATTCTCGTCGCGTCTCACACGGAGAAGATACGATACCTGCGCGATTCGTCTGGTCGCACCAGCCTCAAATGAACCGTACATACAATATCATGCCTGCAAAAGAGAGAAATTCAACAAGAACAATATGCTAACAACATATATTCAATGTGATTCCTGTGGTTCCGAAAGTTTGACACACGCAGTGTCGGCGAGTGAATGCATCGCAATGAGAGAAAGGAACACGCGTGACAACGCACGCTCAGGCACAGAGGTATGGTACACCAAGAAATCATGCATGACAATGCAAAATGTTAGTTATGTGCAAAACAATGTAAAATGAGCACGAATCAGGGTGCTCGTTTGTTGCGAAACAACGTGTAAGAAAACGCGCATTTCGGTGAAGGCAACTTGATCGCGGCCTCTGATTCACCTCCCGGAGAGGTTACAACATGTTCAAAAAGGATACACCTTGATTTTGATGAGTAATGATGAGACACATGTCAGAAATTGCAGCTGAAGTTCCGGCGGAGCAGTTTCGCGCCAGAAAGTGCACTTTTCTTGAACTTTTTCAGGTCCCGGGAACTCTGATCTTCCTCAAAATTTGCAGAGAGCTAGGTGGGGGTGTGGGGAACACCACCGGCCAGGTGGTTGCCCTAGGGGAGGCCACCAGCTAGGGACAAAAAAGAGGAAGGCCGGCCAGCCAGAAAAGGTGGCCGGCCGGCCACCTGCCCAAATCCAGGGACTTTTTTGTCTTTTCGCCTCATTTTCTTTATATTCCCTCATCCAATGCCTCCGAGATCACACCCACAGCTGCGAAATCTTCCTCTCGTCTCCCAAACCATTTCCTCCTTCAGATCTGCACTTTATACGCGTTTTTCAGCCTCCCACGCAAGTTGTTTTCTCGAAATCTTTCAGTTTTAAGCACTTTGGACCGATTAAATTTTGATTTGGGGGCTTCTTTTCTCATTTTCACCACTTGAGGTAAGTTTGTCTCAATATTTGGAAGATTTTCTCGGGAGTTGACTTTTGTTGACTTTTCCATTTCCCGAGAGTTGACTTTTGTTGACTTTTTCCAATTTTGGCTCATTTTTGCTCCTTTTGCAGATTTTCTGAAATGGCGGGTGATTACCCTCATGGCGGAGGTCCTCCAGGTGCCGGGGATGACTTTGATGTTATGACGTTGCCCCCGAGGGTCCGGCCTTTTATTCCCGATCGATACGCCCCGGCGGTTCATGTCCTTCCACGGGCCATTTTTCGTCATTTTACTGGCTTCAATGATCGGGCACCTGGAGATCTGCTTCTGCGAGAGCCGGAGCATCACCTTTCTCACGAGGCGCGAGAGGTATTTCACTTTATTTTCTGCATTTTTCTTGTATTTCGTGCCTTTGCCATACTTGAACACACAGTCTAGCCTATGGCATAGTACTTTGCTTGCATCCTGAACATGTGGCTTAAACATTTGAATTTCTGAACACTCGGCTCATTTATTGATTGCGAACGCATGGCACACATTAGTTAAGAATTGAACACACGGCTCAAACACTGGTTTGTCGGACACACAGCCCGAATTTGAAGGTGAACACACGGCACACACTGACTTAGAGTAGAACACACCGTCCCAAACTCTAATTTTCTAAACACACAGTCCACATTGATTGAGAGTAGAACGCGCAGTCCCAAACTCTGATTTTCTGAACACACAGCCCAGACATTTGAAGTAAACACGCAGCCCACCGATTTTGAAATTTGAACACGCAGCCTAAATTTTGATTTTCTGAACACACAGCCCAGATATTTGAAGTGAACACGCAGCCCACTGATTTTGAAATTTGAACACGCAGCCCAAATACCAATTTACTGAACACGTAGCCCAGATTACAAGTGAACACGCAGCCCACTGATTTTGAAATTTGAACACGCAGCCCAAATACCAATTTACTGAACACGCAGCCCAGATTACAGGTGAACACGCAGCCCACTGATTTTGAAATTTGAACACGCAGCCCAAATACCAATTTACTGAACACGCAGCCCAGATTGAAGGTGAACACGCAGCCCACTGATTTTGAAATTTGAACACGCAGCCCAAATAACGAATTTCTGAACACGCAACCCATATTGAAGTGAACACGCAGCCCACTGACTTTGAAATTTGAACACGCAGCCCAAATAACGAATTTCTGAACACGCAGCCCAGATTGGAGTGAACACGCAGCCCACTGACTTTGAAATTTGAACACGCAGCGCAAATAACGAATTTCTGAACACGCAGCCCAGATTGGAGTGAACACGCAGCCCACTGACTTTGAAATTTGAACACGCAGCCCAAATAACGAATTTCTGAACACGCAGCCCAGATTGAAGTGAACACGCAGCCCACTGACTTTGAAATTTGAACACGCAGCCCAAATAACGAATTTCTGAACACGCAGCCCAGATTGGAGGTGAACACGCAGCCCACTGATTTTGAAATTTGAACACGCAGCCCAAATAACGAATTTCTGAACACGCAGCCCAGATTGGAGTGAACACGTAGCCCACTGACTTTGAAATTTGAACACGCAGCCCAAATAACGAATTTCTGAACACGCAGCCCACTGATTTTGAAATTTGAACACGCAGCCCAAATACCAATTTACTGAACACGCAGCCCAGTTTGAAGGTGAACACGCAGCCCACATTGATAGAGAGTAGAACACGCAGCCCAGTTTGAAGGTGAACACGCAGCCCACATAGATAGAGAGTAGAACACGCAGTCCTAACTCAGATTTTCTGAACACGCAGCCCAGTTTGAAGGTGAACACACAGCCCACATAGATAGAGAGTAGAACACGCAGTCCTAACTCAGATTTTCTGAACACGCAGCCCAGTTTGAAGGTGAACACGCAGCCCACATAGATAAAGAGTAGAACACGCAGCCCTAAATCTGATTTTCTGAACACGCAGCCCAGATTGATTGAGAGTAGAACACGCAGCCCTAACTCTGATTTTCTGAACACGCAGCCCAGATTGATTGAGAGTAGAACACGTAGTCCTAACTCAGATTTTCTGAACACGCAGCCCAGATTGATGTGAACACGCAGCCCACTGAACACAACTCATTCATTTCATTTGCACACAGCTCATTCATTTCATTTGCACACAGCTAACTTTATTTCCTTTGCACACAGCTAACTTTATTTCCTTTGCACACAGCTAACTTTATTTCCTTTGCACACAGCTAACTTTATTTCCATTTGCACACAGCTAACTTTATTTCCTTTGCACACAGCTCATTCATTTCATTTGCTGAAACGTGTATTCATTCTGAATGCAGGTTGGCTCTCGCACGGTACGGGGGTATGGCTCCACTGCAGCCAGGGATTGGTATGTTGAGCTTCCGGAGGCTGTCCGGGACTTAGTTGATCTAGCAGGGTTTGGGGCCTTCTGCGTTGGATTATCACGCTGTCCTGCCAGTAGGACTCTGTTGGGAGCTTTGGTGGAGAGGTGGTGGGACACCACCAATTCCTTCCATTTTTCTGCCACCGGGGATCTGACTATGACCCCGCTAGACTTTGCTGTACTCACCGGCCTAGACATAGGAGGTTGGCCCATTCCTTACGACGAGGATATGGGCGAGTGGGAGGCCGCTTGGATGTATTTGCTGGGGGCTCGCCCGCCTGTGGACAGAGCTTCCGGGAGAGTCCGGTACACCTGGTTCTCTTCCCATTTTCGGAGGCCGGAGATGGAGCCTGAGTCTCCTGCGGAGGCTGAGCAGTACGCCCGTGGTTTCCTTATGTTCCTCTTTGGCACCACTCTGTTTGCAGATAGGGGGAACACTGTCGGGTTGTATCTTTTGAGTGCCCTGGTGGACCTATCACAGGTCAGTCGGTACGACTGGGGCGGCGCCGGCCTGGCTACCCTTTACTGTTATATGAGCGCGACCTCCTGCGGGCAGGGAGACTTACTTGGCGGCTATTGGAGAGCCTGGGAGGTACGTTCTGTCCTCTCGATTTACATTTCTGCACCTTATTACTTGTTCATTGCACACACGGCGCACTTTACATCTTGTATTTTGCACTCAGCATTTTATATTCACATTCTGCACTGTTTTCCATAGCTATGGGTCTATGTATATTTTCCGACATTAGCCCCGGAGATGGTGGTGGCAGGGCCCCTCATGACCCCGTATTCCTTGGTATTCGAGGGCGAGCACCGACCGAGACCCCGAGAGACTCTCCTCTATCTGCGACAGTACTTTGACACCGTGCGAACGACAGAGGTATTTCAGAACTCTCAGTTTTCTGCCGTTTTCATCTTTGATCTGCCTTGTATATTCCCGATTTCTGATTGATTCATGCACTGGTTATCCGCAGATCACGTGGCAGCCCTGGGCAGTCTTGGGCGATGGTCTCCGATTCCAGTATGCCGGAGGATCGGGCACCTCCCAGTACAGGATCCTGCTCGAGGGACCGATTGGTAGAGCATGGTTTCTGGGGGAACGCTTCCTGCGTCAGGTGTGGGGATACCTTTCTCAGGATCCTCCTGTAGCACCTCCAGCCACTATGCGGACTGCTGATAGACTTTCTACCCAGGAGGTCATTAGCGCTATGCAGGGCACCGATGCTTTGCTACATCTTACAGAGGGAGACTACGCCACTTATCGTCACACATATCTGATGCCTCCCTTGACAGGAGTGCGTGCTCCGCCACTGAGGCCCTCTGGTGTACCATCTTCGAGTCGGGCTCATGCTACAGATATCCCCTCCTCCAGCAGGGCTGGTACGTCTCGAGGTGGGGGGGGATTCATTCCCCCGATCCCTCCGACTCTTCATCATCCCGGGTGGCCAGACATGCCGACCGAGTTGATGGGGTGGCAGTATGGGACTACTTCTCCGATTCCGATCCCTATAGAGCCTCCGATGCCTGGTCACAGATATGTCAGAGACCCTGATTCACCACCGGTATGTTTTACAGCTTTGATTTATCAGTCGGACATTTGGACATCCATTTCTTTACTGATAGCTTTGCATTTGTGTCTGTAGCCTCCAGTTGAGTACATGGATGAGATGCTTGGGATGCTGGCCTCACTTGAGGGGATGGTCCTGCGTAGAGAGTCGCAGTTGTCCATCATGGGCTTCCAGGTACCCTTTTAGTTTTCTGGTATTTACCATACTCCTGATGATATGCTGATCTTGAACATTCTACTGCATTGATAAGCTGTTTGTGTAGAGCACATCTAACACACACCCCACTCACATACTGTACTTTCATCTGGTTTTCATATTTGAACTGATGTATTGAACTGTTCATTTTCAGATGCCTCCTGTATATACTCCGCCACAGGCTAGACCGCCTGGGCCTTCTCAGGGAGGTAGACCGTCTGGATCTTTTCGAGGTGCTGGACCATCTGGGCCGTCCCGACGAGCTGGGCCATCTAGGCCTTCTCGAGGGGCTCGAGGAGCGGGGTCGTCTCATAGACGTAGGGCTCATGTTATAGAGCCAGAGCCCGATGAGGATGAGGAGGAGGAGGTCGCAGACCGTCAGTCGGATACATCCGCTGAGGAGGAGGATTCCGGCTTTGGTTCCGGAAGTGGAGGCGAGGCTGAGGGGGATCCTGAGGATGACAGCTCCGACCCGGATAGCGATGATGGTGCAGAGGTCGTCCCACAGAAGAGGATGAGGAGGCCTCCTCATTCCCGCTCCCGAGGGCATTGATGCTATTTCCTGCTTTATTTTACTTTTTGCTAGTAGTTTGTAGCACTTTGCAGATTATCAGGCAGTTTTATTTCCTGTAAAACTCGTACCTTTATTTGTTGTAAAACATGATGGAATGAAACAGCTTTTGAAAAGGATGTTTGTATTTGAAAGTCTTAGCATCGCATCGCGTCATTTTGCACAAAAATAAAAATCGAATGAAATGTGCGCACTGTGTATTCACCGAGTCAGGTAATGAGTCGACACAACAAAACAAACAACTCAACTTGCTAAGAAAAGACAAGATCTTAACAAGTTTACAACTCGATAAGCAAAATACAACAATGTTAACGACTCGGTAAACAAGACTTAACAAAATTGCGTAAACAAAAGAGTAACAACTCAAAACACTAAATGTGACAGCTCGACAAAACTTACAACTCGATAAACAAAACGACAACTCGATAAGCAAAACAACAACTCGATGGGCAAAACAAAGCGTACATTCAGATGATCTGGGTGACGGAACGCATCCGAAACTGAGAGAAATGGAGGCCTTTGACATTCCCGATGCATCGAGATGCCTCAAATTTCCTTCCGGAGGGTAAACAGGACCAATGAGCATGGTGGGCCCCACTTTGCTTTTGGAGAGCCATAGGTGGCCGGCCTGCTAGAATAGGTGGCCGGCCGGCCACTTTTCTCTGCAGCCTCCAGAATTTTGACACTTGTCCCCTGAATAGTGTTTTCTCCTCTATAAAAGCTCCAACTTCGAGGTTCATTCATTTTATCACTGCTTTGCACAAAAATGGAGGCATTTCTCTCAGAAAAATCTCACATCTTGGATCTCTTCTCTAGATGGCTCGGAAAAGTTGAACTTCCGAGGTTTCGGCTTAAATGCACTATTCCCGCTGAGCTGCACCCCACTGCACCTTCCTTTCCTCCACGCCACGGCGAAGTTTTGGAACCCGGTGACGCACGTTTTCAGCTTCGGCGGTCAAGAGGTATGTCCCACTTTTGAAGATTTTCAAGTTTTGATGGAGTCTGAACATTCAGAAGAGATCTTGCCTCAGTCTCGTTTCGGCCACGCCCAAGCTTTAGGGCGGATGTGCGGTCTCAACGCGCATGATGCTCGATCCCTGATTTGTAACGGGAGGTTGGATATCCCGAGCCTGATTTACCGATTCTCCGATGCCGGTGACCGCGGTGACCATTATCGGCAAGGTTTTCGACAACATGCCCTCTGCTTGTGCATGCTATCTCATTTTCTGTTTGTCTCGGGCTCCGGGGGAGCTAACATCCGTTTGATTGAAGTTGCTCAAGGCTTGAGGGAAGGAAAGAGCTATACCGCCATGACATTGGCTGAGACACTGCTGGGTTTGGATGCCTTCCACCGCCAGGAGACAACCAGGTTTGCGGGGAGCCCACTACTGTTGCAGGTAATGTTTCCCACCCAAGCTCACATATGTAGTTGCTCACATCGCTCGGCCCTCAGGCTCGGTTTTTCTCACAAAACCCTTATCTTACTTTTCTCTCATCGCACATCTCTCTATTCTTTATTCTCTCATTTTTCCTCCCTCCCTAGATATGGTTGATGGATAAATTGCAAGTTGTGGACTCTTGCCCTGCTTACTCAGCCCGCGGCTACTTCTTTCGACAATGCCTGGTTGACGCCCTTGATGAGGGATGGTGGGTTGAATGGATGTGCAACTTGTCAGCTGAACGCATTGCTTGGCGCTGTCCTTGGCTTAACCTTCCGGCGATGAGCTATAGCATGTTCCAGGATACTGGGATCCGGTTGATTGGCCTGACCCATTGTGTATTCTATTTCCCATTCCGCATTCTGTGCCAGTTCGGCCATGATCAGACTTGCCCTCCGGAGGGGACAGAGTATTCGGTCGCCTTCCCGATCCGAGGTGCACACCTCGCCCGACATACTACGGCTTGGAGGACTAGAGAGCTCCTGCCCCCCGCCCCTATTTTCAGTTGCACTTTGTCTGATGAGTGCTGGGATTGGCTCAATGAGGAGGCACAGATTGGGCCTAGGTCGGCATCGGAGGCTTCGACTAGCTCCGGGAGGGGGCGCAGGGACATCTGACCTGACTATGCCCCAGATTTATTACTTTATTAGTACTTTCAATTTTTCATTATGAGTGTAATAAAAAGCAACTTCAATTGTATACAAGAGCAAGAGAACTCTGTTTTGAAATCAATGAAATTGAAGGTTGTGGTACTGAAAATTTTCCGCTTTGGTCCAAAAATGGTCTTAGTTGTGAAAAGATTAATTTGAACAAAGTCAACTTTTATTAAAACTTTTCAAAACTATTTTCGATAAGGATCAGAACTGGACACGCCTGAGATCTGTCACTGAGATGCACAACCCCGGATCCCAGCAACTGGAAAGTTGCCCCTAGTCTGAATGGTACCACAGCACTTCCTGGCAACGGAAAGTTGCCCCTAGTCTGAATAGCACTGCACCGGAGATTACGATGAATGCTGATGGACAAGGATGACTGAGATGATCAAAATGAACAAAGTTGATCGGGGAAAATGTTTATGGCTGAACTTCAGGATGAAGCTGCCTACGTATCCCAAAGATGGGAATCAAGCCTTACGTAGTTCAGGCTTAGGTTCGCTCGGGTATTTTTACTCTTCTTTTGCGCTCTAACTTTTGCCAAGGCCGCCCTTTGCGGGTTTTCAACCTTGCGAGCTCAGTTTTTATATTTTTCAATTTTTTTGTGCTCTGAGTTTTGCCTAGGTCGCCCTTTCGAGTTTTCGGCCTAGCGAGCCTCTCAAGGGTAGTATTTCTTCAACTTGTCCATGTTGATCGGTTGGGAAAACTCTAAGCCATCCAGATCCATCAGAACCACAGCTCCACCTGACCAGATTGACTTGATAATGTAAGGAGCAGTCCAATTAGGTCTGAACTTGCCCCTTGGGTCGTGGATGGGAGCTCGGTTGTCCTTGAGCACCAAATCTCCTTCCTTTAAATTCCTGGACTTAACCTTCTTGTTGAAAGCCCGGGTAATTCTGCGTTGATAACCCTGAACATGGTACAGTGCTTTCAGTCTTCTTTCATCGAAAAGCATGAGTTCCTCAAATCTATTTTGTTACCAATCCGCTTCGGCTATCTGGCGTTGATAACCCTGAACATGGTACAGTGCTTTCAGTCTTCTTTCATCGAAAAGCATGAGTTCCTCAAATCTATTTTGTTACCAATCCGCTTCGGCTATCTGGCATTCAGCCAATACTCGTAATGACAGAACCTCAATCTCAATAGGTAGAACGGCCTCCATCCCATAAACCAATGAATACGGAGTAGCCCCAGTAGAAGTTCTGATTGAAGTCCGGTAGCCCCACAGAGCAAACAGCAGCTTATCTGGCCAGTCCCGGTAGGTTTCCACCATCTTCTGTAGTATGCGCTTGATATTCTTGTTGGCAGCCTCAACCGCTCCATTGGTTTGCGGCCGATAGGTAGACGACTTGTGAAAAGCCACGTTGTATTTTTCCAACAAGTCTATCACTTCCTTCTTGAAGTGGGAACCGTTATCTGAAATTATCTCATTTGGGACTCCGTAGCGACAGATGATGTTGTTTCTGATAAACTTTGCAACGTGTAAAGCCTTCAACACCGCATAAGATTGGGCCTCAACCCACTTTGTGAAATAATCTATCGCTACCAAGATGAACTCATGCCCATTCGACCTCTTTGGCGTGACAGCTCCGATCACATCAATTCCCCAGACTGAAAATGGCCATGGCGAAGTCATGTTGTACAGCTTTGATGGCGGGATGTTCATGCGATTTGCATGGATCTGACATTTATGGCATCGCCGAACAAAACCAATACAATCCTCCTCCATGGTGGACCAGTAGTAACCTTGTCTGAGAATCTTCCGTGCTAGCATTACCCCATTCATATGTGCTCCACATTCCCCTCCATGGATGGCTTCCATTAGACTCTTTGACTCTTCGGCATCAACACACAGTTTATGCATTCCCAGATGACCTCTTCTATACAGCTTACCCCCACAGATGATGAACTGAACGGCCAATCTTCTTATTGCCCTTTTGTCCTTGGCGTTTACCCCTGGCGGGTATGCTTCCTTCTCCAAGAAATTCCAAATGTCGTAATACCAAGGGTGTTCGTCCTGAACTTCACCTATGGCTGCAATCGACTCATAGGCTGGTGCAAATTTCTGGTCAATGATGACTGGACGCATCCGGACTCCACACGGGATGTCTATCATGGATGATAGAGTTGCTAAAGAATCTGCGAACCTGTTGTTCTCTCTCAATAGATGAGTAAAACTTAGCTTCTCAAACCGAGGAATTAGCAAATCCAAGGTTTGGTGATACATCATCATCTTTTCCTCTTTTACTTTCCAGTCTCCTTTAGCTTGAGACACAACAAGGTTCGAATCCCCAATGACGTCCAACCGTCTTGCCCCTAGTTCCAGGGCTGCTTCTAGACCAGCGGTACACGCCTCGTATTCTGCTTCATTGTTCGAGACTTTGAATCGGAGTTTGAAGGCTAGGGGGATACGGGAATTGTCGGGTGCTATCAGCAACACTCCTATCCCATACCCGTGTTGATTTGACGCTCCGTCAAAGTACATCGTCCAAGTTTCATTGTCGATATGCAGGATTGATTCATCTGGGAACAGGTACTCAACTGCTTCATCCCCCTCAACCGGGTGGTCGGCGAGGAACTCTGCTACTGCTCTTCCTTTTACTGACTTGCGTGTGACATACTTCAAATCAAATTCGGAAAGCAACAGCAACCAACGAGCTAGCCTACTCGTAAGCGCTGGTTTCTCGAAAAGATATTTGATGGGATCGAGTCGTGAAACCAACATTACGGAGTGAGCTAACAAGTAGTGCCGCAGCTTCCTGGTAGCCCATACCAGAGCTAAGCAAGCCTTTTCCAGCGGTGTATATCGGGTCTCATATTCCAGCATTTTCTTGCTTAAATAGTAGATGGCTTTCTCCACCTTGTCTTCTGATTCTTGAGCAAGCATGCAGCCCATCGTGGTCTCCATCACTGACAGATACAAAATCAACGGTTTCCCCGGTTCTGGTGGCGATAAAACGGGTGGGTTCTGTAGATACTCTTTAATCTGCTCAAACGCAGCTTGACATCGGCCGTCCCATTGGAACTTCTTTCCTTTCTTCAGGAGACCAAAAAGTGGTTCACAAGTCAAGGTTAATTTTGAGATAAACCGTCTTATGAATTGCACTTTACCCAGAAAGCCTCTCACCTCCTTTTCAGTCCTTGGTGGGGGCATTTCTAGGATGGCCTTGATTTTGGAAGGGTCGACTTCGATACCCCTTTGTGTAATCAGAAACCCCAGCATTTTTCCTGCTGTAACACCAAACGTATATTTTTTAGGGTTCAGCCGCAACCGGAATTCCCTGATCCTTTGGAAAAACTTATGCAAGGCGGTGTAGTGGCCCTCTCTTTCTTTGGACTTGACAATCATGTCGTCCACATACACCTCTACCTCTTTGTGGATCATATCATGTAATATTGTGGTCGCGGCCCATTGATAAGTAGCTCCAGCGTTCTTCAACCCAAACGACATTACCCTGTAGCAGTATGTCCCCCACGGGGTGGTGAATGCAGTCTTTTCCCTGTCTTCTGGTGCCATCACTATCTGGTTGTATCCTGAGAAGCCATCCATAAATGAGAGCAATGCATGCCCTGCTGTGAAATCTACCAACTCATCGATGTGCGGTAAGGGGAAGTCGTCCTTCGGACTAGCTCTGTTCAAATCCCTGAAGTCCACACACACCCGGATCCTGCCGTCCTTCTTCGGCACCGGAACAATGTTGGCCAACCAAGTCGGATATTCGGATACCAGCAGGAAGCCTGCGTCGATTTGCTTGGTGATCTCTTCTTTAATCTTGAGAGCCCAGTCCGGGCGGATTCTCCTAAGTTTCTGTTTGACAGGTCGGGCCTCGGGGTCAAGGGGGATCTGATGTTGTACAATCTCAGGATCGATTCCAGGCATGTCTTCGTAGGACCACGCGAAAACATCTTTGAAATCTTTTAATAAAGCGACTAAGCGCTCGCGTTCCTCCGAAGACAACGTGGACCCGATCTGGACCAGCCGCGGGTCCTCCTCAGTACCAATGTTCACGGTAATGATTTCATCCATTAATGGTTTAACAAATCTCTCTTGCTCTTGCTCAATTAAACGTTGTAAAACCGGAGGAACTTCGTCCTCTTCGTTTTCATCAAAATTTTGAAAGTCTGAATTAATGCAATAAATTAGGGGCACAGAAAAGTACTCGGAAACCACAGATAGTCCATTCTCATTAGGCACAGCCAGATCGTCCAATTCATCGGTTACAACAAACTCAAATGAAAAGGAAAAAGACGACCTGGACAGGACCGTGGCATCCGGGTTAACATCCCCAGGAGTACCAGACTCAGACTCAGTCGAGCTGGAACCTGATTCCGACTCACAAGACTCGGTGGAATCAGGTTCCGGCTCACTACCTGACCCGGTGCTGCTGGACAAAAATCCCTCCTCGTACTGCCAAGTGAGAGAGGGTGCGATAGATGCATCCAAGATAGCTGCTGGTTGGCTCGCAGCCGTTTCATCCCCAATCATGGAAACCTCGGAATTATCCCCCAAGCACTTATGGTCGATCGGAGGATCAGAGAGTAGACATGCCAGCACTACCCCCATTTCAAATTCTGTGCCCTCAGGATCCACTGCCCTATACTGCTCAACCTCAGCTGATGGGTCCGTCTACTCTTCGGCAACATCCTCCCCGGGTAGTTGCAGGTCAAAAAAGATCTCAAAACCGGGCACGCGCTTCTTCTCCGCGTTTATCCACGGCTCTGGGAAGCCGCAAAATGGAAAGTCCTCCCCCTCCCGGACGAAGCGTCCGTTCAGGGTGCCCTGAATGGGCCTATGCATCAAGTCAAATGGCTTCCCAGCCTGCTTTGCTCTGGCCCTTCCGGCCATTTCTTTCCCTTTCCTTACCCAGTCCTCTTTGGTGGGCAGATAACCCAGTCCAAAGGTATGCGAGTTATGTGGCACTTCGGCCAATGTTGCGACGACTTTCCTGCCCCTCCTTCCTAATCCCATCCCGGGGATGTGTTGTAGCTTGTTCATGAGGTAGACGGATTGAGCACTGACGTACATACCTTCATTCACAGCCATAATGTTTTGCACAACCCGGGCCTCGGCCAGAGTAAATCCTGATATAAACACATCCTCCATGCCGTGCTCTATTTCTAGGACTGGTGTAGACACCTCCGGAGGGGGATGGATCGATGAATTCCCAAACACGATGGCTACTCCCTTTCCACAGGGGTATTTGACCATTTGATGCAGAGTAGACGAGACAGCCTTCACCTGGTGTAACCACGGTCGCCCCAAAAGTAGGTTGAAAGTTGCGGGAACCTCCAAGACATGGAAATCTATCTCGTGTTGTCCAGGTCCAACCTTCGTCTGAATCTTGACAGTTCCCATCACTTCTCTGCTGGTATTATCGTACGCTTTGATCACCTGAGTTGTCGGGATGAAGTCCGCGGGCTTCAACCCGATTGCATACGCTATTCTGACTGGGCAGACGTTGATGGCAGACCCGGTATCAACAAGTACCACTGGTATCCACTTGTCTCTACATTCCACGGAAATGTAGAGAGGTTTGTTATGATTCACGCCCTCAGGTGGCAGCTCTTTGTCCGAAAAGGTTAATGCCGGGGAACCCCCTCCCGGAAAAACCAACTCGACCAGTTGCTCTGGTGTAGTATCGATTGAGAGTTTGGCCTTGTCCATGGCAGATAGGACAGCCTGTCTGTGTACCCGTGAAGCCATAAGCAGTCCCCAGATGGAGATGTCTACTTGTATCTTCTTCAACTGCCTCAGCACAGCTTCTTCTTCAATTTGTCTCTCTCTCTGTTTCTCAGCTTCCTTGTCTTTACCAGATGCTTCTGGTTGGTCTAGGTGCGGGGGCTTGAAGTACCGCCCACTCCTGGTCATGTGGTCCACCTCATCGAGGTACCAGGTGCTGTCTGGTTGATTTACTCCCCAATCTTCGTCTGTGTGGGCAAGACATAAGTCGTCGTCTTCCCACCACATCCCGTTAGCATCCAAAAGACACCTGTCTGGTTCTGGCAGATGTGTACTCTCAGTACCTTCATCCCATATGCTCACAGCATTGTCCGTTCTCGTGCCCACAGCACTCTCAGCCCCTTCATGGGCTTTTGCCTTTCTGATTCTCTCGGAATCCCAAAACTTCTCATGTTTTGTCTGCGTTGCTGCAATTTGTTGTTCCATTGTCTTTGCATCCATAATGCTTAAGTCCCGAGCGGAATTCTTTGTACCGGCGCTCTCCGGCAATCCATTCTGACTCTCGGCCCTTCCGGCCACAGTTGATACCTTCGCCCCTGCCGGGCTCTGCTCTGGCTGAAACTCCACAATATCAGGCTGATCATCTAACCACCCGGTGGCCTCCGCCGACTCCTCATATTCAAACCAGTTGATTGTTGCATCTCCTGATTCTTGGTCGTTGAAGAAATGGAGGTTGGCGAAGTCCTCTTCCACTGTTACTAGATCATCTGCCCCCTGTTCAAGTCTGTCCCCCCAAATCATGCGCAGTTCAGCTTTTCCTGGCAACCCCACACTCAGCTCAGACCGGCCCACTGATAAAATGTATTCGCTTGGATCATAGGCTCCCCCAGTATAATTCCCGGGTTGTTCCATCCCAGACTCAACAACTCTGTTCTCCTCTGAAACCTGCCCTGTTCCATCTTCAGTGGTCACCACCTTTGACTCGGATTGGGTTGTGAAGGTGTCCAACATGCACAAGTTAGTGCAGTCGGGAAGGATCACCTCCGGCTTGGGTAGGTGGGAGGGAGTAATGTAGATACTAGGATCGTAGGATACGACCCCAGTTTGGATGAGGTTGACTCTTTTGGGTGGTGGATCTTGGTTATGGGTAGGGAGTGGGTTGGTTGTGACGTTAGGTCTATCTGGAGGTAGAAGAATATTTTTGTCGATGAGGTCCTGAACCTCGTGACGCAGCCTGAAACAATGGTCGGTATCATGACCGTGCTGCTGGTGGTAGGCACAGTATTTGGCTAGGTTGTGAGAGGGGGGGAGTGGATTTGGTGGCGGCCTCGGCTCCAGGGGTTTTAGATGTCCCTTTCTAATCAAGACCCCCAGAACCTTGGACAAAGGCATGTATAGTGGAGTAAAGGTTCTTTGGCCTCTGGGCTGGAATCTCAGGGCTTGGGTACTGCTCCCAGATGTACTGGAAAAGGGGGTGGCCGCCATGGGCCTTGGCTGGGGAGGGGGATTGGTGGTGACCACACTGACCTCCGAAGTTCTTGTGTTTGCAGCGCCACTCGGGCCTGCGTTCTTATTGCGGTTGAATGTCCTCCGGGGTTGCTCCCGGTCCTGGTCAATCAGACCTTGCTTCATCGCATCCTCGATCTGTACCCCCATCTCGTGTAAGTCTGAGAAGGTGGGAAAGGGGAGTACGATCATCTTCTGCATGAGTTTTGGTTGGAGATTGTGCACAATCATCCTAATTTGATCTTTGTCTGTAGGCCTCAAGGTCATCATCGATGCCTTTGCCCTCCATCGAGTTACGAAGTCTGAGAAATTCTCCTTGGCCTCTTGCCTCGTCGTTTCGAGATCACGAGTTATAATCTCGATCTGTGTATTATACGAGTACTATGCAACGAAGGCCTCAGCCATCTCATCCCAGTTTCTTTTCACGTCATCTTCTAGCTTCGCGTACCAAATGGCTGCCACACCCGACAAAGTTCGGCCAAACAGGGAAAGCTTTTGTGGTCGGGTTAGGCCCATTGGCCGCAGGATGTCTGAAAACAGCCGGAGATGGACCATAGGATCTCCGGATCCGTCGAAACGGTCAATTTGCAGCATCTTGAATCTGTCGGGCAGTGTCACGGCCACATCGGTGTACCCATCTTCGATGTCTGGGATGGCCTTCACCCCCTGCGATTTCTTAAAAAGCTTCTCCAGTTTGCTCAATTTCAGACCTGTGTGGTCTACCTCGAACTCGAATGGAGAGTCCGGATGGTTGGCAGGTGTATGAGTCTTGGACAGTTGAGGCAGAAGCGGGGGCGGAGCCAACCCCGTTGGATGGCCTGTGTCCTTTTGAATATTCTGGACATTGGGTAGGGTGTTCTGGGTGTTCAGGGGGGTATTCTGGGGATTTGGCAGGGCATTTTGACCAGTGGATGCCTGCTCGGGTAACGGAGCTCTGGGTGGAGGAGGAGCCGGGTGCGAGGTTGATGTTCCGGTTTGCTGCTGGAGCCTGGTAATGAGCTCAGCCTGTTGGGCCATGACTGTGGCCTGTTGCTTAGAAAATTCCGCTTGGCGGATGGCATCCTCTTGCATCTGTTTCATGCTCTCGTGCATTTGGCGCATCATCGCCTCCATCCCTGATGTATTCTGCTGATCCATCTGAATAACCGGTAAGTGTATCTCTATAGCGGAAACAGAAACCTCAGTCCGACTGTTTGCTGCTAAAGTAGACTGCTGCCCCGGTAATCTCTGCTCTGACACACTGCGCCTCCTCGGCCTTCTTCTAACAACCGGGGGTAGAGAGTGGAACACTGGATGTCCGTCAACCAGATCCTCGGATCGATTGAGTCGGCGACCTCGTGTCCAAAGTGCTTGGGGAGTATCTAGTGGTTCAGAAGCAATCGTGCTAAAAACTGCCCTAGCAAAAAGATAATAAAGCGAAAAGGAAATAAATAACCAGATAAACGGACAGCATAACAGCTTAAATTAAATACACAACACACAGTCGGGCATACAACACACGGTTGATAAGCTGGGTATACACTGTCCTCAATCACTGATTACTGTCCCTATATCACTGTTTCCCAAAACCGAATCTGATATCCGCAGACAACTGATTCTCAAATGACTGGCTGCTGCCCGCAGGCCTGACGCCCAATCTCAAAAACTGATGCCCGCAGGCCTGATGCCCAAACCCATAAACTGATACATGCATTCCCTGTAGAGACGCACTCTAACAAGCACATAACAGATAAGTGAGAGCCAAACACCCCTATGTTGGGGTAGGGTTTCCCTGTCCTATTTTGTCAGGAACTAGGGTTTCACTATGCACGCAGCGGTTTCAAACAACCTATAAACGGGTAAGCAACCTATCCTAGTTTGGAATGGTCACTATGGATCCGAATATGCACTAGGTCGAATGGTCAAAAGGGTGCCCCGGTAAAACCGGGGTTTGTGTTCCCATACTGGCAGAGCCCGTAACCGATCAGCCTTATGGACATGCCTTGACACGACAAGCCTCCGGCAAACCGCTCAGGAATAGCAGATGGCAAACACGGTGTCCTAGGCGCACCAATGCAAATGCAATGCAAAGAAACACACAAGTGTAGTCAAAACCAGATATCACGAGTTCGAGCCAAGTTCTCTAAATCCCCAGCGGAGTCGCCAGAAACTGTAGACGTCCCCGAACGCATCCCGGGGAGAGGAGTGCGAGTCCCCCCCGTTCTGGTTCGATATTGGGTCACTACAGTTCGAAGGACTCAAATGTCACGGTTCTAAATCTCAAACCAAAGAGTCCAAATCCGGCAAATTGTTTTGAAAACAGATTTTTTTGAAAGAAGTGCCAAACATGGACTGCTTTGCCAGATACAGAGTCGCCACCTAAATATTTTATAATGGGAAATTTAGGAAACCCTGACTCGGTGCCAAAGGCCACGTGTCCGTCATCACCAAAGTTGCCTCGGCTCGGGAACTTGGGTACGATTGGGGAAGGTCACTTCGTGAGCACCCCCGCTCGCCCGGTCAAAGACCGGCCTCTACTAATCATGATATCTTATTTTGAAAACATTGTATGTTCTTATTCCGGTTATTAGCCTAGGTTACTATGTGATGCGCACGGCATACAAGTATAGACTGAGTCGCCTGAATTAGAACAAAACATTTCATGTTTGTTTGAAAGATGGTTTGCTACCCGCAGGTAGGCTTAAAATGCAGATTTTGCCACCCTCAGGTGGGCTTAGAAAACATGATGTTGCCACAATCTAGTGGGCTTGAAACAAACAGTCAATGCATTATTCTAATTCAGATAACACAACCTCCACCCATAGGCATTCAGGCAGTTATATCATATAAGCAAATAGCCTCATGGCAAGCATGCTATTCATGGCAACACTCACACGCATGCAAGGATGCTAAAGCATAAAACTCACCGAGTACTCCAAGCCAAAACAAAAACCGATTAGGAATCCATGCATGATCCTAGATGCACAGAATTGCTAATGCAACACATGCAAAATGCAACTATGGCAGGCTCGGCTATTCTAAATATGGCATATGGAATGCTACAACTAACACGTATTCAATTTGGAATTGAAATACAAATGCAGTTTGTATGATGCGCCGAGCCCGGTGCGTGCAAAACAGATGAATGATGCAAACATGCTGTCATACTGTATGCTAATTGAAATATGTCCTATATCTAACCATCATAAGCAGATAAATAAAAGGGAAGAAAGACGTGGGGTTGGAAGACATACATCACACACACCCACACTTATTACAGTTATGCCCTCGCGCAGAGGGTCCAAATAAATATACAGTCCGAATAAAAGAATATTACAGTCCAAAATAATACAGATTCCTAATTAATTAACAAATTAACTAAGAAAACTGTAAAACTGGCATGCAAGCCAGGGGCTGCCTTGATTCTGATGAATGATGTACGTTGGAGCTGCCTTGCGCGGAAATCCACTGGGATGCCCCAATTAGCCTCTGTTTTGCAATGTTTCTCGAAAAGCGCGCCAAGCTTCGGAAGACCGCTGGTTCTGGATATGCTGCAACAGAGAGCAGGAAAGGGGCATAGCAATGTATTTCACAAATATATGCATGCCTCGATCCTCGTGCCACCAATCACGCATCTCGATGCATGATGGCCGAGGAGCCGAATTGCACAACTCAATATAGGATGAATGCATATGAATGCTACAACAAAACCTAACTCCATCATGGGTAATCCGGAGTGTCGGTGACTGGGGAATTGAGACACATTCTGTTACTCGGAGTACGGAACGCATCTCGTTTCTCGTGCCCGGGCTAACTCCTATCCCAAACACGATGCAAAATGCATGATATGTATGAAATGCAACTAAGATACAATCCTAACATACACAATGCTATGAAAATAAAATGCCTCGAAGTACGTGCACACGTGCACGCAAAACGAGGAAATGATCCTAAGGCATGAAATGGCATACGCAATGCAAATTGGACTTATACCAACATGTGAGAGCCTCAGCCACACTCACATAAGAAGCCGTGAGATGAAAAGGAGATGCCTCGAAATGCGTGCACACGGGCACGCAAAACGAGAAAATGACATACGCAATGCCGTATGGGCTTACACCAACACGAGTGAACCTCAGTCACACTCACATAGGAGGCCAAGAGAGGAAAAATGAGATGCCTCGAAACGCGTGCACACGGGCACGCAAACCGAGGCAATGGCATACACGATGCAATGAGACTAAAATGGCATACAGAATGCAAAGTGGACTTACACTGACATGAGTGGACCTCGGCCACACTCACATAAGAGGCCGTCGGATAAAAGTGAAGTGCCTCGAAATGCGTGCACACGGGCACGCAAACTGAGGCAATGGCATACGGAATGCAATGATGCTAAAATGACATAAAGAATGCAAAATGGACTTACACTGACATGAGTGAGCCTCGGCCACAATTCACATAAGAGGCCGTCGGATAAAAGTGAAGTGCCTCGAAATGCATGCACACCGGCACGCATACCGAGGCAATGGCATACAGAATGCAATGATATGGAATATGATATGTAAACATGCAAATAGAATTTCAGCACTGAAATGTGGGGGAAAACAGTCCCGAAACATGGCCAAAGTGCACCCGAAGCACGGAATGATCCCGAAATGCGATATTAGGTGCCCGAAATGGCCTATAGCTATGCAATGCATGCACAATATGGACATGGAATGAAAATACAGTAGCAAGGCAGCCCCAAGACAAGCATTTTTGCAGTAGAAAACAAGGCCAAACAGCAATCATAGATAGGGCAACAATGGTATGCAAAAATAGGGGCCAAGAGAGGGGCATTGAAACAAGTGATGTACGCAATGCCCAAATGGAAAAATACCCTTCTACAACACTGAAGAGGGACTAAAAATATGCACATTTACAGTAGATGACATCCCCCAAATCAGTATGAAAATATGCTAAAAATGCCATGCAAGATTGAGGCCACAAGAGGATATAACATGAAGTAGGCCAAAAATTCATCCAACAAGAAAAGACCCTTAATGAAATATGTCAAGAAGGTCAAAAAATGACCACTTTCAGTTCTGATCATGGTTCAAAAACAGAAGCAAAATGGGCTAGCAAAGCATGCAAAAACAAGGGTAAAACATGGATTCAAAGCAAGTGACACATGGAGTATGAAGACAGTGTTGAGCCCTTCTTCAATGTTTAAGAGGGGCTCAAAATAAGTACAATCTCAGTTCATGAAATGCTCCAAAACAGATCACACATAGGCCAAACAAATCATGCAAATTTACGGTAAATAGAAGAGATTATGAAGCAAGTGCAAGATAAAGGACCCAAACAGGGTTGAGCCCTTCTTCAATGTTGAAGAGGGACTCAAAATAGGCCTACTCACAGTTTACATCATGCTCAAAAACAGATCACACATAGGCCAAATATTCAATGCAAAATAATGGCATATAAGAGGATATTGAAACAAGTGCCAAATGGAGGGCTCAAACAGGGTTGAGCCCTTGAACAAACATGAAGAATGGCTCAAAAAAATCCTAGTTTCGGTTAGGGTCGGAGCCCAAAACAGTAAGCAAATAGGCTAAGGAAATGAGGCAAAAATGAGCTCAAAAGAGGGTGAAGTGGACTTACCCTTGAAGATCAAGACTTTGGTTGCTTCTTGGACCAAATTTGTTGCCTCTTAGCTGTTGGAAAGCCTCTCCTTGCTGCTGGAATGGAGTGGTGATGGTAGAGCTTGGTAGTGATGAAGAAATGTGGTTGGAACTTAGGGATTTTGAGAGAAAATGAGAGAGAAATAGAGAGAGATGGATCCAAAGGCCTTAGGGAAATTTTTGCAACCCTAAAACATGAGTTGGAGGATGGTTATAAAGGCCAAGGAAGGGGAGGAAAGGTGGAGGGAAATGACATCAAGTTTCCCTCCCAAAGGCTTTCCCCGGATCAGATATTTTTTTGGAAAAAACAGTTGTATGGCTGTATGGCACAGATCCCAAGGAGCATGGCCGGCTGGGTACTTTTACTGCAGGTGGCCGGCCGGCCACCCCCTATGGCCGGCCGGCAAGGGGTCAAAAGGGTCAAGTGGATTTGCTGGCCGGCCACCAGATATTGGTGTCCTCCCAGGTCCCCTCAACACAACCATGTGGTTCAAAATTGGCAATTCTAAAACAGAAGAGAGAACAAGCCACTTTTAGGAGGGGTTCAAAAGGTTCAAGTTGAGTTACTGGCCGGCCATGTGATATTAGGGTCCTCCCATGTGTGTACAACACAAATATGTGGTTTTGGCTCGAAGAAAATGGCCCTAGGGTGTTCAACATTGGCTCGGAAGTGAGAAAAACGGGCGTCGGAGGGCGCCGGAGGAGCATAACCGGTTGCTGAGACAATTGATGGCCTCCCACCCTTCAATGACCTTCCTGATGATAAAACAGAGGTACCTGCCAAAAATGAACAAAAACCGATGCAAAACGAATGCTCGGGGGCCAAAACACGCAGTTCGAGGTCCTGAAAATAGGCCGTTAAGCACCGAAAGTGGCGTTTGGCCACGAAGTGGGTATCTAAGACCCCAGTGTCCCTCGAAAGGGAGTAAATGAGATACATGCCAAGAACCGGAGGAATCGGAGATGGTTAGGCTGTCCCGAACCGAGGCACACGGCCTGACGGCTCCGAAAATCGGGAACCGGGCTCCGAAATGGGCAAAATGGCCTACGACCACGAAATGTAGCCCACGGCCACTGAGAGATAGTCTACGGGACCTCTCCTTTCCCTCAGGAAAGAAAACAGAGAAAACCGAGTCTGGTTCGCAAACCGAGGCAAGGCACAGAAGAGGGTTCAGAAGTCCGGCGGCAGGGCGCACGGCCGCGACTCTGAGACTTCTGAACGAGCACAATATGCAACATCACCGAGCGCTCAATCGGTGACGTCTGAGTCTTAAGGTCGGTCAAAAATGGGGTGTCTACAATGTGTCTCACCTAATTTCTGAATTAAACAAACAAGTAAACAAAATCTTTTCAAACCCATCTCCTAAGATTATTGTCTAAAATTCGTCTTTTCCTAAAATCAAATACATAATCACAGTTTGTTGGCCTTCCAATTTAAAGAAATGAATTAAATATTTATTTTCCCATTTTCTAAAATGTTTACTGAGAGGGAGATTAATGATCTGGTACTGGGCCGGACAGACTTGGGCCGGACAGACTTGGGCCGGATGGACTTTTGCCGGACAGATATGGGCCGAGCAAGTGTTGGGCCAAGGATGTATGGCCCTGTCCGAAAGGAAGATGCTCGGTTAAGGCAATGCTTGGTTGGACCGAGCTACATGTTTTGGTGGTGGCGAAGCCAGTCGTGTTAGGTGACCGGCGCCCGGAAAGGCGTGGTCAGCCGAGGTACCTTCTTGCTCGGCAGGAAGGCCGACCACAGGTGAGCACGAGCTGTCCCGGGCTCGGCTCTGCCGAGATGCAGCCTAGCCCGGTCCTCATTGAGCTTAGCTAGTGGAGTGCTTGGACATGAAGCACAGCACGGCCGTTGTCAGCCGAGATGATGTTGCCCGGCTGCCGAGCTCCCAGTAGAGTGGGCTGGCAGTCGGGTTAGGTGATGTTCAGCAAGGTTTACGCTGACAGATGGGATGGCAGAGCCACGTGTCAGGAGATGACTGGGAGTAGATATGGGGCGCAGAGGGTATATGAGCATGTCTGCGCCCCCCATACGAAATGGGGACTTTTTTAAGACATTCTTACACTCAAACACTCTCCTCTCTCTCTCTCTCACTATCCCAAGGTGTGTGCTGACTTGATCGTCGGAGGGGTTTTCCGGCCACACACCACCGGGTAGCTCACTGCCGTTGTGCTTTTAGGTGATCGGACAGAAACGGAGCTTGGAAGAAAGGAGTACGGGCTTGCCGGAATATTTGCTCCCCGTACAATTGGCGCCGTCTGTGGGAAGCTCGCAGATAAAACCTTGTCTTCCCAAGCTCATCTGGTCGCCTTCTATGGCGAACAACGAGGAGATTCCGTTGTCCGCCATCGACAGAATCACTCCGGAGTCGGGTAGACGAAGAGAGGGACCTCCCACCATTCCTCCGATGGGGGACCTGGAGACAT
>CM069906.1:89308822-89746814 GCA_036172215.1 Camellia granthamiana
ATCTCATCCACCTCCCGTGGGTAACCCGACACCCGGAGCAACTTCCCATATTGCTAATGTCCAAGAAACTCAGGGTAATCCGGCAAAGCCAATCCCAAAGCAAGCCTCTAAAGCTCCTGTCTGTCAAGTTGAAGCTCCGTTTGAATTTGAGGTTGACCCAACTGCACTTAAGGTCAATAAACTGGAGAAGTTATTCAAACGAGCACGAGAAGTGAACTCCATCCCGGATTTAGAGTACGGGTATATTGAATCTGCAGTTAGCTTATCGGAGCGGTTTTGAAATGCCTCATATCGACCACTTCGATTGTTCTGGAGACCCAATGGTGCATCTCCCCCTGTTTTCTGATATCCTGAGGCCAATGAGTTTGACCCCAGCCCAGAAGTTGTCACTCTTCGGCTGAACCATGTCTGGGATAGCCGTAATCTGGTATGCTAAATTGGAGAACTCTGTGAAACAGAACTGGGAAGAGCTAGCTCAGGCCTTTATTGCTCAATACTCCTATAACACACAGATCGTGGTCACAGCGCGTGATCTTGAAGTCACCCGCCAAGAGCCAAGTGAGGGTTTCTCAGAGTTCGTGACGAGATAGAGAGCAAAAGCCTCGATGGTGACTACAAGGCCTTTCGATAAAGATCAGATCAAGATGATTGTTCAGAATTTACATAGCAAGTTGCTGCAAAAGATGATCATCCTACCTCTGTTTACCTTCCCAGACCTTCATGAAATGGGGGTTCAAATCGAGGATGCCCTCAGACAAGAGATCTTCGAGGGTTTGGAACCATTTATCATGTCATATCAGTCCATTTGACATGCTCATATGTTTGCATTGCATGCTCCTTTAAAGCTTCAAAAGCATGTTTTGTATGCTCCATGTGTTGGTCATATTGCATGCCTTTAGATCCATGCCATTTAGATGCCATCTAAGTGTTATTTTGGGCTTAGTTTTATGTGGTAAAACTCTGATTTTGGTTGGTTAAGTGTTGCCATGTGTGTTTGTGCTAGGTGTAGTTCAACGCATCTTTGGCCTACCTTAAGCTTTGGACCACTTGCATGCATGTTTAGCTTGCTTTATTGCATGTTTTGGCAACATGTTTTGCTTGATTTTCAGAGCTTATACTACATGCTAGTAGTCCATGTTTAACTCATTTCAAGTGTGCTTGAATGTTGTTTGTTATGCTCAAGTGTTGGTGTCTTAATGTGTGCATGTGTGCATGTGTGTTTAGACCCCATCTTTAGGCACTTTGGCCATTGTTTTGAGCCTTGTTAGAGCTGCCCAATTCATGTATAAGTCCATCCCATTGCTTAGTTAGCATACTTGCCTTATATGCTTGTTTTGTATGCTTGCATAAATGCCATGCCATTGTCCATATTGCATGCTAGATCACATGCTTAGGGTTGCATCACATGGACATGCATGCTAGGCCTCTTGACTAAGTCATGAGGGAGGTTTAGCACCCTTATGTGCTTGCTTGGTTTGTGTGCATTTGACATTGAAGTTGCATTCTTGGTCCTTTAGACCATCACGCATGGAAATGCGCGATTGGTGGTCCGAGGATCGAGGCACATGCCCCATTGAGTCATAAACATGATGTGGGATGTGTTTGGTGCATAAATGGCTTGAATTGTATTGCCTTGTATGTTGTTTCCCTCTGCTGCTGTGAGTTGCAGGTTCTGCAGGAATTTTGTGCCGACCGGCACTTTTTAGTGCCGACCGGCTGCTCATTGGCAGCCGATAAGGAAATTTAGTGCCGGTGGCCACATCTCCTAGCCGGTGGTGTTCTATCCCAGCCGGTGGTGATCCCCAATGCCCTGAGAGGCACTCCTGGGATTTTGGTAATTTTCGGAAGAGGAGAGCAGAGAAAACAGAGGCAACCCGTGCACGGCAGTGCGATTCCGAGCGAGTCCCGGGCACGCGACGCATCCGGCCCTCCTCCCGAGGCATTTACTGCTTTAATTAGGTTAATTAATTAGCTTAATTAATTTATTCAATTTGTAATATTTAATTAGCTAGTTTAGTTAATTATTTATTCGGTTCTGTATTATTATTTCGGTCCCTCCGAGTGAAGGCAAATTTGTAATAAGTGTGTGTGAGTGGGTGTATGTCTTCCAATCCCCACTTCTTTCTAACCCTTTTATTTACCCGCTTTCAGTGGTAGATTAGGGCATTTTAAATTAGCATACCTTATGCTATGCATGCGTGCATTCATGCATTTGTTTACATGCACCGGGCTCGGTACATCATACAAATTGCGTCGTAATTTTCAATTTCCAAATTGAATACGTGCTATGTGATAGCATTTCATATGCCATGTTTAGGGTTAGCCGAGCCTACTCTAGATTGCATTTATGCCTGTGTTGCATTAGCCACTTAATATGAATTAGGTCATGCATGTTTGCTAACCGGGTTTTGTTTTTGGCACGGAGTACGATGTAAGTATTTACGCTTTAGCATGTCGCATGCGTGTGAATGTTAGCATGACAGTATGCTTACTATGCGGCTAAATGCTTATGTGAGATAAACTGTTTGAATGCCTGTGGGTGGAGGTTGGATTGTTTGAGTTGGAATAACTCGTTGAAATCCGTGTTTTAGCCTACTTGCGAGTAGCAATTCCAAACTGATTTCCAAACAAACGGGTATGCAATGTTTATTTCCAAATTAGGCAATCTAGTCTATACTTGTTTGCTGTGCGCATAACATAGTAATTCTAGGCTAATAACTGGAATAAGAACACGTAATGTTTTCAAAAGAGGATATCATGGTTAGTAGAGGCCGGTCTTCGGACCGGGCGAAAGGGGGTGCTCATAGCTGACCTTCCCCGATCGTACCCAAGCTCCCGAGCCAAGTCAACTTTGGTGATGACGGACACGTGGCCTTCGGCACCGAGTCAGGGTTTCCTAAATTTCCCATTTTAAAAATATTTAGGTGGCGACTCTGTAATATGGCAAAGCAGTCCATGTTTGGCACTTCTTTTCAAAATCTGTTTTTCTTCAAAACGATTTGCCAGAGTTGGACTCTTTGGTTCAAGATTCAGAACCGTGACATTTGAGTCCTTCAACTGTAGTAGACCCAATATCGAACTGGAACGGGGGGGGGGGGGGGGACTCGCACTCCTTCGCCCCGGGATCGCGTTCGGGGGACGTCTACAAATAGTTTTCTTCTTTTTTCTACATTTTTTTTTATTTTTAGATTGGCAACTCGAAATATGATTTTACAAAGAGAAAACTACAAGAAAATGTACATTTGGCGACTAAATTTTTTTTAGTCGCCAATTTTAGTCGCGAAATGTGCATTTTGTTATAGTGGAATTTTAGAATTAAGGAAAAAAAATATCATTGCTATCTGACATACCTCAATTAGATTAGCACATGTACAAATAAGTCCCAAATTTCATCAGCATGCATTTTTATACATCATCTAATGGGCCTGAAGGTTCTATCCCTCGGGTTCTAGGTCAATTTGGAAATTGGTGCGTGTGTTTGATGATATTCTATGTCTCTTGGAATGATGTTTGATTGTTTGAGAACTTGTGAAAGTGTTTTAGAGTTTTTGTTGAGTCTTGAGCCCCAAGGTCCACTTTTTCATTAATGAGATTCTCTAATAATACGCTCAGTATATGTGGTGTTAAAGTCGGAAACCCCCTTCAATTAATTTTATTTTTGAAAATTAATTTTTTTAAATAAAAGAAATTTGTCTCTCATTTTATAGAGATAATTTGATTTTGAATTTGAATTTAAATACTTTCTCATTTCTCATATATTGGAGGATTTTGAAAATACAATTATTTCTATAAAATGAGAGACAAATTATTAGGGGGTTGTAGTGGAGAAATTGTGTAGATGAAACACTCTTCTAAAAATTAATACAATTGAGTTTATATATATCTATCTATATCTATCTACATATTAAGGGAAATGGGGTTTTCTCTGCATATTAAAGCCGAGGTGAAGGCTCAGTTTCTGCAGCATTTCTCTGAGGCTTGGAAGGTCATACCTAAATTATCTGGTCATTTCAAGAACATTGGAGGAACACATGTTGTTGAACAATTGGAGGCAGAGTTTACTGAAGAGGAAATTAGTACTGTAATCAAGTCATATGAAGGGAATAAGGCACCTGGACCTGATGGATTCAACATGACTTTTTTTCAAGAAATGTTGGAAATTTGTGAAATCTGATGTGCGACAATTATGAGGGAATTTCATCAAAATGCAAATTTAGCGGGTGAGATTAATAGCTCATTCATTGTTTTAATTCCCAAAAATGATAGCCCCTCTTGTTTGGATGAGTATAGGCCAATTAGTCTGATTGGGTCCATGTATAAAATTCTAGCAAAGGTGTTAGCAAATAAGATGAAACAGGTGATGTCCAAGATTATTAGTGAGGTTCAATCAGCTTTTCTGGATGGTCGAAATATTCTGGATGGGATTCTAATAGCAAATGAAATTGTTGACGAATGAAAAAGATCAAATAAGAAAGGTTTGATACTTAAATTGGATTTTGAAAAGGCCTATGACTCAATTAATTGGGAGTTTCTCTTTAACATGTTATCAAATTTTGGCTTTGGTTCTAAATGGGTGAGTTGGATGAAAGCTTGTGTATTTTCTGCTAAGATTTTTATTTTGGTTAATGGGTCACCAACATCTAAATTTTGCCCACAAAGGGGCCTTAGACAAGGTGATCCATTGTCACTGTTTTTATTTAATATTGTAGCAGAGGGTCTCAATATATTGCTGAGCAGGGCTAAGGAGTTAAACTTAATTTATGGGGGCAGAGGTGGGGTCACATGGCCTAAGAGTAACTCACTTGCAGTTTGCGGATGACACGATTTTGTTTTGTGAAGCTAAAATGGAGGAAGTAGGTAATATTAAAAGAATTTTATGATGTTTTGAGATGGCATCTGGGTTGAAAATAAATTATCATAAGAGTGTTATCTGTAGTGTTGGGGTTGATGATGGATTATTGCATGAGTTTGCCTCTAATCTAAATTGCCTTTACCAGAAGCTGCCTATAATGTATTTGGGACTGCCATTGGGGGTCAACCCAAGTAGGAGAAGTACTTGAAAACCTGTTCTTGTTAAATTCAAGCAAAAATTGGCTAATTGGAAGAGAAGACTTCTTTCTTTTGCTGGGAGATTAACCTTAATCAAGTCTGTTATGTCTAATCTGTCTATTTATTATTTATCATTGTTCAAGATTCCGGTAGGGGTGGCTAAGGAGATTGAGAAAATGCAATCAACTTTCATGTGGGGTGGATCAGATCTCTGAAGAAAGTGCATTTGGTCTGTTGGGAAGGGATTGCTAAGAGTAAGAATCTAGGTGGTTTAGGCTTGAGGAGGATTAGAACATTCAATGAATTCCTGTTGCTAAAATGGTCTGGAAAGAAGTGATATGCGCAAAATATAATGTTGAGAATGGGAAATGGTTTCCAACATTGGAAGGTAGAGATTCTAAAATCTAGACTGATATACTTAATGTAGTGCTGTTAAATCCGGACTTGCATTATTTCTATATTCATAACTCTCAGATAGTTTTAGGGGATGGACGTAGAGCACATTTTTGGTTGGACAAGTGAATTGGCAATGTATGTTTTAAAGAGGAATTCCCTAGACTATTCTATCTCTCTAATGATAAGCATGGGCTGGTAAGGGTGTTTTTTGAGAATAGGGGTGCAGCTGATGCGTGGAATCTAGAGTTTAGAAGAAATCTGTTGGCTTGGAAGGAGGAGGAAATTCATAGGTTAGTTTGTTTGCTTAGGTGTGCACCAGCTATTTGTACTGATAAACCAGATGAATTGAAATAGGCAGCAGATTTTTCTGGCCTGTTTAGTGTAGCATCAGTTTATAAATGAAGTGAATCCCTTCTTGGTTCTGTTATAACAATGGCAGGCTCTATATGGAATAATTTTGCTCCTCCTAAAGTGCAATTTTTTGGGTGGTTGGCATGGCTTGGTAAGGTTAAAACTTCCTGTTTTCTTCATGGAATTGTTATACTTGATGGGAGTGTTAATCTTGAATGTGTTTGCTGTTATAATGATGTTGAAACTGTGGAGCATATCCTTTTTTTCTGTCCTTTTGTTTGGAGGCTGTAGTCAAACATTGAAAGATGGGGGGTTTTTAGTGGGTCTTGCCAGGTTCTGTAGATGGGCTGTTGTAGTGGGGGTATGGTTGCAGAATGACAAAAGTGGAGAAGAAAATCTAGATGGTTATCCCATTAGCAACTCTTTGGTCTACATGAAGGCATAGAAACGAGTGTGTTTTCAATAGATCTCAACCATATTTTGAATCTTTATGTGAAATTGTGAAAGTTAGAGTAGTTTTGTGGGTCAAGGCCTCGCCATTACACGTGGAAGCTTTTGTGAATGATCTGGTGTATAATCTGCAGCAGGTCATATTTTGCCTCAGGAATGGTGGTTGAGTGTGTATTAGCATCAGGTTACTGAGGTTAGTGTCTGATCTGGGTGGGCTTGTCTGGTTGCTAAGGTTAGTGTCTGATCTGGGTTGTGCTGTCAATGTATGATCTGTTACTGAGGTCTGGTGGCTGAGCCTGTGTATGGTATGGTTCTGAGCTTAGTGTATGATCTGGGTTGTGCTGTTAGTGTAGGATCTGTTACTGAGATATTATATGATTCTGCTGATCTATTATCTGGTATCCGATCTGTTCTGTTTTGTTACTGAGGTATTGCTGGTTGAGTAGATCTTTGTTTTCTTATCTATGTTGTTCTGTTATCTGATCTTGCTTTTGCTGGTTGAATGGATTTCTGTGCTGCTCTTCTACTGCTACTAGAGCCTGCTTTTGCTAATCTTTTATGTACTGCTCTGTTCCTTTATATTTGGTTTGTCTTCAACAGGATTGATGGATTTCTCTTTGTTGTCTTTCTTGGTTGTTGCTCTCTTTTGAGGGTGCTTAGCATATGATAGGTTGAGCTTTTTGGTCCCAACCTAGTTGGGATGATCTAATCCATTATGATGCTTGGTGCACCATTCTTTCTTTATTGATGTTTTGATGTATTTGTGTGTACATCTTGCACCTTTCATCGTCACCAATAAAGTTTCAGTTTTTTGACGATTAAGAAAAAAGAGAAATGGGGTTTTAAGTGAGAAAGCCTCTAAACCCTCCACATGCCTAATCTTAATTTCTTATTTTTTCAATTTAAAAAAATAATAAACTATTCATATGTTTCACATAATTTTCAAATTAAAAAAAAAAAAAAAAATCTTCAAGCCCATCTCTTAAGATCATTGACTAAAAGATGATTATTTCCTAAAATCAAATATAGAAACACGATTTATTGACCTTTCAATTTATTTGTCCCTCTTTTAAAATCTCTACCTAAAATCTTACATTCCTTAAAATAAATTAAACAAAAATCGATTCAAATCTGTTTAAATTGTTTTGTTTGATTGATTTTATTTCCTTATAATCAATTTGTAAAACTAAAGTGGTTGTTTCCCTATAAATAAATTAAATAAACTGATGTGGTTGTTTCTCATACTAAATTTGTGAATTTTTAAGTTTAAAAAAAATGAAAAATATATATTTTTTTCATAATTTATGATTTAGAAAAGGAAAGATTAAGAAAATCCTTCTTGTGCACTCTTTCTCTAACCAATTCTTTCTCCTACTCCAAAACCTTAGCCGTCATACATTTCACTTTCTCCATGTCATTCACATCCTCATCCTATAAATATATCACATTCATGTAATGATACAACTCATTATTTTTTCTCTATCTTTATGAGACAATTAAAGATTAGTTAATATTTAGTCTCTTGCATTCTTTAAACAAACTCTTTCATCCTTTAAGTACACCTTTTTTTTTTTTTTTTTTTATACCATTTTTTGTTTTTGTTTTTTCCATTTCATATTTTATTTATCATTTGTCCCTCTACTCTCTACTAACCATTATTTATATTTTGCTTATAACCATTTTTTTTGTTGGAAAATATTATTTCACTAGAATTTTTATGCAATATTTTACCCTAAAATAATGTGATAGTGTCATTTGTATAATAAAAAACATGTGAATGGACTTGATGGGTCGTTGAACACACCAAAATTAAACACTAAACTACACCAAATTCTTTTAGAATAATGGCAAGTCCAGGTATCGATCCACAGGGACAATTGCGAAATTAAACTAATTTAATTGATAAATTCCTAAATTAATTTTGATGAAAAGAATGATTGATCATAACCTAGTTTAATAACGAATAAATTAAACTAAATAATTAAATTATCAATTATGACTGAAAGTGAATTTACTGAATTGGGGGAAAACCTAGGGCGAAGAGTCCACCACTAGTCACGTAAATAGGGTTTTCAAATTGAAAACAATAATTTTATGGTTCGAACGGAATAATGCTTTGTAACTACAAGTTCAAAGTATTTAACAAGAAAATCATCACGTTCAATGTACGAGCACAAACCGTCTCAAGTAGTACGAATCGTTCATTCTAAACTAAGGTAGTGATACAACTCGTCTCTCGTAGTATGATTCGTCTCATACATTGAATGTGAAAGAATATAAAACTCTTGTATGAAAAACATTCAATAATCACAGAAAGCCGAATATTTGAAGAAATAATGGAATATATATATATATATATATGAAACTTCTAAAACACCATACAAGTGTTCAAACCTTTACATAATTGAAAATCCAAAAAGAAAAACCTATTACATGGCTAGGGTTTCATCAAAACCCTAGAAAAGGAGACTAGCCACTCATGGAGGAGTGGAAGCAGGTAGGTGGAGAAGAAGCCACCATGGGAGACATGCTTGAAGCTTCAAGTTTCTTCCTTTCCCAAACCCTAGCCTCTCTCTTTTGTCAAAACAAGTTCAGAATCCTATTCCAGCCTTTCCTTGCCTTTTTATACTTCTGATCTCTTCCAAACAGGTTTAAAATGTCAGGCACATTTTCCTAGAAAAAGTCAATGCACGTGCAGAAAAGTCAACTCTCTCCAAATTCTGTCTTTTTGCCCATTTTATGCTCCGACTATGTACAACCTGATTGACATTCAACACACATAAAGTATACAATTTGACTAGCAAGTGAAGTTAAGAGATTCTAATTAACGGCCTCAATGATGTACAATTTGGCCTTAATCAGGACTATTTATTATAAAGTGATAAATCAAAATCCAATCAAATCATTATGAATAATTTTTTTGTATTGATTTTATATATTTATATGGTGCTACTCTTTTTTATTACTACTCTTTTTTTGTGTTGATTGATATAAATCTAACATGACTTAGGTACCTTGATCATCTCATAAAATTTTTAATTGTTAAAAAAAAAATACCCTTTCATTTTACGGTCAGCTTAAATTTATCATACTTTATCAATTGACAAACCAAATTTTACTAATACAAGAATATTTTCCCTAATGTACTTACTAAAATAAATATATAAAAATTTGAACATTTCAATTCAATTTTTTTGCCACATCGCCTTAAAATAAAGAGAGAGAGAGAGAGAGAGAAGATGAGTGAAAGAAAGGAAGAGAGACAAAAAAAGATAAGATTGTTATATCACTTGACAAATTGTGGTAGAATGAATTATAGTTATGGATTTCGTTCATAATGTAATTATACTGACCAAAAGAATAATTTTTGTAATTTCACAAAATTTATTTGTTTTAATTTTACCAATTGAATTATTATATATCTATTTGTTATATAATACTCAGGACAAAATATTAATAGCAACAAAAACTAAAATAAAATAAAAATTGTGTAACTCATGCCATATTTGGGATGTTATCTTTTTGATTAAAAAGTCAAGAAACCAAAGAGTGCTAAAATGTGTTTGGCATACCAAAAAAAGAAAAAAAAAAAAGAAAAAAGAGAAAAAATTCAAAAATCTTTGTACTAGTTTGAAAACACCAAACAATTCTTATGAGTGAGTGCATAGGTGTTTTCACCTTTGGAAGGGTAAAACGGAAAATTTAAATAAGAAACAAAAATATTTGCATTTTCTCATACAATAAAAAACTCATTCCTAAATACATGAACTTTTTTCTATTTCTTAAAAAATTCAAAAAGCCACTTAAAAAGCTAATTTCAAACACTCTTTTTGCTAAAAAAAAGTTAAAACTTATTTAATATTATTTATTTTTTAAAAATAAATTTAACAATCATTGTTTAATCTCGTACATAGTACGGGTGATATACTAGTGTATATATATATCAATTTTAGATATCTTTTTGTGAATAAACTATTGTTGATCATGATATTTTTTGTGAAATAACGAGTTAAGAAAAAAATTGTACTTCTCGTATATATATATATTTTAAATTAACGAATTTTAAGATTATTACCTTATTTCAATTATTTTACTTTCCTTTTTCTTGAGCAGCAAAGAGACAAATTATATTAGATCATAAAAAAAAGTACACAAAGCTTAAAAAGAAATTGCATCATTGTCAAAGTTAAGCATCCCAACTAGGTTGGCACCCAAAGCAAGACTAATCACGTGCATTTCCAAAGCTCTAGAGAGAGTTAGAGAGTTTCCAACTCAAAACCCCTCTAAACATCCAAAACAATGCAACATTACACCCTTCCTCCAATACAAAATCTGATTTGCACCATATTATACATAAAGTCAGTGATGGAGTAGTGGAAGTCCCTAGAAATGGATTTCAGCCAAATTGCAAGCCTAATAATTATAGTTTCCTGTAACTCCTCCATATTTGGTTGGATGTCTTCAGAGAGGCAGTCGTTCATGTGCTTCCAGATGGACCAAAGAGCCAGCAAAGGTATTGCATTCCAAATTCTCCTCTCTACTTTTGTGAAGCTATTCCCTGCCCACCACTACAATAGCCCTTCAACTATTCTAGGCACCACCCATTGAGCTCCCCATCATTTCAGAAGACCTGTCCAAACTCTCCAAACCATAGAACATAAGGCAAGCATATGCTCTACTGATTCTTGGGCTGCTTTGCAAAATATGCATACAGTAGCTGCACTATCATCCATCACTCCAATTTTTTGCAGGAAGACTAAAGTTTTAACCTTATGTTTCCATCCAAGCCACCCAAAAAATTGTATATTAGGGAGAAGGTACTTGATCCACACCAACCTGCTAGAACTCTTATGCTCACCATACTCTAAATTAGTGTGATTATAATGAGTTGAGACAAAAGATGCCCTATTTTGGTTGTTAACTAAACTGATTTATCCTTAGCATTCATGTTCAAAACAGGGGCTACTCTGATAGACTGATTAAGTGTGTTTAGCTCCTCATGTGTCCCATTGGAATAAGGCTCTCCTATAACTGAACACCCAATTCTCAGAGTTACCTTTTTTAATGGTGTATACCCTGAGTGACCCATCCTTATCATTAGACAACCTGAAAAGTCTAGGAAATAACTCTTTGAGACTAGCTCCTCCATTCCAGCAGTCATGCCAGAAGCTGACTCAACAGCTATTGCCCACTCTAATATGGAGATTATTGACATGAAATTGCAGTAAGCTGACCCTATGATTTGCTGCTACTAGAATATCATCCCAAATCTTGGAGAATCTGTTGCCTGATTGCAGATTTGGTAGCCATTTCCCACCATCAAAATTGTATTTGCTACAAATCACCTTCTTCCACAAAGCTGTTTCCTCATTGGCAAACCTCCACCACCACTTAATTAATAAATAGACATTCATATCTCTGATTCTTCTAACACCCAATCCTCCTTGCTTAATACTTTTAGTTATCTCTTCCCATTTCACTAGATGAATTTTCCTCTTTAACTCAGAGCCACCCCATAAGAATGAGGCTTGTAATTTATCAATTTCTTTTGCTATCCTTTTTGGCATTTTAAACAGTGGGAGGTATTACACTGGTAGACTAGATAACACTGCGTTAACCAAGGTGAGCCTGCCTGCAAAATAAAGGAATCTCCTCTTTCAACCAGCAAGCTTGAGTTTAAGCTTCTTAATAACAGGTTTCCAAATCAACTTTCTACTTGGACTAGCACATAATGGCAACCCAAGGTACTTTGTGGTACTTTCTGAGTTTTGCAATTTAACATGGATGCAAACTCATTGAGCACAGAGTCAGAGATACCAAACCCACAGACCACACTTTTATGATAGTTAATCTTCAGCCCGTATGCAACTTCAAAGCACCTTAAGATCCCTTTTAAAATTAACACTTTTGACCATTCAGCAACACAAAACAATAATGAGTCATCTGCAAATTGTAGGTGAGAAACTATCACATCCTTGTGACCAAAAACTACTCCTTTCAATAGCCCCAACTCCCTAGCTCTCACAAGTAATATGTTCAGACCATCTGCAGCCAAGTTGAATAAGAAAGAAGATAATGGATCCCTTTGTCTAAGGCATTTTTGAGGACTAAACTCCTTAGTTGGTGAACCATTTACAAGTATTGAGATTCTAGCTGAAGAGAGACATTCTTTCATCTAAGAAAGCTGTGAGAACCCGAATATACAAATCAAGTAAATAATTAAATAATAATAATTTTACAATCTCAAATATTTTGATAGTGAATCCTAAAGTGCAAATTAAATATTTGAAGGGTCTTTTAATTAATTTTAAACCTACAATAAATTTATGGTGAAAGTCTTTAATTTAGGGGCAAGATTTATTGTTAAAAAAAAATAGTAATAATAATAATAGAGAACAAATTATTACGTATATTTTGATCTAATAGTTATATTTAATTTAATTAGTGAAAAAAATAGAATTAAATATTATAAAGAAACATGGGAGTGGTTGTCTGTGAGGAAGCTTATTAGGGTTTTATGTTCACTATATCAAACCCTAAGTCTCCATAACTGAGAGAGAGGCAATGAAGCTGTGGCAAGCAGCAAGGAGAGAGAATGTAATGCCCTCAAAATAAACCCATAAATCAACCAACAATAGCATGCTTAGACATAAGAGAATAAAGCATAAATATATTCCATCAGAGTAATCATTACAAAATGTATTACATGTTGACAACAAAAGTAAATGCCCTATGGGCTTACAACTTTCCAAGTCAACACTTGGTTACAAAAAGAGAGTGCTAACTCTATACAAAGAAAGCCCTTGGCTTGATATACATGTAATACAACAAAACAACAAAAGTAATCCCAGCCACTAAGCCTCCCAAGCTACGTCCTTGGAGGTGGCATGCTACCTGTACCTGAAAATGATGTCCTATAAAGGGTGAGCCACAGCCCAGTAGAAACATACTAAACCAACTATAAACAATGACTAAAATAATAGCATTCAACAGATGGTCCATACTTATATTCCAACTCATACCATACTACCGTTTCATGACGAACATGCTCAAGTTACATTTCGGTTTCCATTTCTTATTCAACTTTGAATTTGAAAACAAGGCTCAGAGCCTGGCCAAATAATTTAATGAGATTGTAACTCATTACCAGAACACTTTCGAAATTCATGATGGATACACATTTTGGTGTTGTATCAATAACACATAAACTACTTCCTCACTTCACAAGTGATACACATTTTGGTGCTGTATCAATATAACATAGAAACACTTCTGTACTTCACATTTGATAATGATATACATTTTAGTGCTATATCCAATCAAACAAACACTTCCATATTCCACCATGATACACATTGTAGTGCTGTATCAATATCACACAATTTCTGGTTTAGAGGTCCATCCCCTATCTTCCCCTAATCCGTGGAGTACATCCCCTATCTCCTCCCACGCAACACAATGTATATAAACACAGATCATATACATAATCAATCAATACATAAAGTTAATGTATTTTCAACCGTCATATTCGATGACACATTCCATTGATTAGTTTTAGTTTGCCTAATCATCATGCATTGTCTACAACAATCAAGACTATCCTCCACCGATAGCCCCAAGCAGTTATTTCTAAACAGGAAATAAATGCACCAAATGGCTAAATTATCAACATTTGCCTAGGTGAGCGATAAATTAATCCAACTACACCCTTTAGTCCCATACCATTCCAATTTGAATATTTTCTATTCAATTTCTCATTTCCCAAAATTAGTTATACCAATTAATTTATCATGCAATTAGGGCTTTTTTCCCAAATTCACAATACCAACCCTAAGGTTCCTTTTTCATCAACAACTCAACACCAAGTCCATTTTTCCAGTATATTACATACATAAAGGTTTTAAACTTTGAAAACCCCTCATTTGAAAATTACACATTGGCTCCAAACTTTCTCGAAATTACCCAACAACTCCCAACGCATCGAAATACCAAAATTTAAAGACAAAGCTCATAAGATGGAGTAGGATATCCCTACCTCGAAGTTAGAGCTCAAACGGAGAAGAGACCAAAACCCAAGTGCTCCAAACTCCAAACTTTTCGGATCAAAACGAAGCCCTCGACGATCAACACAACTTTTACAAAGGCCGAAGGAAAGGGAAGCACCCTAACTAGATCAAACCCTAGAGAGAAGGGAGTTTCTAGAGAGAGTGGCTTTCAAAATTTCTTTTTAGAAAGCAAGGGAGAGAGAGAGAATGCAAAAAGTGATTAAAAAATGCTCAACTGCCTTCTGATATACGATAGGTCCGCTCGAGTGGAAAACACAACGCTCGAGCGTCAAGAACAAAAAACATGGTCCGCTCGAGTGCAAGAAGGCTCGCTCGAGCGCCAAGACACAAAGGTAAAGCACATTCGCTCGAGCGTAGATTTCCCCCTCCCAGAACTTTCACAGACAAAGCACTACCCGCTCGAGCGCCAACAAGCCCGCTCGAGCGCGACCCGCTCGAGCGCAGGAAATCCGCTCGAGCGTAGAAATCATACCTGCAGAAGTTTTGTAGAGCACTAAAATACTGGGAGTGTGCAATCTCTGCTCGAGCGCTAGACGACCCGCTCGAGCGGAACGACCAAAAACCTGGCAACCAGATTTTAGACCATGGCTCAACCCACCTGCTCGAAACATGCCCAACACATCCTAAAACTCAAACAAATGGAATTAAAGGATGACAACAAGATAGATACAACTACCAACTCCACGGAACCAAGTCCGGAACACAACTGAACAGTAAAGGGACAACCGGGATCGCTATAGAGAAGAATTTAATGTTGGTTTGTGTGTAATCACCACTGTGGTTAAGATAATTGTTCTGTCCCTTCTTCTACATTTTTTTTTCCTTCTTTCTTTATTGTGATGTGCCGTTTGGTAGTGTTTTGGGTATTCTTGAGTACAGTGAGAGAAACAAAAATAATGTGCCCATGTATAGTGTATGGCTTCTGCGCAGAGGTTATTTGGAGGCTAGCATGTATGGCTTTGGTAAGGTGAAGGGCTGAAGGTGTGTTTGGGTGGTAATGGGTTGGATTGTGAGAGTACAACGTAGTGGGTGTAAATTGTAGTCTAAAATTTTTGCTCACAGATATAAACTTTAAAAATCAAGAAACCATATCAAACGGATAAATTTTGAACTAAAATTTTTACAGTAGATTAATTACATATTGAATTGCATATCAAAATTTTCTCATAATTTTGGGGAGTCAAAATCTATATAAATTGATGCATTCAAATCTGTCCAGAAAACTGGTGTAAAACAGTAAATTTGGAAGTGTCGTTCTCTTTGGATATAAATTCAAAAATTTTCAAATCAGTGTCATTAGAACCGGTTACGAGTCTAGTTTCTTAAATTTTTGGCCTTGCGTTGATTTCTCATGTATACTAAGAGAACCATTAATTTCTTTAAAGTGCTGCAGAAAACAACCTATTTAGATATAATTAATTGTAGATAATTATTTTGATAAGCAAATCAAGTAAAACCAATTGGGTTTGAAAATTAAGATATATTAGTTTATATTTGGAGGGTTTTGGAATTTTTCGAACAGCGTGGAGTGGGTTTTGTAATTTTCAAAGTTAGCGAATAGATTGGGAAAGTTTGTTTAAAATTTTGTTTTATTTTAAACTTACTTTTAATTAAGTTTCGATTTGAATCCATGTCTTGGGTGATTTTAGACCTTGAAAAACATGAGCTTAGGTAATATTTAAGAGTAACGGTGAGTTGGGTTGAGCCGTGTTAGTGCGCTTTAGTTTCGGGTTACTTAGTTTCTTATTATTTAGTATTTTTAAATTCGTAGTGACGTGTAGTTTTCAAATTTGGTTTAGGGTACTAGTTGGACTTTTATACTCTATTCGAGGATTACATTATTTCGTTTTCAGGTGAGTAGTTGCATGCTAGATATTTTTATAAATGTTCCCCTACTCTGAACTGTTGGAAAATTAAATTGTTGTTTCAGGACAAAGCTGTTTTGATAAATTATTATATTATTGATGGAATTAAATTATTTCTGAAACATGTGTAAACTTGGCATACTGTGAACTATTTGTTATGGTCTCATGTTTATAATGGTGAACTATCATGTTTTGCGAAACTGAATTGTATTGATTATTGGGACCATTTGTGTATTTTAGTCCAGGGAAATTATTCCACTGTGTGTGGTGACTCTGGCCATTAGGTAACAGATCCAGGTTGGGTCGTGATGACTCTAGTGTTCAACGATTGTAAGGAAAAGACCTAGGCTAGGTGACCTTCAATCGGATCGTCTTAGAGAAAAAGCATAGGTTGTCACCCCGATGATGACTCTTGGTTCGATATTGGATCCAACGGGCTTATTGCCTTGAGAACTGTGTGGCATGTTACTTGTTATTCTTGGTACCTAGAAAATTATTGGTGTTCATGTTGTAATATGTTTTAAGTGAAAAATGCCATTTATCATGTTCTTGAGAGACATGAGTATTTTAACTGTTGAACTGTGGAACCTTCTTTTTGAAACAGATTATCCTTATCAAACTGTATGTCAATCTAGTTTATGTGATATATATATATATATATATTATTTTGGAATTGATCATTGTTTTCAAAACTGTATATACTATACAAGTTGCTACTCACTGAGCTATCAGCTGACTTAGTTGTTTATCATTTCTAGGTGTTAGAAGGACTTAGAGTGGACTCATGGTGTAGCGGGGACTCAATTGCATGGACCTCGAGGACATTCATTTATTTTGTTTTAGATTGTTATGTCAAGTTTGTGCATATTTCTTTTTATTCTTATTGAGGTTCATTTAGGATTATTTTGATATGTGGGCTGTTTATATCCCATAAGTTTAGATGGTATTAATTATGGTTGGTTTTTCCGTTTATACTTGTGGCATTTCACTGGATTGAGTTTTGTTATTTATTACTAGACTTTTGTTTAGTTGTTCAATGTGATTATGGATTCGTGTTTAGGCTTATGTGTGCCTTGGGCTAAGGCCCTGTGGGCCACGGCCAGTCATACCCTGGTTTGGGGTGTGACAAGAGCCATTTTGAGCCAAAGCCAAAGTTAGATAGCATTGAGAATAGGAATTCCTAGTTGGAGTCATAAGCCTTTTCAAAGTCAATTTTGAATAGCAACCCTCTTTCATTAGATTTTTTCCATCCATCCACAATTTCATTTGCAATCAATACCCCATCAAGTATGTTTATGCCTCCTAAGAATGCAGATTGTGATTCACTAATTACCTCTGGCATGACGTTTTTCAGTCTACTTGCAAGAACCTTGGTGAGTATTTTATAAATTGACCCTATTAAACTGATAGGCCTATACTCGTTTAAGTTAATTGCATGGACTTTCTTTGGAATGAGGGTGATGAAAGAGTTGTTCAAACCACTAGCTAATCTACGCCTATCATGGAACTCTTTCATAAAGAGAATCACATTTTCTTTGAGCACCTTCCAATTTTTCTCAAAAAAATTAGATTGAAACCATTTGGTCCCGAAGCTTTGTTTCCATTACATTCTTTGACAGCTTCCCAGATCTCATCTTCAGAAAATTCTAACTCAAGCATTGGAAATGAATCACTTTGCCTTACAGTCTTGAACTCACCACCTAACACAGGTCTGTTCCTCCACTCTTCTGAGAAATGCTTTGCATAGTGGATCTACACCTCATCCTTTACTTGATTTGGCTCCTCAAGCATCACATCCCCAACTGCAATGGAGTTGAGGGCATTTCTATTTTGTTTACTAGTAGCCATGACATGAAAAAATCTGGTGTTCCTGTCAATTTTTATATTCCACTCTAACCTTGACTTTTGAAGCCATGCCCATTTTATCATTCTACTTAATCTCCACATTTCATTTATTGCCTCTCTTTTTTGTTTCACTTCTGCATCCTCCAGAGGTCTAACTTCTGCCCTCAAATCTAAGGCATGCAACTCATCTTCTATTTCTTTTAGTTGTGTTTTAACATTTCCATATATCTCTCTATTCCATTGTTTTAATGCCATATTTAGAGCATGTAATTTTCTTTGCCAAAATGTACCCAGCAGTCCCTTGAAACTGTAATTCCTTCTAGGTTTGCTCTACAAAAGGTGCAAAATTTGAGTGCAAGAGTCAAGCATTTAAGAATTTTTAATACCAATTTCTTAATTAGTCTCAATTAATACTAAAATTATTAATTAGTATCAATAAATATTAATAATTAATTTTTATTGGTATCAATTAATACTAAAATTATTAATTAATATCAATTTCTTAATTAGTCTCAATTAATACTAAAATTATTAATTAGTATCAATAAATATTAATAATTAATTTTTATTAGTATCAATTCACACTAAAATTATTAATTAGTATCAATTTCTCAGTTAGTCTCAATTAATACTAAAATTATTAATTAGTATCAATTAATAATTAATTCATTACAAAACTATATAATATTAATTTATTAATAATTAATACCAATTAATATTGATTTTTTTTTTCTTTTTCTTCAAAAATATACATTTTTTTCTTTTTTAATTAATATTAATATTGATTTTTTTTATTTTTCTTCAATTTGTTTCTAGGGTTTCAACCCAGCTGCCGGTGTTAGGGTTTCAACCCAGCCGGCGAACAGCAATCGGCAGAGATGACCAGCCGTCGACCAGTCGTCGATGTGGGTACGGGAGGCAGCGAAGAGAGAGCGAACGGCAGAGATGATTTCCAGTTTCAGATCGTGATGGAGAGAGAGAGAGAGAGAGAGAGAGAGAGAGAGAAACCCTAGCCGCCAGCGACATTGATGCGCGATGGACAGAGAGAGGGAGGCGGGGAGGGAGGGAGTGAGAGGTCTGGTTCGTGTATGTGTGTGTGTGTGTGTGTGTGTGTGTGTGTGTGTGTGTGTGTGTGTGAGAGAGAGAGAGAGAGAGAGAGAGAGAGAGAGAGTTACGAACAGTGTTGAGAGCTAGAAAATCGTCTTCGCCGGAAAATCGCGTTCGCCGGAAATCGCACTTGCCGGAAATCGCCATAGCCGGAAATCGCCTCTGTCTCTCCCTCTCGAGTGAACAGTGCTTGAGAACAAATGTTAAATAGGTGGGTTTTTGGTAATAGTTGAAATATAAGAGGGGCATTTAAGTCATTACATATTGGACTAAATAGTTTCCCGCATAAGCTGTAAAACTAAGCACCCCAAGAGCAACTTTAACTTTTAAGCTGAATTTAACTTAAATTAAGCCATAATCTATGCCCACAAGTTGTACCAAACACACCAATATAGCTTAATTTAAGCCAAAAGTTGATTTAAGTTGAAAAAAAGTTTAACCAAACACCCCATTTATAACTTTTTTATTTTTATTTTTTATTTTATTTTATCGCTTTAATGGGAAGGTTGCATCACCCATCTATCTGCTGTAAGTTAACTTTTATATAATTGTTTAACCATTAATGGGAAGGCTGCACCACCCACATCTCTGTTATAAATTACTTTATATATATATATAAATATATATAATTGTTTTGCCATTATAATGGGAAGGTTGTACCACCCACATATCTGTTGTAAATTTATTTCTATATAACTGTTTTGCTGCTTTAATGGGAAGGCTGCACCACTCACATATCTGCTGTAATTTAAATATTGTTTATAAACTGTTGTAATTTATTACTTTAAATAATTTACCCCATCGGATGAATAGTAACTTCCAGCGGTGAATAGTACCTCCAACGGTGAATAGTAACCCCGATGATGAATAGTACATATGGCGATGAATAGTAACTGCGAACAAAAAATGCCCAGTAAGATGAATAATGATAAAAAATGGTGAATAGTAATTATTATGGTGAATAGTACTGTCGGCAATGAATAGTACCCCGGGATGAATAGTGCTCCCGCAAAATAAGTTTCCCCAGGCGGAGCAGAGCAGTCCTCCCGTGTCAAGCAGAATATTTTCTGGCAATCCCCAAAGGAGATCAAGTTTCTTTTATTTTATTTATTTTTATTTTGAGTGTTTTACGAGATTTTTATTTTGTTGTAATATTCCATTCTCTCTCTCCTATTTGGTTTGTAATAATTTATTCAAAGTATTGTAATAATTTCCCGCCCTGCTTCTTTCTATTCTGTTCTTTTACTTGCTTTCTTTATCTGTGAATATGCATCATATTTCGTCTTTCATTATATCCATACTTTGCATCCATGTTTCATGCATCTTGATTCGGCTAATTTTGCATTTATGAATTTAATCAATTCCTATGTGATTATGTGCTCTACCTCATGTTCTTGAGATGATTCACATGTCATATCTTAGAAGCCGAATCTTTAGTTGCATCTCATGAGTGAATTGCATTAGGATTTTGTATATAAGATCATGCATATTTTACTAACTTTGTTTTGTAGCTTGTTCGCGGGACGTTAAACATGTAAGTTTTTATGCTTTAGCATCCCGTTTGTGTGTGTTTTTTCTTATTATGTTTAACATGCTACCATGAGGCTATTTGCTTATGTGATATAACTGTATGAATGCCAGTGGATGAAGGTTGTGTCACTTAATTTGGAATGATGTTGATTGTTCATGTTTGTAAACTCAATTTATTTAGGTTATACATCAAAACTCTTTCAAAATACATGAAATCAAATTGTTCCAAAATGAATGACACAGTCTATATTTGTATGTTTCACATAGTAAATTTTAGGATTTATTAAATAATCAGAACATGAACATATAAAGAAAATAAAATTCATATCATGGTTAGTAAAGGCCAATCTTTTGATCGGGTGAGCGGGGGTGCTCAAATAATGACCTTCCCCTCTCATACCTAAGGTTTTGAACCGAGACAACTTTGGTTACGACGAACAGTGGCCTTGGCACGAGTCATGGGTTTCCTAATTTTCCAAAATATTAGGTGGCGACTTTGAGATCTGATGACACAGTCAATTTCTGGCAAAAGGTTTTGCAATAAAATGGATTTTATAAAAGTTTCCAAATCTGGACTCTCATCTATGTTTTACATTGCACTCGTGAGACTAGATCAAAGAGATCTCAGGAGTCCAAATTGTTTAACGCGTGCGGGTACTCCCCGGGCATGTTACAGTTTCTGGCGACTCTGTTGGGGATTTTATGAAACCTTGACTTGAACTCCATGATATGACTTTTATTTTTGATTATATGTTTATTGCATTGCATGCATTGGTGCACTTAAAGTTCCTGTGTTGCCCAGATACTAGTGGGAGCACATGCACCCTTTTTGTGACACTACACCTATCTCTACATTACTCTGGAGGCCTTGTGTTATAACCTTTTGAGATTTGAACGTTCTCAGACTTTGAAGAGAGGCTATGTTGACTCTTTTGATTTCCTAGAGATCTTCATTGGTTATAGCCCGAAGGACTCTTTGGTAATGTCACATTGACTTCAACCCCTAGAGTAGAGCTAACCTTGTATATGTGGTGAGCTATAGTACCTTTCAAAATTAGGATAGGATGCTCTCCCAGTTCTAGTATGTATGATGCCGTTTGTTTGAATAGTGAACCCTAGATCATTTCAAAAGCTAGGACAGGATAACCCTACCTTTCATAGGGTTGTTTGTTCTCTTTCCTGCTATATGTTATGTGCAATGTATTGGATCTATACAGGGGTTCTCAAATTCGAATAAGTGTTCAGGCATTTCAGTTTGTTGGGTTCAGTGTGTTTTTAGTGAGGGCATAATTGGAAGTTCCGTTTTGTTTCTGTAATTGGGGAGTGACCACCTGTTGATTGCACAAGCTTTATTTTGAATATTGTGGATGGCCTAGACGATGATTGGTAATTTGAGAATGGTTTTATTCCGAGTTCTGAATTGAGTATTGAGTCTAAGTTTGATTCCACCAAGTTTGTAGAGTTGGGACCAGACTCGAGTCATTCTAGTGAGTCAGAGTCTGTTGATTTCGATAGTGCTAACCTAGACATTTCTGTCCTGTCTAGGTCTTCTTTGTCATTTTCTTTTGAGTCTGTTGTCATTGTTGAGTCATAGTCTCTTTTCAATAAAAAAAAAATAAAAATAAAAAAGCCGTAGAGTCTGCCGACTTCTCCATGCCTTTAAATCATAGCATTGACCAAAGTTTTTCAAAACTTTTTCCAAAACTCTAATAAAAACAAAGAGGAAGAATTTCCTCGGGATTTGCAAATTTTGATCAACTGAGAGGAAGAGAGGTGTGCTAAGCCTTTGATGAATAAAATCATTTATGTTAATGTGGGTATTGAGAAGGATCCTGGCTTGGTCCAAATTGGTTCTATTTTGTCTTCGTAAGAGTACGAGTGATTAGTCACTTTGTGAAAAGATTTCAAAAAATGTTTTCATGTGGTCCTACTAAGACATGCCTGGAATTGATTATATAACATAGGATCCTTCTTGATTTGAGGTCCGACCTCCTTAGCTCTTAAGCTTTTAAACCGTGATTCGAAGTGTTTAGTAATCAACCAAAAGTGTGAGGCTTGCATAGCTGAAATGGAAACAGTCCTTGAACTAGGGGCAATGATGTGATTCAAATGGAGACAGCCCTTAAACTAGGGGCAATAAGGTACCACCCTTGAGAGGCTCATTGGGCTGAAAACTCAGAAGGGCGACCCAGACAAAAGTTAGAGCACAAAAAAAAAAAAAAAAAAGGATGAAAATTGAAAAAAATGAAAAGCTCGCAAGGTTGAAAACCTGAAAGGCCGGCTTAGGCAAAAGTTAGAGCATAAAAGGAGAGTGTCAATATCCAAGGGAACCTTAACTGGAACTACATAGGGCCTGTGATTCAGATTGGAAACAGCCCTTGAACTAGGGGCAATAAGGTTGGATGTGATCAAAGAATTAAAATTGGATTGTTTCCCAATGAAGACCACCTAGAAAGTCAAAACCCATAATTTGAGAGAAGAAGGACACTTGAGTTCCTATCCACTACACTAGGGGCAAATTCAAACCCAATTAGCCTAGTCCCTACATCATCATATCTACTGGTCAAGTGTAGCAGCCATTCTTCGAGATTTAGATGGCCTAGAGATTTCACAACCAATCAACATGGACAAGCTAAGCTAAAACGAAAGTACCGTCCTTGAGAGGCTTGTTGGGCTAAAAACTCAGAAGAGCGACCCAGGCAAAAGTTAAAGCAGAAAAAAAAAAAAAAGAGTAGAAAGAAAAAAATAAAAAAAATGATGAAAAAAATGAAAAAATGAAAAGCTCGCAAGGTTGAGAACCCGAAAGGCGCCTTTTTGCAAAAGTTAGAGCACAAAAGAAGAGTGTCAATACCCGAGTGAATCTTAGTCGGAACTACGTTGGCCTAATTCCTATCTTTGGGATACATAGGTAGCTTCATCTTGAAGTTCGACCCTAATAATCTTTCAACTCATTCGTCTCGTCCATGTTTGATTGGTGTATCTTTAGTCGACTTGCCTGTCCTATCTGCGTTTGCTTGGTTTGTCTTCGGTCTGCTCGGTTCAGTTGGTTCAATTCCTCTCGGCTTCATTCGGTTCAGATCGACTCGGTTCAGTTATCACCATTGCTATGACAGAACCAATTCATGATTATCTGGATCGGAGCTATGCATCCCAATGGTTGATTCCATGTTGGTTGGGTAGTGGCCATTTGCAAAAATAGGTTTTGATTATTTTGAATAAAGTTGACTAATTTTCTCGAAAATTATTCCATTTTTGCAAAACCAGTCCATTCTTTGGACCTAAAAAAGGGAAAATTTTCAGTGCTCACAGCTCAACTTACATGATTTCAAAATAGAAAATGGAATAAGTATGCTAATTTAACTCTCATGTTGATCAAAACATTTTTACAACAAAATTAAGAGAAAAAAAATCAAGGCAATGAATTAGGGGCATAGTCGAGTCGGAGATTCTATCTTCTCCACCACTTGAGTCATGAGTTCGTTGGCCAACTCTTTGGCTAGATCATGAGTTCGTCGGCCAACTTTTTGGTCGGCCCATCAATTTCAATTTTAACCCATCAGGACAAACTACAGAATCACTTAGGCTCAATGGTTGTGTTTCAGAGTCTTGTTTTTTTTAAGTTCCTTTCATACTAGTCAGTGTATATAAGTGTGTTTGGATCGTTTTTCTTTCGTTAAGTCATTCTTTGATTTAGGTCAGCATGGGTCAGTATAGAATCAATGTCCAATTCAGTGTTCAAAACTCAATCATTCTCAAATTCAATTAAAATTGTTTTCAAACTGAAAGTGATATGCCAGTCACGCCATTGATGTGCAAGCACAAAACTTAATTTTATTGCAGTCAGGAGATGACATTCCCGATTACAGAGACAAAACCTAGAAAAAACAAAAAACCCAGAAAAACAAAAAAAAACAAAAAAAAACAACAAAAACAAAAACCAAAAAAAAATAAAAGAGAGTAGTATTTTCTCAATTTTTCGGCAGCAGCTCGGCGGCGAAGATTACAACCGACTTCATTTGCACACAGCTTCGTTGCCTGACTTTACCATCAGCTACCTCGCTTCATCTTTACTCCTTCAAAGGTCTTGAAGACTTTGCCTTGGCCTTGGTAGAGCTTCTGAAGGAGATTATTCCTCGCCAGCCATTAAATTGGTTATGCGAAGAAACTTCGAATCGAGCCACGAAGGTGGCCTATCGTTTCAGTTCTTTGTTCTGCTTTTTCAGTGCACTAATTTCTACTCTAGCATCTTTGTACATACGTTAGAGGAGGGAGAGTTATGCATTTAACTGATGTACCTCACACGTCCTGTTCTACAATCAACGGGACAAGTTGGAGACCGCAGTCACGGTCTCCACATATGACCTTAGTGTATATGAGTTTGCTTCGATGTCAGACTGTGCCGCCATTATTTGTTCAACTGACATCGCTGGAAAGCTAAAAATAGGGGAATGAGGAGGAGCCCGTGGTTGAGGTTCAGGGGAGTCAGAATCGGTCATCTCTATCGTGGACTCGTTTAGGTCCGGGAAAAGAGTGAGAGAACCGTGTGAAGAAGCCATGGCAGAGGAGAGTAATGCAAAAGAAAGAGGTTGCAAAGTGGTGGCAGAGAAAGTTTGCAGGCTTTTGCTCTGCCTCTCTCTCTTGCAGGCCTCAACTTAAGAAGAGAGCGAAGAAGAAAACAAAGAGGGAGAAAGGCCGAGACGATCATTAACAATCGGGGTAGGATTGCACAGCTTGTCGGTCAAGCGCCGCACTTGTTGAAATCGCACGCCAGACATGACGCTCAAAGAAGATGAAGGAAGAGAGTGAGATAAAAACACAGAGAGAGATGCAGGAGAGTTGTATATGTATATATATGTGTATATGTATTGTACATCTATGTACTATATATTGTTGTTTGTATATTTGGTCATAAGAGTGGCTTGGGTTCAGTGGTTCGGCTCAGTGGTTGATGATTGAAAGGTTAAGCCTGAGGTCAGAGGTTCGAGCCCCCATAGCAACTAGTGTTTCTTTTGTTTTGTTTTGGTTTTATGTATATATGTCTTGTATAAGTATATATATATATTTGTTTGAATATTTTGTCACAAGAGTGGCTTGGTTTAGTGGTTCGGCTCAATGGTTGAGGACCTGAGATTAGAGGGTCGAACCCCCGTATCCATGCATTTTATGTTTTTCCTTTCTTTTTGCGTGTTTTGCATACGCGCACTGATGTTAGCAAACGAAATATGCCTTCTCAGTAACGGCATCTTCCTGCTGACGGCCGTAAACAGAATATTCCCCGAATCTGTATATGTATACCGTATATACATATCTATGTATATTTTTTATGTATATGTATATATATGTATACGTATGTAATACGTATTTTGTATATCGTTCATATGTATATGTAACCTTCCCCCTTTCCGTATGAGATGCAGTTAGGTACGTCTGTTGGTTACACCACCTTTGTTCCTTTCACGTGAAACGTGTTAGAATTTGATATTTACTTGGTTAAAACCTTCCTCCTTTTCGTATGAGATATGGTTAGGTACCTCTATTGGTTATACCACATTTTATCCTCTTGAGTGAAACGCGTTTGGATTCGTTCACTATTTCTCTTCTCGCGTGAGACACATTTGGATTTGTTCACATTTTCCTCCTTTCGCGTGAGACGTGTTAGGTTGTTGATTTACTTGGTTAAAAACATCATGTGTGCCTGATGTTTACACCATCCTTCCTTCTTTCGCGTGAGACGCATTAGGTTATTGTTTTACTCGGTTAAAAACATCAGGTGTGCCTGATGTTTACACCATTCTTCCTTCTTTCGCATGAGACGCGTTAGGTTGTTGTTTTACTCAGTTAAAAACATCAGGTGCGCCTAATGTTTACAACATCATTCCTCCTTTCGCGGGAGACGCGTTAGGTTGTTGTTTTACTCGGTTAAAAACATCAGGTGCGTCTGATGTTTACACTATCCTTCCTCTTTTTGCATGAGACGCGTTAGGTTGTTGATTTACTTGGTTAAAAAATCAGGTACGCCTGATGTTTACACCATCCTTCCTCCTTTCACGTGAGACGCATTAGGTTGTTGTTTTACTCGGTTAAAAACATAAGGTGCGCCTGATGTTTACACCACCCCTTCTCTTCTCACGTGCGATGCACTAGGATTGCAAATCGGTTAAAAAAAATAGTTGTGCCTGTCTGTTCACACCATACCTCCTCTTCTCGCGTGAGACGTGTTAGGATTGTAAATTGGTTAAAAATAGCACGTGCGCCTGTCTGTTCACACCACACCTCATCCTCTCGCGTGAGACGCGTTGGGATTGTAAATCGGTTAAAATGCAGTAGGTGCGCTTGTCTATTTACACCACCCCTCCTCCTCTCGTGTAAGATGCGTTAGGATTGCAAATCGGTTAAAAATAACTGGTGCGCCTGTCTGTTTACACCACCGTTCCTTCTCTCGCGTGAGACGCATTAGGATTGCAAATCGGTTAAAAACAGCAGGTGAGCCTGTTTGTTTACACCACCCCTCCTCCTCTCACGTGAGACGCGTTAGGATTGCAAATCAGTTAAAAATAGTAGGTGACCCTGTCTGTTAACACCACACCTCCTCCTTTCGTGTGAGACGCGTTAGGATTGCAAATTGGTTAAAAACAGCAGGTGAGCCTGTCTGTTTACACCACCCCTTCTCCTCTCGCATAAGACGTGTTAGGATTGTAAACCAGTTAAAAATAGCAGGTGCGCCTGTCTGTTTACACCACCCCCCTCTTTCATTTGTGTAGTATGCACATTTATATGCGATGCACCCGCCCTCTTTTATTTGTGCAGTACGTACATTTATATGCAATGCACCCCTCCTCTTTCATTTGTGCGGTATGCACATTTGTATGCAATGCACCCCCTCTTTCATTTGTGCAGTATGCACATTTGTATGCAATGCACCCCATTCTTTCATTTGTGCGGTATGCACATTTGTATGCGATGCACCCTCTTTTATTTTATATCATTTGCATGAGGCTTGCCTCACTATATATTACGTCTTGCATTGTACACATCATTCGTTTCCAAAATAAAAGAAGAAAAAGAAAAAAAAAATCGACTTTCACTTGCATTAGCATATCATTTGCATAGTTATATGTTGCATCACTTGGCTACAATCTATTCACATCACCATCTGACACAGTTTATGTTGGCTCACACTTCTTGGGTTGTAAAAACCACTTCTTTGTACTGGCTCTTTTTCGGGATGACGAAACTATCCCTTTCTCAGGTTGGCAATCCAAACCATTATTGGTTAATACCTCCATTTTCTTGGGTTGTTGGTTAAGACTATCCCTTGGTTAATACCTTCCTTGTTTTGGGACCATTCAGGGGATACATTTCATTCTCTTACGTAGATGTATTTGGGTTGTATCCCTTGTTATGCTTCATATTACTTGTTGTATTGCATTAGTCATGCACTTTTTCAAAAAAGACAAAAAAAAAAAAAAAAAAAAAGAGTTCAATTTTCAATTGCATATCATTTGCATTCTGCCTCTGAACTACGCTGGTTTGATTTTTTTGCAAAAGGATACGTAGGCAACCCTCGGGTTCAACCACTTGCATTGCATCTTGTTTGTTTGCCCAAGTCTTGCGGCCTTGTCAAAAAGGTCGTCTTTGGGCTTTGACATTCACTCACGTCATGAAATGACTTTGAGCTCTGTCAAAGAGGAGCAACTGTAGACACCCCATTTTGACCGACCCTAAGACTTGAGCACTTTCTTTTGATTCCCCAATGATGAAAATAAGAATATGCTATCTCACAAAATTTTCAGTGAAAAGATGGAATGTAAACTTTAATCCCAGCCTTACACCTGTTTTTGCCGAATTATTTTAGACACGTTCTCCATTTTCTTTTCCTTTATTATGTATTTTATATATATATATATATTATGTTATATTATTATATAATATTTTATTAAATTTATTCGGTACTGTGGTTTCACCCACGCACCATACTTTTGTATATATATATTAAATATTTTATATATTATTATATTATATGAGGATACTATTCCTCCTTTGAAAAATTCACTACACTCTCATCGTGTGCTTTTTTGTTTTAGACCCACTTTGGTCAAATTATGTTACATATTTGGCCTGCTAAAATTTATTTTATCAGTCCATTTATTTTGTTATTTTATTTAAATGCTTTTGTGCGTTTTTATATATATTTTTTGGGTATTTGTACATATATTTATGCTAATTATACATTTTATATATTATAATATTATAAAGTTACTATGCACCTTTTGAAAATTCACTCCTCCACCGTTTGAAGTTTTGTTTGTTTGTGAGCTTATATTTCCTATAAAAGAGGCAGGTGATTGAGAGATCAAAGGGGGGCTGAGAGAATTGAAAAAGAGAATCAGAGAAGAAAAAAAAAGAAGTGGTGCGAGAGAGTTTGAGAGAAAAAAGATCAGAAAGAAGGAAAATTATTTTTTGAGAGAGAGAGGGAAAATAAAAATATTTTCTTAGATATCTTTATTTCCATTTCATCAATACACCATTCAAAAACCAACCACTAAAGCCGTAATTCCAATTTTTGGACCGAGAATTGAGAACACATTCCACAGACTTGAGGGTAATCAAAAGAAAGTTCATGAATCAGAAAATTCATTATTTCCCCGAAAGGTGAGTTTTCGCGAACTTTCATTTAATTTAAAAATGTGATATAATTTGTTTAAATACTTCATTTACTGCTTTTCATAATTTTATTTTATTTTATATCACTTTAATGGGAAGGCTGCACCACCCATATATCTGCTGTAAGTTAACTTTTATATAATTGTTTTACCATTAATGGGAAGGCTGTACCACCCACATCTCTGTTGTAAATTACTTTTTTTTTTATATATAATTGTTTTGCCATTATAATGGAAAGGCTGTACCACCCACATATCTGTTGTAATTTATTTATTTTTATATAACTGTTTTGCTGCTTTAATGGGAAGGCTGCAACACCCACATATCTACTGTAATTTAAATATTGTATATAAACTGTTGTAATTTATTACTTTAAATAATTTACCCCACCGGATGAATAGTAACCTCCGGCGGTGAATAGTACCTTCGACGGTGAATAGTAACCCCGACGATGAATAGTACCTCTGGCGATGAATAGTAATTGTGAACGAAAAATGCCCGGTAAGATGAATAATGATAAAAAATGGTTAATAGTAATTATTGTGGTAAATAGTACTGTCGGCAATGAATAGTGCTCAAGCAAAATAAGTTTCCCCAGGCGGAACGGAGCAGTCCTCCCGTGTCAAGCAGAATATTTTCCGGCAATCCCCAAAGCAGATCAAGTTTATTTTATTTTATTTATTTTTATTTTGAGTGTTTTGCGAGATTTTTATTTTGTTGTAATGTTCCCTTCTCTCTCTCTCTTATTTGGTTTGTAATAATTTATTCAAAGTATTGTAATAATTCCCCGCCCCGCTTTTTTCTATCCTGTTCTTTTACTTGCTTTCTTTATCTGTGAATATGCATCATATTTCGTCTTTCATTATATCCATGCTTTGCATCCATGTTTCATGCATCTTGATTCGGCTAATTTTGCATTTATGGATTTAATCAATTCCTATGTGATTATGTGCGCTACCTCATGTTCTTGAGATGATTAACATGTCATATCTTAGAAGCCGAATCTTTAGTTGCATCTCATGAGTGAATTGCATTAGGATTTGTATATAAGATCATGCATATTTTACTAACTTTGTTTTGTAGCTTGTTCGCGGGACATTAAACATGTAAGTTTTTATGCTTTAGCATCCCGTTTGTGTATGTTTTTTCTTATTATGTTTAGCATGCTACCATGAGGCTAGTTGCTTATGTGATATAACTGTATGAATGCCAGTGGATGAAGGTTGTGTCGCTTAATTTGGAATGATGTTGATTGTTCATGTTTGTAAACTCAATTTATTTGGGTTATACATCAAAACTCTTTCAAAATACATGAAATCAAATTGTTCCAAAAGGAATGACACAGTCTATACGTATATGTTTCACATAGTAAATTTTAAGATTTATTAAATAATCAGAACATGAACATATAAAGAAAATAAAATTCATATCATGGTTAGTAAAGGCCGATCTTTTGATCGAGTGAGCGGGAGTGCCCAATTAATGACCTTCCCCTCTCATACATAAGGTTTTGAACCGAGACAACTTTGGTTACGACGAACAGTGGCCTTGGCACGAGTCATGGGTTTCCTAATTTCTCAAAATATTAGGTGGTGAGTCTAATATCTGATGACGCAGTCCATTTCTGACAAAAGGTTTTGCAATAAAATGGATTTTCTAAAAGTTGCCAAATCTGGACTCTCATCTATGTTTTACATTGCACTCGTGAGACTAGATCAAAGAGATCTCGGGAGTCCAAACTGTTTAACACGCGCGGGTACTCCCCGGGCATGTTACAGTCCATTGAGTTGTGCATACATGATCAACTAAAATAATTAAAACATTCTTAACACACTTTTAATATATACATATACGAAGACATATCTTATACATATCTCACACACTACATAAAGGATTTTTAACAAAATACAAAGGTTAACCAAAGCTCGATAAAAGTAAAAATTAAAGCCTTGACAAGGAGGCACACTTGAGTGGCTTGACGCAAAGGGCGGACTCTGGAACTCTAATGCTGATCTTCCAATTGCTCACCTACATATGTATAAGGTTGAGGGGTGAATTAGAGCTCAGTGAGTAATACCAAAATAAAAAAGGTTAATGAATGAAATCAATAACAATTTAAAAGCATGTCTTACAATTTTTCAAAATGAATCTTATATCATTTTCAAAATAAAGTACTTGCTATATTTTGCATTTCCAATATCATATATTATCATTTTTAAAGCGAACATTTATCATATTTAAATCCATACTTTTTCAAATGAAACACATATTCGAATCAAATAGGGTATTTTCCATATCAAATTCATTAACAAAATATTATACGTGATACATTCAGTTGAATACAAGGACCCAAAGGCATATAGCAAAGGGACCATGAAGGTCAACAAAGGGACCATATGGGTCTAAACAAAAAGACCTTATAGGTCAAGCAAAGGGACTACTCGGGTCAACAGAGACCTCTGCACTCATATAACAAAGGGTCTTGGTATTGTTTCCCCCAAGCAAGGGCCTTATCAAACAAAGGGCCATAGTATTGTTTCATCTAGCAGAGGGCCTTATTAACGAAGGGCCATGGTATTATTTTCCCCAGGCAATGGCTTTATTAATGGATGCCACGAATACATTTCGAAAAGGGACATTCATTCATTCATATAAAATAGCATTTCATAAATACGATTCTTTTTTTTTTTTTTTTGATAGGCAAAAAAGAAACTTTATTTATGAAATAGCAAAGTACAAGGTGTGAAACAATTTGCATCAGTAAAGAAAGAAGAGTGCAAAAGTATCACGATGAGCTAGATCATCCCAAAGAAGTTAGCACCAAAAAGCCCATCCTATCATTTGCTAGCACCCCTGAAGTTGGTGAGCAACCAACAAAATACAGCACAAAAACATAACAATCTCCACAAAGAGAGGACAACCCCGCAAATTAGTGTACAAACATATTAGATAAAAAAATGCCCATATCAGATCATAACAGTGAATTATCCCCCATATTAGATTAGTGCAGCAGAAGCAATGAATAGCCCCCCATATCAGATCGGTGCATCTACCTCTCTCTTTTGTCAATCACCAAGGCTCAGCAGCCTACTATTGCCCATACAAAACCTGATTTCCCGTAAATTAGATATGAAGTCATGAACATTTATATGATGCACATCGAGGACTGGTCTCAGCCAAATTGCAATTCTAATCTTGACCAATTCTCACAGATCAGGCAGATTTGGAGCGATGTCATTGAAGATACAATCATTTCGATGCTTCCATAAGGACCACAATACAACAGGGGAAATAGCTCTCCAAATCTTCCCCTCCCTCTTTTTAAGTCTTACACCATCCCACCATAGTAGTAAGTTATCGATTGATCCTGGAAAGGCCCCTTGTAGATCCCACCAGCTCAACATAGTAGACGATAACCTCCAAGCAAAAGGGCAATACAGCAATAGATGATATGCTATTTCATTCTCATTCTTATAGAAAATGCAGAGAGTGGGGGCATTGCCTGGTAAGATACCAATTCTTTGAAGGAAAACAGAAGTTTTGATTTTATTTTTCCAGGATAACCAACAGAAGAACTGAACTTTGGGTGGGAGATAATGAAGCCACATAAGCTTATAAGTTAAATGAGGTGGACCAAAAGAGTATGCAAAAAATTTGTAAGCAAAAGAGACTGAGAACACACTTGTGTTTGTAACATTCCAAGACAAAATATCAGGTTGATCAATACTGATGCCAAGAGAAGACAACAACAGATCAGTGAGCCTTGAAACCTCATTAGACTCCCAATCAAACAACATCCTTCTGAAATTGAAGTTCCAATTGCTTGATCCATCTTTTTTCTCATACATTATTCTTAATGATTCTTCTTTATCAACTACCAATCTAAAGAGAACAGGAAATTCTTCTTTCAAACACCATTTGTCTTTCCAAAATTTTACTCTATGTCCATCCTCGACCTTAATAATCAGATTGTTCGAAAAGAACTCCCAAAAATTGCTTCTGTGCTTAGCTATTGATAAGATACTTTTCCATACCCAAGAGTGTTTACTGCTTGGACTAAAAGATGGGAGTCGGCTACCTGATTCCAAGTTATATTTGCTACAAATTATCCTCCTCCACAAAGCCTCTAGTTCAGTCCCAAATCTCCACCACCATTTGATTAATAAGAAGGCATTAACCTCTCTTACTCTCTTAATGCCTAGCCCACCTTGATCCACAGTTTTTGTAATTTCCTCCCACTTTACCATATGGAGTTTTTTCTTTAAATCAGATCCCCCCTCATAGAAATCTGGCCTGAAGCTTCTTGAACTCTCTAGCTACCCCTTCTGGCATTTTAAAAAGAGATAGGTAATAGATAGGCAGAGAGGAGGTCACAGCTTTAATTAGAGTGAGTTTACTTGCAAATGATAGTAGCTTTCTCTTCCACCCAGCTAACCTGCTTCTGACTTTGTCCAAGATTGGTTTTCCAAGTTGCTTTCCTGTTTGGATTAGCTCCCAAGGGTAGCCCTAAGTACTAAATAGGCAAGGATTTGGTCTTACAGTTTAATGTTTCTGCAAAGGATTTAATGACATCCTCTTGCACACCCACTCCACACACCAAACTTTTATGATAGTTAATTCTCAAGCTTAAGATTAGTTCAAAGCATCTTAAAATCCTCTTTAAGTTACAAACTTCAATCTTCTGTGCCTCACAAAATAATAGTAAATCATATGCAAATTGAAGATGGGACAACACCCCACCATTAGCATCATCCTTTACACCTTTAATGATGCCTAATTGTTGTGCTCTAAACAATAGAATGCCGAGACCTTCTGCCACTAGATTGAATAAAAAAAGAGATAAAGGATCCCTTTGCCTCAAGCCTCTTTGTGGAGTAAACTCCTCAGTAGGAGATCCATTAACAAGGATTGAAAGTCTGATAGAGGATACACATTCTTCAATCCAGCCGGTCCATTTTTCGCCAAAACCAAAATTCAAAAGCATAGATTTGAGGTATTGCCAATTCACAGAGTCAAAAGCCTTCTCAAAATCTAGTTTGATTAGCACACCCTTCTTTTTTGATTTCTTCCAACCGTCAATTAGCACACTATCTATAATATTCCTCCCCCCCCTATAAATGCTGTTTGAGATTCACTAATTATTTGTGGCAAAACAGCTTTCAACCTACTAGCTAATACCTTAGCCAGAATTTTGTAAATTGATCCAATAAGGCTAATGGGTCTATAGTCCCCAAGACCCACTAGATTTTCCTTTTTAGGAATGAGTGAAATAAAGGAGCTATTTAATCCCTTCACCAATTTGCCATTCAAATTGAATTTTGTGAAAAATTTGCACAAATCTCCCTTTATCAATTTCCAGAATTTTTGAAAGCATATCAAATTAAATCTATTGGGCCTTGGAGCCTTGTTGCCATCACAATCTCTGATTGTAGCTGTCACAACCCAAACCTGCCCTTATAGGTTTAGCGTCATAACTGGCCAGTAATCCTTGGATTACCAAAGGCCTCATAACATAATAAGATATAATTAAGGGCTGAGGAAGTAATTACATAAAATATACATAGTCCATTAAGCTGTGAAGACATACATTGGATAGATAATCTTAAACTTTTATAAACATACGAGTGACGACAAAAGATATAGTATTTACATGTCACTTCATGTACATAAAAACAGAGAAACTTGTTTAGGGAGCAAAAGAACAAAATGTTATACAATCATAACAACACAGCCACTAGACTTGACTTAATCTGGAACCTCCTTGGGAGGCGCAAAGGTAGGCTGAAAAAAACTGAGAAGCTAGGTCCTCAACCCTGAGCCTAGTCATGTGTCTGATCACCTACATACATAATATAAATAGTGAGCGAAAGCCCAGTGAATAACAACAGAGTAAAGGGTTAAATGAATGATATCTCGTAATTAAATCCATACATAGAACCAATTCATATTCGTGTTCTCATTCAGTGTATATACAAAATTTAGGAACCATGCTTGATCATTCATAGTTCATCTGTCAGTGCTAACAGATCATATATAGAACATCATAGATTATACTTTTCAGTTTCATAGAGGAACCTCTGGTCGGGTACGGATAACTTGCCAGTTCTATAAAGGAACCTCCGGACTGGGTACAGATAACTTCCTAGTTCCATAAAGGAACCTCCAGTCGGGTATAGATAACTTGCCAGTTCCATTAAGGAACCTCCAAACTGGGTATAGATAACTTGCCAATTCCATAAAGGAACCTCCAGTCAGGTATAGATAACTTGCCAGTTCCATTAAGGAACCTCCGGCCCGGGTACAAATAGCTTACTTGAATCATAGCATTAATGTCATAAATATTTGCCAAAGTTGGACAATCATTCATAGTACAAAACATAGCATTTCATAAGATAGATCTTATTGCATTCATAGAAATAACTTAACTTGAATATAGCTTTACTAAGTTATTACTCACAGATAATCGGTGGCTCCAAATAGACGAGTAGAGTAGGCAATTCACTTAACTTGAGGTGCGTGACCTACAACATGATAGACACATACATTGGAACACACGCTCAGATTGTACATAACTTATTTCATTTGTTCTAAGTATGTTTCTAGCCTTTGTCCTCATCACAGTGTCTTGATCTTAGCCTAGGAATGCCTAGGATGGAATGAGGATGCAAAAATGTACTTAAAAACATTTTTCAAAACTTGCTGGAAATAGGGTCTACACTCGAGTGTGGCTTTCCTCGCTTGAGCGTACATGCAAAATGTGAGGGTTTGCTTGAGCGCAACTTCCTTCGCTTGAGCGGTCTGCAAACTTTGAAAAAGTACTGGTTGCTTGGTTTTTATGCTTGACGGACGCTCGATCCCCGCTCAAGTGTGAGACTCAGGCCTTCGCTCGAGCGTGACTTTCGTCGCTCGAGCGATCTGTAAAAACACATGAACTTCTAGAAGTATACATTTCACGCTCGAGCTGACTTCTGGTCGCTCGAGCGGAAGTGCAAGATTAAAAGGTCTCCGCTCGAACGTAGAATTTGATGCTTGAGCGGAAGTGCAAAATCTGGAATTTCCAGATTGCATTCCCAGCTCCACGCTCTAATTCTACACCCCAAAACTCATTTTCTTGGGCCAAAATTCTGGAGAACATCTAGGAACTTGTAAAATATTATGGTTTGAAGATCATTTCATGAAATTAAGGCCCAAAAGTATGTCAAACATGCAACAATTCAACTTGAAATGTACAAACATGGTATGAACATGACATGCATGTGTTCACTTGAGTTTATGGCTTCTAAAACATCATCAAATGTGATCCATTGATAAGAGGTGTTATGAATTCTTCAACTTATGCTAGAATTACAACATGCATGGAGAAAATCTTTGAAAACAACTTCAAAATGCTATAATTATGCATGCATGGATGGGATGACTTATCTTTCATCAATTCTAGCTCAATCCTTACATGAATTCATCTAATCCACTTGAATTCTTGTAAAATCTGACTCAATTACACAACTAAGAGTTTGATTCCTAACCAAGAGTCCACAATTCCCTTAGATTCTAGATAGGCTTAACAAACTATCACCAATCCCTTCCAATTCTTGATCACTCTTAGCAAATCTCTCTTTTCCTCCTTGAATTGAGCTCAAGTTTCCTCTTCTCCTCTCTCACACGTTGGTTGCCCAAGATGATGGTAAGAAACAAGTTCTCTCAATTATGAGTGGTCTATTTATATGTGTGATTAGCTAGGCTAATTAAGTGGGCATTAATTTAATATAATTTAATTGTTCCAAATCGAATCTTGATAAAACCTACCATAATGTTTTAAAAATTCCAAATAGCACATAAATCAAGTCAATTTCTGAATCGGATGTCAATAAAGCCTTCAATTCGCAAACCGAATAAAAACATGAACAGATCTTTCTACGTTAAACAGATATAAACACAAAATAATGCAATGCACATGTAATTAACTTAGGATTTCTTCTTAATTACTTGTTAGGCATACTTAAGCATGAATTAGCGCCAATCATGAGTCGAGGTTGTTACAGTAGCTTTAATTCTTGTCTCTGAAATCTCTACCTCTAGTACTCCACAATAGGCGCTACACTGCACTGACTTAAATGGCCCTCCTAGGGTAGGTCTAGAAGCCCAATCCTCTAGGAAATGCTTTCTAAAATGCTCATAAACCTCTAACTTGATTTGATTAGGCTCTTTAAACAATACATCATCAACTGTAATGGAAGAGATTTCATTTATACTTTGTCTACTCCTGGCCATCACATGAAGAATCTGGTATTTCTATCACCTTTCATGTTCTAGTTAAGCCTTGACTTTTGCAGCCATATCCATTCCACCATCCTATTTAACTTCCAGATCTGTTCTCTTGCTAATCTTCTCCTTAATATTTCATCATCCATCAGATCGCTAGATTCAGTAGTAAGATCTAACGAGTGAAGCTCCTGTTCAGCTGATTTCAACTTGAAAGTAACATTCCCAAATACCTCCTTGCTCCAGACTTTTAGAGTATGCTTCAAAGTCTTCAATTTTATTTGTAGAGTAAAGCCAGCCTAACCCTTAACCACTGTTTCCTTCCAAACATTTTCTATAACAGTTGAAAAATTGAAATGCAAGACCCAAGCATTAAGGAATGTGAAAGGCTTGGGGCCCCAATCTCGCTCATCCTCTATCAGCAATAGAGGATATTGATCAGAAATAAGTCTAGGTAGTCTCCAAAGTTTTAAATTAAACTCCTTTAACCATTTTGGGTCTACTAGGACTCTATCAATTCTACTCCACTTCTCACCTTCTGTTGAGTTACACCATGTGAACTTCCTCCCACGTAATAGCATGTCATTTAATTCACATTTGTCAATAATATCATTTAAATCCTTCATATCCTATCTCTCCTATTGCAACCTTTTCTCTCACTTATATTCTCAATTTCATTGAAGTCTCCACATAAACACGAAGGATTGTGGAAGTTCATCTTCAATTTAATCAAGCTATCCCATAATTTCTTTCTATCACCAATTGAATTTGGAGCATATAAATTAAGAATAACACAATCAAATGAATTAAACAGAGTACTTGACAGCGGGATAAATCTTCTACTGCTACAACAAGCTTGTAGTTGAAACACCTCAGGATCCCAAATGCATAGGAGCCCACCAGATAGGCCTATGGAGTCTACAGCCATAAAATCCATTTTGTCTCTAGCTCACATTGATCTGACTTTCTTTTCTGTAAGTGAAATTTTTTTGGTTTCTTGAAATAAATTCTTGAAATAAGGCTACATCTACTTTTCTTTCCTTCAGAATCTGTCTTACCTTTCCTTGCTTCTGTTGCCTACTCACACCTCTAATGTTCCATAAGGTTATCTTCATAATAACTTCTAATATACCTCTCGAACCCCAAATCAGAGACGTATTATCCAGATGCTCCAATACCCCTCTGAATTCTTTCTTTGTCCTTCACCTCAAGTTCCATAATTTTGTTGAGAACTTAATCCTCTTTCCCATTGAAATTCACACCCAAAAGTTTTCCCATCTGCAATGTAGCTTGGGCTTCATTCAGAATTAGTTTGCCTCCATCATCTCCATTCTCCATCGAAGCTGATAGGCATACTTCAGCTATAGCTGCCCCAGAAAACTACTTCTTTTGTAGCTACTTTGCTTGATGATGCCCCTTTGTTTCCAAATCTTCTTACTAGGTCAAAATATCCTCTTCCTGGGGAATGATAGCTATTTTTGGCCTTCACAGTTACTTTCCTCTTTCCTTTCTTCCTCTACAAGACAAAGTTACACTTTCTATCATTCTTTTTCAGTAGAGATGAACTAGAGATTATATTGAGAGGCCCATTTGCTTGAACCCAATCATTTACATTGGGCTTAGACTGATTTGTATTAATTTCTCCCAATTCGTTACTTCATTTGGTAAGGCCCAACACCACTTCCATATTAAGCCCAGGTCTATTTAAACTTGATCCACTTAAACTCCTAACAAAGCCAGGCGTGTATACCTGATCATCAATTCTCTGACACATCTTTGTATTGCCGTCTTTGGTATCACCCACCTCCATTATTTTCTGACTTGCGCCTACCTCGATTTCCTTGGCCAATACACTTCATGACTCTGCAACTTCTGTGTCACACTCCCTATTTGAGTCTTTGTCCATCAGGACAACAGTATCCTGTCCATATAACATCTCACCTCTTACCATCTCAGAGTTTTGGTCCAGCTTCTTGGCTGACTCATCAGCCCTGTTAGCATGATCATCTTTGCCTCTGTTCATCCTTTCACAACTCTACTTTCCATGGCCGTTTGAACTAGTGTAATCATCCACCAGAGCCTGATGCTTCTTATATATACATGATTCCTTAATTGTTTGTTCGATGATGGTGTGGTCTTCACTCACTCTCACAGGATATAATGTACCTTTGCAGTCCAAGTTTATTATCTTGTTGATCTGCTCCATACTGCTTGTAAGAATCATGATTCTTCCACAATCAAATGATTTTGTTTTACACTTATCCTCTTCCCAGTATAGAACCTCTCTCCATAAATTGCCAATCCTGAGGAAGTTTGCTCTATTCCATAGGTTTAACAAAAAACCATAGCAGCTAAGCCACACCCTTCGTTCCTGTTGCATAACTAATCCAGGCCTCCATGAATTATGTCATCACACCATTCCCTAATTATCTCTCAGACCACCTGCAGTTTAGTGTTCATTTCCTCCTTGGAGTTAAAAGATATTACTACATCCCTACCCCCTTCTTTTCGAACCATGATGCCCTCCATACCTCTTTCTTCTAGTTCCTTGGCCAACTTTATGTCTACATAAATAGCCTTCGGACAAACTACAAAACTCATATACAACCACCACTGCCAACTTCCTCTGCCTTTATTGTTAAAAGACCACTACCACCACCAGCCACTCATTTTGTTGCCTCAGCATAGGTCCACCGATCGACAAAGGCATTCCTTGTATTAGTACATTCTACAACTAGGTTTGCCGCCTCTGCGTAGGTTCTTCGAGCAACAAAGGCACTCTTTCTATTTGTACTTTCGACAATTGGGTTCAATAGTTTTGGTTGATGACAATGAATAGGGCTATTTTCCACTCTTTCCCTTCCAAACTCTGCAAACTTTACCTTGATTGCTTGATCATCCACCCACAAACCATTAGCTTTTTGCACAGCTACCTGAGCTGCTACTGTGCAATCAAATCTTCCAAATCTGAATCTTGAGTTTGTTACTTGTCTTCTTTTTTGAGAAATAAAAATATCCTTAACTACTCCATACTTCATAAATAATTTGAACAAGCACTTGGATCCAGACTTCTTGGCAAGTTATCCACAAAGATGGTGAATAAACCAGAGTTAACCTTCCTGCTGCCTTGCCGTGCTCTGTGTCTTACCATCGGAATCCATCCTCCTTGCTGCCTTGCCTTACTCTGTGCCCTACAACCGGAATGCATCCCAACCGTTCTTTTTTTCATAAATATGATTCATATAACAATTTACAAAATACTTTTCAAACATATCTTTATAGAGATATTACTCACAGTGGGCTTGAACAAATATTACTCATCGGATGTCCAACCTACACATAGCACACAAACAAACATATCGAAACACAATATTACTCTCTTATTCATTTTGTTTTCTAAATGAACCGAATTCTAACTTCACTTATTCTTCAATAACTTATGTTGGGTTTTTATCGTAATTAACTCTTAATTAAACTCTTACTTTTCTTTCTTAACCAATTGACTTATGTTGGTTTTTAACTTATTAATTCTTAATGGGCTCAACTCATGCCTCAAGGTGCTCGGATAAAGATGAGGACGAAAATATAAATTTAAAACAATTTTATAAAATATGTTGAAACAGAGTAATTCGCTCGAGCGGTGACCACAGATTCTCAGTATTTTGGTCTGCAGAAACAGATTCTAGATGGCCTCAATGTTCACTCGAACATTAACTTGACCGCTTGAGCAGTCAACAATTTTCTAGGTTCCAAAAATCAGTAAAATAGTTTCCAAATACATTTCCAAAACTTAGGGTCTTGCATGGCTTTGCTAAAAACATATAATCTCTTTTAATAATTAAGAAAACATGATCAATTTTAAACCATTTACATCCAAACTCTTTTAATTTTAAGATTAAACTCCAAATTTTCACAAACTTGATTTTTATAAAATTTCCCCCTTTTCTCTTCAAAATATGAAATCAATTCTTCAAATCTTCTTAAAATTTCATGATGAAACTCTAATTTATGCAAGACAAGAAAATCAAGCCCCACAAAATGTTTAATTCCAATTTAACTTCTATAATCTTGAATCTAATTCAATTTCTTCATCCTTTTACTAATTCCTTTTAAATTACATGAAATTGATTTCTAATTCTTTTCTATTTTCCTTTAAATCATGAAATTGAAGTTATGAAACTCTTAGAAAAGTATTTGCATGCATGAATTTGAGATCAAAACTAACTAATTTTATATTTTCAAAATCAAATCATAATTTAATTATTAAATTGCTCAAATTTAGGTTTTTATTAATTTTCTTCATATCCAATCCAAATTCAAACTCACAAACCTTTAAAATATGAATTAAAGTCTAAAACCTTAAAATTTCAAGATGCAAGTAAGGATGAACTTCAAATTTATGAAGGATGACATAAATCAAACTCAAATATTAAATTAAAATATTAATTTCTTAATTATCAAACGTAACTGAAATTTTCTTCATTCTTTCCTTAATTTCTTTCTAATTTCATGAAATTGAACGTAATTACTTTTTTTTTTTTTTTTGATCAGCAAAAATGAAAGCTTTATTGATAATAGGGAAAGTACAAGATACACCACAAGCATCAATAAAGTAGGGAATAGCAAAAAGTAATATAGCTAAGTTAGACAATTCCAACTATAGGTTGGCACTGAAAAGAGAGCTCAATTATATGTTAGCTCCATTTGTTTGGCTAAATCATGAACCTAATTACTTCTTGATTTCAGCTTTTGAGTAAATTATCTATAACATTTAAACTTTAATTTCTTACCTAAAACCTTGGATTGTTGAATTCTTGAGTTTACTTCTTCTAATTTCTTCCACAAGACTTGCACTCTCGTTCTTTTCTTTTTTCTCTCTCTCTCTCTCTCTCTCTCTCTCTCTATAGAGTTCTTGAACTCAATGCTCTAGCACAAAGAAGGGAAATAAAGTTGCCTACTCTCTCTCCTCATGTACACACTTATAAACATAAAAACGTGAGGGTTTAAGAATTTTCTCAAATTCTCTAGAACTTTCACTAATATTTTAATTAACTTGAGTTTGATTAGATTAATTTGCTAATTTCTCATCAACTTAATTAATCAATGATTAGGCTTAATTAATTATCTTTAATCTTTAATTAACTTAGTCCTAACTAGTCATGATTAATCCTCAATGTAACTAATTTAAGATTTATGGACTCACGAAGGGAAGGAGGTTGGATTCTAGTGGTTAAGCAGAAAGGAAGGCAAGTGTCACACAGCTCGTGGTATGAAGGTCGAAGGGTAGGTTTATTCACCCTCTTTGTGGATAACCTTCCTAAACCCATGGACTCGCGAAGTTTATACAAACTATTCTCCAAGTTTGGCGTGGTAAAGAATGTATTCATACCAAGAAAGAGAAGGAAATCTACAAATATGAGATTTGGGTTCATTAGGTATGACTGTTCCATTTCAGCCAAAATAGCAGAGCAGAAAGCAAATGGCTTGTGGGTTGATAATAGATCGCTGGTAGTCAAAATTGCAGAGTATGGTAATGGAATAGATGAAAGGAGGAAACTAAAACCAAAACCAGCTAGACAACCGGAGTCAAGTAAGCCACCTGCTATGACCATTAATAGAAATTGGAATCAAGGAATTGATGGAAGATTGTTTACAAATGTCATCAAGGGCACCGAGTCAAGATGCCTACCAAAGACAACTATCAGAGTAGAAGAGATGGGTAATGGGTGGTTGTTTGAGAGCATGATCATGAGACTTAAAACGGAATACTCTGTTTAGGAGGTGAAAAATGAGCTCAAAAAGAGAGGTATGTCGAGTGTGTTGGTTAGAGAAGGTGGTGGTCGAGATGCAATCATCTTCTTTAATTCAAGGGAAGATCTGTTGAAGAAAAAATCTCAACTTAAAGTTTGGTTTCATGATTGGAGTGAATACATCACTGAGTGGCACTCTGGTATGCATCTCCAATAGGAGAGATATGTTTGGATCAGATGCTATAGTGTGCCCCTTAACTTGTGGAACTCGGTTACTTTCAAAAAGATTGGAAGGTTATGGGGGGAGGTGGTTATTTTGGATGAAGACATCTGCTCACCCAAGTCATTTCATTATGGGAGGTTCAAGATAGTCACTAGTGTTATGGACCCCATTGACACAAGTTTAAACTTAGAATGCAAAGGTAGAATTTACCCCATAAGAGTTTACGAGGAGCAAAATTCAGAAAATGCAGTGTTCAGCTACAAATGAACCACTACTAATGGGGCCGAGGAAGATGGGTGCTCCAAAGTTAATGGGTTACATCAGCCCATTGCAGGTACCAATCTGGAGGTAGATGGTGATGACAAAGCAATTGAAGTGGCTAAGGAATATGATGTGTCAAATGGATATATGGCTTGCAAGTTGAAAAATAATGTTGAGCTGGAGGTTGGTGGTAGTTGGAGCCATGCCTCAGCAGTAGAGGAGACTAAAGACTTGGGGGGAAATTCAAATGAAGAAAATACTTGTGTGATAGAATCATCATTACTAGAGGTAAGCCTGTGGCAGAAGCATTGGTTCAATCATATCAACCACATAGGTATGGAGGTCTCTATAGTAGAACATAATCATGATGCTCAACTAGCTGTGTTAGCACCTACAGTAGTGGATAGTCAGATTCTAACACCAGGTTTTATTGAGAGACTAAGTGAGCCAACCAAGAATAATCCTGGTATTTGCTTGGAGGTAGATTTAGGCATTGATCAATCTGGGCTGCAGTCCACTGGGGCAGCCCATGGCAGTGTCCAGCCCATTGGATCTAAGGATTATGTTCCTAATACATCTTCTTAAAGGCTAGAGGGTGGAACCTCAGATGTGGGCTCCCATTCTAAAGATAGTATCTCCTTCAGCTCCTTATTCTCAGTATCTATTAACACTCGTATAAAGAAAGGCAAAAGGAAAGGCAACAAAAATCCCTTGTTCATTGGAAGATTCTCAAGGCTTGCTAGAAGATTTGGTCAAAAAGGTAGTGGAACCAGTAAAGGCTCCATGGCAAGATTTAGTGTTGCCACCAATGCAAATCATAACCCATAATCTAAGCACCTATTAGCTGGCAGAAATCAAGAAGCTTGTGCTACATTGCAGTTGGGAAAAGTGCTGGGTATTGACTATAAAGGGCAGGAAGCTAAGGTAATCAACCAATTAACACTCATGGAGAAGAAGGACCAAGAGAGGATGAGAAGAGGGATAGTTACAGGGGAATAATCAGCTCCAATTGGGTGGAATCAGTGATATGTCTACTGCTATGAAGACACTGAGTTGGAATATCAGAGGGGCTGGAAGGCCTGAAAAGAGAAGAAAGATTAAAAAAGTTTTATTTGATAGGAAAATTGATTTGGCACTGTTTCAGGAAACAAAAAAAAAAATCAAGTATGACTAACTTGATGGTGAAAAGCATTTGGCTAGGGGATAGTTTTGAGTTCATGGCTGTAGATGCTGTTGGGTTGGCTGGAGGCCTTTTATGCATCTAGGACCCTAATGTCTTTTAACTCTCAGATTGTTACAGTAACAGAAATTTCATATTACTCTCAGGTAAACTCCAAAACTCATTTGAATGTGTAATTGTAAACATCTATGCTCCCAATGATGTAGTAAGCCGAGGGAAACTGTGGGAAACACTGTTAATTCTGAAAAATTCCTTCCCTAAGCCTTGGTGCCTTGGTGGTGACTTCAATGAGATCAGAAATTTAGGAGAAAGAGTTGGAACATCAAGAAGGGATAGGGGCATGAATGAGTTCAATGATTTCATAGATAAGTGTGAGGTGGTAGATGTGCAAATGATAGGGAGAAAATATACATGGTGCAATGCTCTTGATGGGAACAAATGGAGTAGGATTGATAGATTCCTCATTAATCCAGAGTGGATGGAGAGTTACAAATTCAAACTTTGGGGTCTTCCAAGAGTAGCATCTGACCACTGTCCAATTGTGCTCATGGAGGATGAGAGGGATTGGGGACCTAAACCTTTCAAGTTTTTGAATGCTTGGCTTTTGCATCCTAATTTTGCTTCTTTTGTGGGGAAAACTTGGCAAGATTATCAGTGTTTTGGATCTACTGGTTCTGTTTTACAAAGAAAGCTATATAATCTGAAGATGGCTTTGAAAAAATGGAGCAAAGAGGCGTATAGCAATGTAGCTTCCAAACTTGAAAAGTCTGAATATAAACTCAACGAGCTGGATTAGATAGTTGAATCTAGGCCTTCGAAGGAGGAGGAACTGAAGTTGAAAAGGGAGACCAGAAATGAAATTTGGAGGCTGAGCAGGAAGTTGGAATGAGAATGGCTTCAAAAATCAAGGCTTGACTAGAATCTGAAAGGAGATAGAAATACAAGATACTTCCATGTTTCGGCTACCAACAGACAAAGTAGGAATACACTCAACTCTATCACAAAAGGAAACTTAGTTCTTGAAGAGCCAAGTCAAGTTAAGAATGAGGTGTGGGCCAATTTTTAAGTCATTTCACAGAAGAATGGTTGATCAGACCAGTGCTTGTTGGGGACTTCAAAAGTGTAAGGCTCAGTGACTCATTCCATGGGTTGAAGAAGAATTTACTGAAATGGAGATATAGGCAACGATTAGAGAATGTAATAGGAATAAAGCTCCAGGATCAGATGGTTTCAACCTGATGTTTTTCCAAAAAAATTGGGAGGTTATTAAGGAGGAAATACTCAACTTTATAAAGGAATTTCATGTAAATGATAGATTAATCTCAGGTCTGAATAGCACTTTCATCTCTCTCATCCCAAAGAAAGATAAAGCCATCAATCTGAATGAGTTTGGGCCTATTAGCTTGGTTGGGGCAATCTATAAACTTCTCTCAAAAGTCCTTACTTCTAGACTAAAAAGAGTCTTGCCTATGATTATAGGAGATACACAGTCAGCTTTTTTGGGTGAAAGGAATATACTCGATGGTATTCTAATTGCAAATAAGGTGGTGGATAGTTGGTCCAAATCTAAGAAAAAAGGGCTGCTGTTTAAGTTAGATTTCGAAAAGGCTTTTGAATCCATTAATTGAAACTTCCTATTCTCAATGTTAGCAAATTTTGAATTTGGTGCAAAGTGGACTTCATGGATAAAAGAATGTGTTTCTACTGCAAGACTATCAGTCCTTGTTAATGGCTCACCAACTATGGAATTTAGACCTCAAAAAGGCCTTAGGCAAGGTGATCCTCTTTCACCTTGCCTATTTTTTTTGGTTGCAGAAGCACTGAATATATTTCTGCAGAGAGCTAGAGAACTGAGATTGTTACAAGGGGCTATCACTGGATCCAATTGTATAGTGATCTCTCACCTTCAATTTGCAGATGACGCTTCACTATTCTGCGAAGCTGAGATGTCATAAGTCCTCTATTTGAAGCGGATCCTTAGATGTTTTGAAATAGCTTCAGGGCTTAAAATCAACTATCATAAAAGTATGCTTTGTGGGATTGGACTTTCTGATCTAGATCTTCATGAGTTTGCCCTCTTACTTAACTGCAAGACTCAAAGATTGCCATTAAACTATTTAGGCTTGCCTTTGGGTGCAAGTCTTGGGAGAAAGAAGACTTGGAAACCTATTATTGACAAATTCAAAATGAGACTTGCTGGGTGGAAAAAGAGATTCCTATCTTTTGCAGGAAGATTAACATTGGTGAAGGCAGTGCTATCTAGTCTACCAGTGTACTTTATGTCTTTGTTCAAACTACCTGAAGGTATAGCAAAGTAGCTAAACAAAATTCAAGCTTCATTCTTATTGGGGGGGAGGGGGGGCTCAGAATTGAAGAGGAAAATTCATCTGGTGAAGTGGTTAGAAGCATCTAAAAGTATCAAGCAAAGTGGGCTAGGCATAAGAAGAATTAGAGATTTGAATGTGTGCTTGCTTCTCAAATGGTGGTGGAGATTTGCTTCGGAACATGACTCATTATGGAAGAGGGTCCTCTACAATAAATATAGGTTCCTTGGAGGGAAATGGTTGCCTCATCTTAACTCAAGCATTATTCTATCTAAGCATTATTCTATCAGTAGTTGAGCAAAAAGTATCTTTACTTGCATACTATGTTTCCTACTTACAATTAAGAGTGGGCAATGGTTGTAGTATAAAATTCTAACATGACAAATGGTGTGGAGATACCTCTTTTAAAGATGAATTCCCAAGGCTATTTTGATTATCTAATGATAAGGAGAGATCTATTAGAGACCTTGTGGAGATCATAGGCAACTCTTACAATTGGCCACTCACTTTCAAGAGACCTCTATTCGAATGGGAAAAGGAGGAGCTACTCAGACTTAATGGAATGTTATGTGGTACACCTGCATTTAATCTTTAGGTCAATGATTTGGCAATTTGGTCTGTTGCTAAACCAGGTCAGTCCCTTGTTTGTGTTTTCTATAATCATACCAACCTTGCTTTTGGGGATAATGCCAACTTCAGTAGATGGGTGTGGATCAATTATCTTCCTCCCAAAGTGCATTTCTTTGGTTGGCTTGCATGGAAAAATAAGGTTAAAACTTTAGTTTTCCTGCAGCAGCTTGGAATTTTGGGCAGGGACTCTTCTACCCTATGTATCTTCTGCAAGACCCAGCAAGAATCAATTGAACATGTGCTGATTTTCTGCCCCTTGGTATGGAGAGTTTGGTCTGGTTTGCTGCAATGGTGGGGGGTAGCTTGGGTTGTCCCTGGGTCTATTCAAGGTCTGATTCAGTGGTGAGTTGGGCACTGTTGTAGAAATGAAGAAATGAGGATTTGGAGTGCAATTCCTCTGATGACTTTATGGTCATTGTGGAAACACAAAAATGAGTGTCTCTTCCAAGGCTCACAACCCCAGCTCCAGGAGCTTCATGAACTCATTATCACCAGATTAGCCTTTTGGTATAAAGCTACATCCAAGAGGTTTCAATTTTCAATTAATGATTTCCTATTCAACTCTCCACAAATCAGATATTGCTTAGGTGAAAGGTCCTAATAGTCTTCATGAATTATTAGTCCAGTTGCTGTCAATGCTATTTTGGATGCTAGTTTTGTGGGTGCTATTCTTCTTAGTAGCAGCTTCCATTGGTTTATCTATATTTGTTCTCCTTAAGTTCTCAGCAGGATTTCTGTAGGTTATTTGCATCATAAGATGATTTGGTTGAACTTGGTGCAGCTCTGGTGCATGTCTTGCTATTAGCTCTGTTCTGGTGCATGTCTTGGTGTTGCTCTTCTGGACCTGCTCTGTTTTGCTCTCCTACCATTTTGTTGTTTGGTTGCTTGTTTTTTGTAGTTCTGTTGCTTTGTTTTGCTCTGTTTGTTGGTTTCTCACCAACTGGAGCTTGGAGCTTGTGCTAGCTCCAAACTCCTCTTTATTGATGTTTTCTCATACTTTGTATGCTCTCATCAATAAGGGTCTCTCTTGCCATTCAAAAAAAAAAAAAAAAACTAGTCATGATTACCACAAAACTTAATTAACTTAATTAATCCCAATTAAGGCTAAATTTAATCCTATTTAATTTTACTAATTTGAATCAAATTTTTAATTAAACTCCCAAAAGGCACCAAATATTCAACTAAACTTATTAAGCTCATCAATTTTGGTTTCTCAAATCATTAATGCCTTCAATTCAAGATCAAACTGTAGACGCGCCCGTGGGCCTCATGCTACAGTGCAGGACTCGAATTGTCACGGTTCTTAATCTGAACCAAAGAGTCCAAATCCGGCAAATCGTTTTGAGAAAACAGATTTTTGAAAAAAGTGCCAAACATGGACTGCTTTGCCAGATACAGAGTCGCCACCTAAATATTTTATTTTTGGGAAATTTAGGAAACCCTGACTCGTGCCTAAGGCCACGTGTCCGTCATCACCAAAGTTGCCTCGGCTCAGGAACTTGGGTACGATTGGGGAAGGTCACTTCGTGAGCACCCCCGCTCGCCCGATCAAAGATCGGCCTCTACTAACCATGATATCTAGTTTTGAAAACATTATGCGTTCTTATTCCGGTTATTAGCCTAGATTTACTATGTGATGCACACAGCATACAAGTATAGACCGGGTCGCCTGAATTGGAACAAAACATTTCATGTTTATTTTTTAAAGTGGTTTGCTACTCGCAAGTAGGCTTAAAATACAGATTTTGCCACCCTAGGGTGGGCTTAGAAAAGATGGTTTTGCCACTATCTAGTGGGCTTAAAACTCACAGTGAATGAATTGTTCCAATCCAAATAACCCAACCTTCACCCACAGGCATTTAGGCAATTATATCACATAAGCATATAGCCTCATGGTAAGCATGCTATCATGGCAGTCACTCACACACATACAAGGATGCTAAAGCATAAAAAACTTACCCGAGTACTCCAAGCCAAAACAGAAGCTGGTTAGAAATCATGCATGATCCTAGCTATACAGAAATGCCTAATGCAACACATGCAAAAATACAACTATAGCAGGCTCGGCTATTCTAAAGATGGCATGTGAAATGCTACAACTAACAGGTATTCAACTCGGAATTGAAATACAAATGCAGTTAGTATGATGCGCCGAGCCCGGTGCATACAAAATAGATGAATGAATGCAAACATGCTATCATACTGTATGCTAATTGAAACATGCCCTAATCTAACCATCACAAGCTGGTAAATAAAATGGAGAAACATGTGGGGTTGGGAGACATACATCACACGCACGCACACTTATTACAACATTGCCCTCGCTCGGAGGGTCCGAATAAATATACAGTCCCAAATAAATAATTACAGTCCGAATAAATACAAAATCCTAATTAATTAACAAATTAATCTAGGAAAGCAATAGATGGCACGCAAATCTATGGACCGCCTCGGCTCTGTTCCGTAATGTTGAATGATGCATGCTTGAGTTACTTGCGCGGAAATCCATTGCGACGCCCTAATTAGCCTCTGTTTACAATTAAGCCCAGAATGTTGCACGCAGCTCCAAAAGACTGCCGGTTTCTGATTTACTGCAACAGAGAGCAAGAAAGGGGCATGGCAATGTATTTTCACATATGTGTGCACACCTCGATCCTCGTGCCACCAATCACGCATCTCAATGCATGATGGCCAAGGAGTCGAATTGCACAACTCAATATGAAATGAATGCACACATGGACACAACAAGACCGAGACTCCATCATGGATAATCCGGAGTATTGGTGACCGGAAATTGAGACACATTCCGTCACTCGGAGTACGAAACGCCCCTTGTTTCCCGTGCTCGGGCTAACTCCTATCCCGAACACAATGCAATATGCATGACATGCATAAATGCAACTAATATACAACCTAACATACACAATGCTATGAAATGGCATACACAATGCTCGATGTAACATGGCATACACAATGCTCTAACATACAACCTAGCATACGCAATGCAAAAGACTAAGATGGCATACACAATGCAATATGGGCTTACACCAACATGAGTGGACCTCAGCCACACTCACATCAGAGGCCATAAGATGAAAATGAGACACTCGATATGCGTGCACGCATGCACGCAAACCAAGGACCGAACTTAAAGCATAACATACAACTCTAACAAGGCATGGCAAGGGATGCAAGATGGCATACAAACTCACAAATTCCAGCACTGAAATATGATGCAAAATGATCCCGGAACATGGAAACATGGCACCCGATGCATGAGATGAACCCCGAAACTCGAAACTAGGTGCATGGAATGACTTATAGCTATACAAAGCATGCATTATTTGATCATGAAGCATGAAGACAGAGCCAAGGCAATCCCAAAACATGCATATTTCCAGTTCAAAACATGGCCAAAAGATGCTAGCAAGATGGCCTAACATAGCATGCAAGTTCGACTAGCAAACATGGTTTACATGGCAAGTATATGATGCACATGGAATATGACCAAACCATCAAAAATTAGTGAATAAATTACATGAAAATAGGCCCAAATAACCACTGATATGCAACCATGGCATGCAAAATTGATGAGTTACTTTAGAGGGCCATGCAAGGAGTTATTAAGCACATACAAGATAGACATGAAGCATGGCACAAAAAACTCTGAAAATCAAATATGATAGTCCCAAAACTCACCAAATTGACCCTAGAAAGTGACTCCAAAGCATGCAAGATAGGGTCTCTTTGGAAGGCCAATAAGGCCACCAAACAAGTGAATGAGAGAGGGGGTCACCCCCCTCTGATTTGGAGGCTCAAAATAGTGTCTTACCCACTGAAAATCCACTGGATTTCAGTGGCTAGAAGGCCAAACAAAGCATGCAATTGAAGCTTAGATGTAAGGCTCAAAACAAGAGGCAATTAAGCATACGAGAAAGCATATGACCTCAAACAAAAATGGAACCTTAAACAAACTTGAAGATGAGGTTAAAAAAAGATATTTTTCAGTTTATGACAACTCTAAAAAATGAACACAAATGGGGCCAAACTATCATGCAAAAATGGGCCTAAAAGAGGGATAAAGAGGCAAGAGGCAGCTGCTGGCCCCAAATGGAAAAGAGCCCTTCAACAAAGCTGAAGAGGGGCTCAAAATAAGGTACTTTATAGTTTACATCAAGTATCAAATATGCTTACAAGTAAGGATACAATATGATGTAAAAATGGCCCTAAAAGAGAGATAGAAAGCAAGAGGGAGTAGCTGGCCTCAAACAATGAAGAGCCCTTCAACAAAGTTTAAGAGGGGCTCAAAATGAATCACTTTACAGTTTGGATCGAAGGTCAAAAATGCTTAAAAATAGGGCTAACATATCATGTAAGAAATAACCATCAGAGAGGGATAAAGGGAAAGGGGTAGCAGGTGGCTTCAAACGGAGAAAAACCCTTGATCAAACATGAAGATGAGCTCAAAAATGACTATTTATAGTTTGGGTCGGAGCCCAAAAATGCTAGCAAAAGGAGCTAAAATATAGCACAAAATAATGTGAAAAAGGGGGGAATAGGAGCTTACCCTTGTAGAGCCAACTTCCAGCAGCTTTTGGACTAGGTTTGTGAGCTCTCAACCTCTGGAAATCAGCTTCAAAGGGCTGGAATGGAGTGTGGAGGTGTGGTGCTATGGGTTGTAGGGTAAATAGTGCAAGAAGCTTAGGGTTTTAGAGCTTGGATGAGAGAGAGAGAGAGGGGATTGTATGTAAAAAGCTCTAAAAAAATTTTGTAACCCCTGAAAATGAGCTGGGGGGCTAGTTTTATAGAGGAGAGGAGTGGAGAAAAATGGGGGGAAAATCAAATTCAAATTTCCCCCCAAAAATAGGCCTAAAAGAGAGATAAAGAGGCAAGTGGTAGCTGCTGGCCTCAAATCGAAGAGAGCCCTTCAACAAAGTTGAAGAGGGACTCAAAACAAGACACTTTACAGTTTACATCAAGCCACGAAACAGCTCGCAAATAAGCCTAAAATACCATGCAAAAATAGGCCTAAAAGAGAGTTAAAGAGGCAAGTGATAGTAGGAGACCTCAAACAGCAAAAGGTCCTTAATCAAACATAAAAAGGAGCTCAAAATATGACTATTTACAGTTTGGGTCGGAGCCCAAAAATTCTTGCAAGCAAGGCTTAGATATAGAGCAAGATAGGAACAAAAAAGAGGGAAAAGAAGCTTACCCTTGAAGACCAATGGACCAGCAGCTCTTGGTCTGAGAAATGGTGCTCCTAAGCTCTGAAAAACAGCTCCAAGTTGTTGGAATGGATGGTGGTGGGGTGTATACCAAAAACCGGGGCAAGCGGAGGTGGTTAAGCGGTCCCGAACCGAGGCACACGGCCGTCGGCTCCGAAAAACCGGAAACCGGGCTCCAAATGGGAAAAATGGCCTACGACCACGAAACGTAGCCTACGGCCACTGAGAGATGATCTATGAGACCTCTCCCTCCCTTCGGGAAGAGAAAACAGAGAAAACGGAGCCTGGTTCGCAAACCGAGGCAAGACACGAAAGAGCCCGGAAGTCCGGAGGCAAGGCTTGCAGCCGAGACTCTGAAACTTCTGAACGAGCACAATATGCAATATCACTGAGCGCTCAATCGGTGACGTCTGAGTCTTAAGGTCGGTCAAAAATGGGGTGTCTACACAAACTCAAAATCTCCGTCAATAAATTACATATCTAAATTGACACCTCATAAGTAAATTTGATTAATAAGAATCATAATTCCCAATCCTCATAACATAATTAATTCCAATTCGGAGTCAATTAATCAAATCTCAATTTTCCTAAATTGAATCGAATATTTAATTAAATTCCTATATGGTCCAATACTTGAAATTAAAATAATTCAACTCATCAATTTTACCTCCGTAAGTCATTTGAACGTTCAATTTCTAATTTCAAAATAAATCCTTAATAATCCAACTTCATAATTCTCATAAATTCCAAACTAACTCAGAATAATAACTAATTAAAATACAAATCTCTTTAATTAATTAAATGCAAGATATTATAGGTGGTGGGGTTGTCACAGTTATTTATGATTTTATTTTAATTACATGTATATATATTGTAAATTCATATGAAATGAATTATCAATTTAGATGTGGCATTCATATATATACTATGAATTCAGATGAAATAAATAGAACACCAGCGATACAAATTTTTTGCCAACTTAGATTTCATTATACAATGTCAATTGAGATTAAATAAGTACAAAATTGCATTTCAATTAAAGTATCAAAGCATTTCTAAAGAGTCCTACTGTGTCACACACCATCATGTATTCAGTTGTCTCAATTAAAAAAATTTAGGAATAAAGGCAAAAAAATATTCACACCAACCCTAGAGCTTCTAAGTGGCTTGCCAACCTAAAAGCTATCCAATGCTGCACCTAGTGCAAACATATCATAATCTGCACAATTGCACCCAACGTCCATGCATCCACACTCATCTGAATTTGTCACCCTTTGATTATTTCTCCTCTTCCTCATCGTCATCGTCATCGGCATCAACACCGGTACTGGCACCGACATCGCCTCTTTTACTGTCGGAACTTTAAGCTTCATTGCTACTTGCACTGCAGGTGGCTTGATATCTTCATATACGCGTCTACTTTTTGGAACCAGGACTGCCCATTTCTCAATTTCCATCTCTGGGGTCTCGGAGATAGTTTTCCATTGAATCTCAGCTCTACCCAAGCGATGTGATCCTCCAATTTTCCCAATAAAGGGTGCAGTGCTTCTCTACCAAAGTTCAAAAATAACACTTCCTTGCATCAGCATCTCCATGGAGTCTTGGGTACCCGAACAAACGAGACTGTTTCATTCCAAAACTAGTTGGATTTTGATGAGATTTCTTGGCTGTCTAGTCGAACCCTGTCATTTTTTCCTGTAGAAAGATAGCATCCGACAAACAAGTGTCCATTGGATTTCAAGTCTATGTTTTTGGCTCTGATGATTCTAAGTTCACATCTAAAAGAGGAGAGATTTTGAGGAGCACCCATATTTCTAGAGAGAGAGAGAGAGGTTGATAAGTTATTTGGTGAAGAGATGCAGTGGGTTGGTAGAGGTGGCTGGAAGAATTTGGCTCCACCTAAGGTGCAATTCTTTGGGTGGTTAGCATGGAAAGAGAGAATTAAGACAACCAGCTATCTTCAAAGACTAGGTGTCCTTACTGCTGCTTCAGACATTAACTGTATTTTCTGCAGAGATGAAGTAGAAGATATAAATCATGTGCTGCTGTCTTGCCCATTTATTTGGAGGATTTGGTCAAATATTATCAGTTGGTGGGGTGATATTGGGCAATGCCTGCATTCGTGTTGGGTTTGCTGCAGTGATGGATTGGATTAGAACTAAAAAAAAAAGAGTTACCCATCTGGAAAGCTATATCATTGATGGTGTTTTGGTCTATTTGGAAGCAGAGGAATGAAAGCATTTTTAAGGGCTCACCGGTGAATTTTGAAGGGCTATGTGATTCAATCAAGGTCAGGGTTGCTTTATGGATCAGAGCTTCTAACCCCTCTTTTACTTACTCAATTAATGATATTGTGTATAATCTCAAGTAGGTTAGATTATGTCTGAGGGGTTGATTTGGTCTGGTTTTGATTTTCCTGGGGCCTATGTTATTTTGCCTTCTGCTGTATGGTTTGCACTCAACGAACTTTGCACTGCTGAGTATTCTGCAGCCCAAATTCCATCATATGTTGTTATTCTGCTTTTAGACTAATCAAAGAGTTAATTAAAGAGATTTGATCATCTGGTGCTCTCAAGTGTGTCCTGCATCTGGTCTGAATGTTGGACTGATCTATCATGCATCTGTGCTCTCAATACATGCTGGTTCTGAAGTTGTTGAAGAGGCTTGAGTATGTGTCTCTAGGGTATTCTGCAACCCAAGTTCCATAATATGTTGATTTTCTGCTTTTAGACTAATCAAAGAGTTAATGAAAGAGATTTGATCATCATGGTCTAATCAAAGGAAATGGATTCTGCATTTTGGACTGATTTGGGCTGATCTGTTGCCTAACGACTCTGCCACTGTGGTGCTCTCAAGTGTGTCCTATATCTGGGATGATTCTGATCTATTCTGTTATGTGCATATCGGTTGAATCTGATCTATTCTGTTATGTGTCCTGCATCTGGGCTGAATCTACTCTGATTGGCAGTGCTGTTGGGTGGAGTGTGTTACTTTGGTTTGGGTTGATACAGAGACCGTTATGTTCTATTGGAGGGAATCAAGCCCAATGCTAATCTGTGGAATGTTGAATTGGTAGGTGATAATAGGAAGAGTCAAAGTTCTTCTATGTTTGGTCTGCTATGTTGGTTGTAGGTATGCTATTGTGTATAGTTGGGAGTCATCCTAGCAGCTGCTACAGATATGGAGTGTGGCATTGAGTTTGAGGCTGCATAGTCTTGGTGATTGTTGAAGGTGTGGGTATGTTGTGCCCAACTGCACTAATGGTGGCTTCTCCAACCCATTCTGGCAGCTGCTCTCTATTGCTGCGACTTCATCAGGTGATGCTCAAGTTGTAGAGGCTTCGCAAAACCAAACCAGCCAGATTTGGTGTTGTTTACAGGTGATTAAAGCTGCATGATGCCTGGAGTTCTTATCAAATTTGCTTAAAGGTGAAGCTTGGCTAGGCTGCTTGAGGTTGGGAGCTTCTATCTATGGATGGAAATTATGCTAGCAAAAGGAGCTCAAGGCCTTCAAAATGAGGTTGAGTCTGGGTTGTGTTTCAATTCTGTATTTTGATCTGAATTGGTGCTCTCTGGTGTGTCCGCGTTGGTCTCTCACCAACTTTGGGGTGCTAGCAAATGATAGGATGAGCTTTGTGGTGCCAACCTAGTTTGGATCATTTAGCTCATTATGATGCTTTTGTACTTCCCTTTTCTTTATTGATGTAATTTGTCTTGTACCTTGTACTTGTTTATTCCATCAATAAAGTTTCTTTTTTGCCGATTAAAAAAAAAAAAACTTTGTGTGATAGAATCCGAAACGAAGAACCTTGTGGGTAAATCATGTGCTTCTTTAATCACGAACTAAGAACACCCAGCAATGGAGTGATACACAATATGAATATCACCCACTCTAATCACAGTGTAAAGGCTTGATCGTTTTTCATATGGGAGAGAGTTAGAGAGAGTATGAAAACAAACTGTTATGGGTAAAAACTACATAACGTATCTGATATTTTTATATCATTTAGATACATATAATCAGATATATAACCATCTATCCATATCCATCTATCTATATCTCTTAGCGATAGGATAGATGTAGATAGATAGAGGGTTATCCTAACAAAATAGGATTATAAGGAAATCAAATTCAAATTACATGGGTAATTTGAATGGACCATGGGTCATGCCACATGGGCACCCAAATTTGGGTCCAATACCTAGCCCAATTTCCAACATCTCCCGCTCGCACATGAGTTGGCATGACACTGCCACATCTCTATCTCAATCTCCCCAACATATTTAATAATCTCATACTTGCCAATGAATCGTGCGACCGCTGAAAAACACCTGTATGTGGGAGCTCTATACTAGAACTCAAAAATGAGCCAGCATAAAGACATCAACTCGAAAATAAAAATAGTGTCTCATATACCCTAGACCCATCTAATTACACTGGTCCAAAAAACATCTCTAATCCCTCAAAAGAGCATGTTTGACCGTCTTTATTCTTGTAATATATTCACAGTCAATCCGTCTCTCATATGGAGCGATGTGAGTTGCCGACAGTGAATATACAGTGGTGTAATACTAGATGATCTTCCCTTTGCCCTCATGCCATTTAGTTTAGGATTGACTGTTTTTGAAGTGATGTCCCTTAAGGCCGAATCATACATGACCGCAGGTAACATACCAAAGTAGCAGAACATCAACCCCTTACCTTATGACATAGTCAAAGGTCACAAAAGGGTACATAAGTAAAAGTCATATAAAAAATGACACGCAAGACTCACACAGTGAGGAAACAGGGATCCATTCTCTCACCTCATTACTCAATCGCCAAGCACATGTAGTATGAATACATGCTACAGTGGAGTAACTCTTCCAAAAGAGTGATGTCATACTCGATAAACCGTACAGATCTTAGTCTAGTCGCTTTCTAGTGTCTAACCCAAATTCTTTATTTGCTCGCCTTCAAAGCACCAAATAAGATCTCGTATCTGGCTAATCATAACAAGCACAACATGGAAAGTGGGTACTAACATCCATGTTTGGTCCTTAACACGACCTCATCTTGGTTGTAACCAAGGCGACATACATAGTGAATAATTTAAGCCTCTCTTGGCTCCAAATAAAAATAAACCACTAGTCTCATCATTGCTCGCTCCCAAGCGCTAAGGGCGATTGCTCAGCCAATCTTGCTTGCTGACATCATCATCTGCTAATCATTATGACACAAACCATAATAGTGTCAACATCTCATCATCTCACAACAAATAAGTGATCGATTTAAAAAACATGACCACAGTCTGCATAATTCTAGATTCCAAGCATAAGCCTTATCAGCACCTCTTGCGATAAGCATATACAACGGAATCCTCCATGTGCGCCTCACATGAAGTGGTTCAAGATCACTACCTCTTGTGCAATTACCTCTCTGAAGATATTTCGGTGACCAATCTGCGTTCATTCAAGATGCGCCCAACTAGCGCAGATGTGCCCAACTAACACATTGAATCTTATAAGGGGCAAATTTATATACTACTAGTAAAGCATTCTATCCACAGTCTAATGAGCAAAGTCAATGTCTAAACTGCTCAGTTAACCATTTACCAAAGATAACACTCATCATGTCGAATACACCCATATAGCGTACTTCAGGCTCCCACAACAAAAAAAAAAAAAACAAGGAATATAGGTCATCTGTTTCTCCCAAAGACAATCCGAGGATTCACTCAATAGCTAAGGCTCTAGCTTTTATCGATAGATAAGTCAATGGGTTTGTAACTTTGCATCTAAAATCATTCTAGGATATTCTTTATATAAGTCATCAAAGACAAACCGAGAATTCTCCCAAAAACAATCCCTAAGGATTGTACATCCGAGCATACAAATTACATCACCCATGTCCATCATATCTAAAACAGAGGACTACCCACCCTAGGTGGAGATAACCTTATAAATTCCTGGCTCATAATGACTAAGTCAGGAAAAGCTTTTTTGGACCATTGATCATGCCTCAATGATCTTCATTGATCATCGTTGGCCTATCATGGCTCGACGAAATCTAAGAATCATTATTTGGATAACTGTTTTAGGCTGTAAAAAATTTATTGGAACTAGCAACCTTTTTGCGCTCCTAACTTTTCACCATAAAAGCAAAAAGGTAAATCCCTACGGATCTACTTATCTAATTCTCCAACGAGAAGTTGGGTCACAACGTCCACAAAACAAAGTTCTGAACTTATATCAATCATAGCCTAAGTTGAAGCAACCTCACTCCCTAGGAGGAAGTCTTCTCATGGTCTACACATTCCTCAATGGTGCAAAAAATGACTATCCAAATTGCGCATAACATTAGAACAGTTTTGTGTCATAGCAGAAAGTCAACCAAATCCTAGAAATGGTTAATCCTTAAAAACTTTGTCTTAAACTGTGCAATATTGATCCACTTTTCTAAAAGTAGGGGACTAGAGAGCCTTTGGCATTATCCTAGGCTCTTTATCATCTTGCGGAGCAATCATGAATGTTTCCCTCTCAATCACCCAGTGATGATGTGGAAAATTTTCACATTCACTCCACGCAACTAAGAATGTAGAGTATTCTTCACTAATGGAGTAATCCACTAGTAGGCACACTGCTCCCATTGTCCCTAAGATATTAGAAATTTCTTTCCGTTCTCAACTAGGCTACATAAAGCGCTATACTTAGAATTCTCTATCTTATAGAGTTCCAAAACTCTATTCACATCACCTTTACTAAGAAAACTTTATGTGACTTAGTTACACTACCACAAAGCTACTTACCTATATGCACATGACCTGGAGGGTTTACATGACAGCATACAAAAATGCGCCATAGAACTCTTAGTCTTAACTTCGCAACCTTATGATAAGCAAGATAAAGATAAGCTGCTTAACGGTTACAGATCGCCCATAGATGGCTCTCCGCTAACCCATTACTCAAATGGAGTGTAAAATCTGATATGGAGGGCACTTAATTAGGGATATAGGCAACAAACTAAAGTACAATTCCCAATTGGGAAACATTTTGCGCCATCATCCACCTAACATTAACAATACTTAATTCCTTATCTCTACTACACCATTGTGTTGCTGAGTACTAGGAATAATCAATTTTCTAAGCATCCATTTCTCTTCACAGAGCTGTCTAAAATAACTCAAATAGATACTCACCACCTTTGTCAAAACTAAAAGCACGAAAGCTCTTATTTGATTGAAACCTCATATGTGCAATGTGAAAAAATTATCTCAAAACTTTTGACTTATGGGAGATCAAATAGCCTTGACTCATATGCTTATCGTAATCTATAAATGTGTCAAGATTGAGGCTAGCTATCTTACCCTTACACATATCCAGTCATAAATATCATAGTAGACTAAATGCGCCAATACAAATGCCCTTCTGTGGCTTTCCTACTTACTTGTGTGAAACCATTGCGAACAAAGTTACATATTCATATAAGAGCACGATGTCAAAAGCGAGTGGGCCCAAGAGGGCCTACTCAAACCATCCATGTCATCTTCCCATTAATGTGATTAGCTATAATAAGCCACCGGTTCATGACCAATGTCATAAACTAATTCCAATCATCCTAATGTGTGAGTTCTCAAAGACAAGTTTTAAAGGTTTAGGCCCAACTAGGTAATGACTCACGACTAATTCATGTTCACTAGATCATAAAGGAATGTCATGGAGATATCAAGTGCGCCTAAGTCACAAATTTAGCTAGTAAGTGCTAAATGTCATAAACTAATTCCAATCATCCTAATGTGTGAGTTCTCGAAGACAAGTTTTAAAGGTTTAGGCCCAACTAGGTAATGACTCACGACTAATTCATGTTCACTAGATCATAAAGGGATGTCATGGAGATATCAAGTGCGCCTAAGTCGCAAATTTAGCTAGTAAGTGCTAATCCCCTGCACCTTCAAGTCAATTTTATTCTCTATACACTTTACTACATGTAGTTGAAACACGACGATACTCCTCTTATCGTATATGTTTCTCCCTTCATAGTTAGTTACAAGTAATTCTACTATCCACAAGAAGGAGAGAATAAGCTATCAATATATGACAGTTCTTGAAGTAACTTAAGCGCGAATTAGGCTAAAGGGTCTAATTCAACACAATGCTCTCACAAGCGATGCGTCAAATTCTTAGAGTCATACAACCTTGTCGGCCTTGACCTTTTCATTACTATGCTGCAACGTTTGCGCTTAGTGGTAAACGTTATTCAAAAACGTTAGCCTAGCTAAGGAATCATATAATTAAGCACCTCCTCATGTCTCACACTTAAACTGTGGAAATAGTAAGTGTCCAGACTTAGGCAAGTTGGCAATGCTAATAGATTTTGCAGCCACTTGGAGTTAATCTTTTCACTTAGTGTTAATAGATTTTTCTGCTACTAAGCGCTAATCTTTTAACTTCAAGTGATATTTTAATGCACATTATTATAGTGCATCAAATTTTGCTCCATCCACTCCCAACAGTTGGATAGAGAGCAAAACTACTCATACTGGCTACTTGTCTTACACTTAATGATTAATTCATTTAAGCTCGCATGATGTGACTCTTGAATGTTACTTCATCCAATGATACAACATTATTACAAGTCAAATTGCAAAGTCAATCCGCACAGCTCAATAGTCAAGATCATATACAGATCTATTGAGGGCTTACTAATTTCACAACTCCAAAACTCGCCAATCAAAACTACATAGCATGCCGCTAACCATAGCGCACACATCAGTTTCTTTTTTCTTTTTCTTTTTTGGTGCCAAAACAAGGCAACAAAACCACAGCAACTTTGAGTCATGTTTCCTTACTTTGGCTCAATTAAGATTTGACCTAAAATCTCTAAGACTTTTTGCTTATCTAACGAATATGATTGCATTGTTCATATTTGAACATCTCTACTAAGTCTAGATCAACCAAATTAACTTCCATAAGCTAAGTCAATTTAGAGAAAAATTCGCATTGGGATTAATTTGATTAGCATAATATAATTTTGCCGCAAAAATCTAAATTAAATAATGACAATATTACACAAGTCGCAAGATCGAAAATCCGCTATGCTCGTAATCATCTCTTGCGCCACATGTGGCAATTATCCAAAATGAAATTTAATTCATCGCAAAATATTAGTTTTCGGGAGTAAATCTACAAAGATTTCTCTCAACCGAACAACCTCCCACTAACTATGGCATGACTAAAAGTATGATAAAATATTCTAATTCTATACAATAGCATCTTAATATAGATTCACAATTAACTCATGCTATGTTACATTTAATAATGAAATTTAAATATAAAAAAAAAAATAATAATGCTATTCTAATCACAACATATTAAAAACTCTAGGCAAAAAATAACAATATGTTGTGTTTCATATTCAGATTATGCCATAAAAGAAAGTATATTACTTCTAAATTTTTCTAGTATTTTCTGAAATTTTAAATAATTAATAAACACACATAAAATCATAAATAAATATTTTAGAATTTGGAAAAATGCAACAACCATACCAATAAATAGTAAACCATTACAGTGGTCTACAGTAAAAATTTCAGCTCCAGAAACTTAATCATGCAACACCAAAAGCATTTTAAAGCAGAAATAATGAATTATTATTTCAGCAAAAATATTTTTTATTTTCATAAAATTTTGAAAATTTTTACAGAAGATAAAAAATTAATTCTGAGTCTAACAGTACCAACCATGCTTAAAACAAAGCTATAACGAATTACTTATGATCATTTAAAGCAATTCTAGATTTAAAAAAAAAAAAAAAAAACAAACAAACAGACCCTTATACCCAATTGCCAAACCAGCCAAGCCGGTGCCAAAAACGGCTCCTCTCGGCTCAGCTCGACGCGGCGCGCGTGTGAAGCACGCCTGGTGCGTGGGAAGCGCGTGACAACGCGTGGCAGGGAGTGCCGGTGCAGGCGGCGTCAGATGACGCGTGTAGTCCACGCGCCGCCTTCCGGGGTGTTTCCTGGTCCAATTTTGGTACTACTGGATTCCATTTTCCAAAATAAAAACAATGGTGGTATCAAAAATGACATTTAACAAATACAAAAAATGAGGTGTGTCACACTCTCTCTCTAATGAGAGTGGAAGTGCAAAAACTCTGCACTTCATCTTCTTCCTCAAATCACCAAAAACCAAAACGAACCCAAATTAGAGTTTGCTTTTTCTCATCAACCGTAAGTCAGAATTAGGCCCATAATATACTCTTTCGAAGGTATCGAAATAAGGATTCCAAATATATAATTTTCATAACATAAAAGCAAAGCATGTAAAACTAGCATGCAGTCAAAGTTACGAAAAATTAAATATGAATCTCCATTTTTCTCAAAATCCGACCGTTGGATTTCCATGAAAGTTGGCAGATATATTCTACATGAAATATACTACTACATATGTAAATTTCAGGTTGATCGGAGAAAGTTCAGAAAAATATTAATTTTTCATACATATATCATGTGTATATATATATAATTATATACACATTTTAATGCATAAAAAATAAGCACGGAAATACCCATTTGTAGCTCTAATACCAATGTAAGATATATAAAAAACGTAGCGGGTAAAAAAAGATTCAAACCATACCTTGTGTGATAGAATCCGAAACGAAGAACCTTGTGAGTAAATCACGTGCTTCTTTGATCACGAACTAAGAACACCCAGCAATGGGATGATACCGTAGTAGGAGTATCACTCACTCTAATCACAGTGCAAAGGCTTGATTGTTTTTCATATGAGAGAGAATTAGAGAGAGAGTATGAAAACAAACTGTTATGGGTAAAAACTACATAACGTATCTGATATTCTTATATCATTCAGATACATATAATCGGATATATAACCATCTATCTATATCCATCTATCCATATCTCCTAAGGATATGATAGATATAGATAGATAGAGGGTTATCCTAACAAAATAAGATAATAAGAAAATCATATTCAAATTACATGGGTAATTTGAATGGGTCATGAGTCATGCCACATGGGCACCCAAATTTGAGTCCAATACCTGACCCAATTTCCAACATATATAAATAGTTGTATCATATTGGATGGTGCTCTAATTTTTTAATCAAAAGATAAAGCAAATCACCACCTTGATCTTAGTTCAATTTCTGCATTATTTATTTACTTGCAACTGGTATGAAGTGATCCATTTGGGATTATTGTATAATACATTATACATTGGCATGAAATGAGGACTTTAGAAATTGTGTGAAAATTGCATATGATTAAAATAAGTTATTCATTATACAGTAATACATTTACATAAATTTTCCGAATGACATGACAATATTGATTGGAAGGTTTTGAGAGAAGAGAAGCGTGTGTGATTAATTTACTTTTTTCTTGTCATATTATTTGAGAGATTTGTGGAGAAGAAATTATGTGAATAAATTTCTATAACATATTATACATTGGCATAAAGTGAGTACTTAGAGATTGTGTGAAAGATTACATATGATTAAAATAAGCTATTCAGATTCCTTGTGATGTTAAATCTTTAAAAAAAATCCGAGGTTGAGTTGCAAATAATTTAAAATTAATGATGTGCTTAATTAGTGTGAGTGGGTGTTGGGTTAAGGTTTTAAAAGTTAACAATGAGAGTACTTTTTGTAAGGTTATAGGTGTAATATGAAAATTTAAAAATTTAATTCTGGAAAGTTCATTTAGGCAGAATATGAATGAACTTAGAAATTTTATGGGTGCAAATAGCAGAGCATCATATATTGGATGTATGTAGCCAATTGACCAGGTGACCCCCAACAAAATCTTTAATCTCATTTTTATGTAATTTAAGAAATTTAAGGTAACTTTACAACTCAAAATCCTTAATAGGAAACGAATGGATCTTTGAAGATATTGAAAGGAGGCCACTTTATCATTATATAATAATACAACAATGATTCATCCCACTAAAAACACCACCACTAATAGCACTAATGCATTAAAAAAGTTAAAAAAAAAAAAAAAAAAATACAACTCAAAGACCAAAACATCACATCATTATTGATGGGACCCACTGCCACCTAATTAGTGGGAGCACTAATTAGTGCTCCCACTCATTTTTCATAATAATAACACTGCCACCTAATTAGTGGGAGCACTAATTAGTGCTCCCACTCATTTTCCATAATAATAATAATAACAATTGGTTAATTTTTGTGCCCATGGGGAGAGATAGCTGTTGATCAACACGTAAGCAAGGAAATCCAGCTCAACCTTGTGGCTCGTGTGATATAAAACCTCTCTTTCTTTCTTTAATTATTAGTAGATAGAACATCTCTATCTCAACTTGTGAGTTGCGTTTATTAGATACTACTGTCGGATCTCCCACTAAAATGTTGCATGAAATCAATACATAGTACACCTCCAGCTCCACTATATGAACTTTGATCGCCCACCCTGTCCGAATCCTCAACTTGGATGTTTTGTTTTTAAATTTTAATAGCCTATTGGTGCGATTAGGAAAGTAAAATAATTGAAATAAGATAATGATCTTAAAATTCGTTAATTTAAAAAAATATATTAAAAGTATCACAAAAGATATTATGATCGATAATAGTTGATTCTCAAAAAGATATTTAAAATTGATGTATATATATATGTACACACATATACACTATGCATCAGTATGCTAAACATTGGTTACTGAATGCTGGGGGTGTGGGTGTTCTGTGGTGATGTTTTGTTTTTACCCACTATAGTAGTTTGTGTTCTTTTTTGTTTCTTTTTGTGGTGTTGGATTCTTACCAACCCTTGCATTGAGCTAGCAGATGATAGGGTGTTATTCTTGGTGCCAACTTTGTTGGAATGAAGGGTAGCACTATGATGCTCTTTGCTCTTTATCTTTTCTTTATTGATGTAATCCATATTTTTAAATGTTATTACTTCAATAAAGTTTATTTGCTGATCAAAAAAAAAAAAAAAAAAACATATACACTAGTATATCACCCATGCAATGTACGAGATTAAATAATGATCAATAAATTTATTTTTAAATTAATTCAAAACAATTTTAAAAAAAATAATATTAAGGGTTCGTTTGGAAAGTGGGTTGACTTTTTGACTTTTTAGTTTTTTGACTATTTTAGTCTGAGGCTAAAAAGTTTCGTTTGTGAAGGACTTTTTGACTTTTTTTACTTTTTGTGAAAGAAAAATGTAATGATTATGGGTTGGATGTGATATTTTGTCTTATTAGGCTAAAAAGCCTATTTTGACTTTTTCTAGCTAAAATAGTCCCAAACCCATCCTAACCCATCTTCCAAATAGAGGCAGAGTAAGTTTTAACCTTTTTTTTTAACAAAAAGGAGTGTTTGAAATTAACTTTTTAAGTGCCTTTTTGGATTTTTTAAGAGGTGGAAAAAAGTTAATGTATTTAGGAATGAGTTTTTTATTGTATGGGAAAATGCAAATATTTTTTTCATTACTTAGGGTCTGTTTGGTAACCATTCCGTTTTTAGTTTATATTTACAAAAATTTAAAAAATTGTCAAAAAAACTGTTATAAATATTTGTTTGATAATTTTTTTGGTTTATAAATAGTTGTCTTAGTTTATAAATTTGAGGAAAAAACATAAACTCAAAAAATGAGTTTACGTTTTCAGTTTTCAATTTTTTTTTTCAAATAATTTTTTTTTAAATAATTTTTTTTACAATTAATTTTTTTCAAATAATTTTTTTTTTCAATTATTTTTTTCAATTCATTTTTTTTGAATTAATTATTTTTCAATGAATTTTTTTCCCAATAAATTTTTTTTTTCAATTAAATTTTTTCCAATTATTTTTTTAATTAATTTTTTTTTAAAATTATAATGTGTGTGATTCCATTGTCAGAAATAATAAATATACATATAAATATTTTAGGCCTGAACAAACATATTTTTTAGTTTATGTTTTTAAATTTTTTTAAACATTTTGTTCAAACCAAACGCATTTGTAATTTATGTTTTTCTAAAAATAAACAAAAACCAGTTTATAAAATTTTTGTAAACGTAAACATTACCAAACGCTACCTTAAATTTTCTGTTTTATCCTTCCAAATGTGTAAACACCTATGCATTCACTCATAAGGATTGTATGGTGTTTTCAAACTAATACAAAGAATTTTTTTTTTCTTTTCTTTTTTTTTTTTTTTTTTTTTTGTATATGCCAAACACATTTTAGCATTCTTTAAGTTTCTTGACTTTTTAATCAAAAAGATAGCATCCCAAATATGGCATGAGTTACACAATTTTTATTTTATTTTAATTTTTGTTGCTATTAATATTTTGTCCTAAGTATTATATAACAAATAGATATATAATAATTCACTACAAGAAAAAACACTTTTGGCGACCACCTATTTTTTTTTTGTCGCAAATAGTCCACTTTCTGCGACTAAAATTTAACTTTTGACGACCACAATTTTTTGGTCGCGGAAAATCACCTTTTGGCAACCAAAAAAAAAGTTGGTAGCGAAAAGTATACCTATTGGTGACCAAAGGCTTTTTGGGTTGTGGAAGATCACCTTTTGGCGACCAAAAAAAAAGTTGGTCACAGAAAGTATATCCTTTGGCAACCAAAAAAAAAAGTTGGTAGCGGAAAGTATACTATTGGCGACCAAACGCTTTTTTGGTCCCGGAAGATTACCCTTTGGCGACCAAAAAAAAAAAAGTTGGTCGCGGAAAGTATACTATTGGCGACCAAAGGCTTTTTTGGTCGCAGAAGATCACCTTTTGGCGACCAAAAAAAAAAGTTGGTCACGGAAAGTATACTATTGGCGACCAAAGGCTTTTTTAGTCGCTGAAGATTGTCCTTTGGCGACCAAAAAAAAAAAGTTTGTCGCGGAAAGTTATGGCGGGATAAATTTTTAAAAAAATGATACTACTGTAATTACATGCTATTTTTCTGTTTAGGCATTAAAAGTTTTATAAAATAATATATAATCCAATTTTTATAGGTTATATATATTTTTTGCCAAACATGAACAAGAAGCATGTTATTGGCAGAGTGGATTGGGTGCATGGTGACTCCTTGGTGAGGAGTTCAAGTCCCAGGCAGTACAAAAGAATTATTTTTTTTGGGTCAAGGCGCTAACTTTTGGCGACCAACTTATCTTTGGTCGCTAAAAGTTTACTTTTGGCTAATATGAATTGGACTTTCCGTGACCAAAAAGTTGGCAGCGAGTGGTCACTTTTAGCAACCAAAGGCTTTTTTAATCGCAGAAAACTATCTGTGACGAGGCTTTAGCGACCAATTCACGACCAACATATTTTGGTCGCGAAAAGGTTTTAGCGACCAAATATGGTACTTTTCGCGACCAAAATGTTGGTCACGGAAAGTGTTTTTTCTTATAGTGATTCAATTGGTAAAATGAAAGCAAACGAATTATCTAAAATTACAAAATTTATTCTTTCGGTCATGTACAATTACATAATCAACAAAATCCTTCTACCATAATTTGTCAAGTGATATAACAATCTTTTTTTTTTTTTTTTTTTTTTGGTCACTCTTCCTCTCTCATCTTCTATCTCTCTTTATTTTAAGGTGATGTGGCAAAAAAATTGAATAGAAATGTTTAACTTTTTATATTTATTTTAGTAAGCACATTAGGAAAAATATTCTTGTATTGGTAAAATTTGATTTGTCAATTGATAATGTATGATAAATTTAAGTTGACCGTAAAATATAAGGGTATTTTTAATTTTTAATTTTTTTTAAAATTTTATGAGATGATCAAGGTACCTAAGTCATGTTTAGATTTATATCAATCAACACAAATTCAAGAGTCACTTAACCAATTTGCTTATGTAAATATTTTTAAATTGGTAAACATACATCATTAGTATTTTTTTTTTTCATAATAAAATGCACATATTCATGCATATTTAATAGCTTTGAAAAAACATATTAAATGTAATATTTTTTATAGTGTTGTAATTATTTTCGTAATTTCACTTTAATAAACAACTGTAGATATTTTTATAATGTTTTAAAAAAAAATTAAACAAAATATCAATTCAATTCAAACAAAATTAATAGTTATTTGTTTATGTAAATATTTTTTTGAATTGATATTTTTAAATAAAATCAACTGCAGATAAAAATATTAAAGTAAAGTTATAAAAATATTAAAGAAAAAAATTATTAGGTATTTTTGAAGTAATACTCTACACCAATTATCAATTAATATATATCATGATGTCACAAAATATTAAAAATAGAAAATAAAAAAGAGTAGTAATATACAAATATAAAATCAATACAAAAAAATTATTAATAATAATTTGGTTGAATTTTGATCAATCACTTTGTAATAAATAGTCCATTGACATATTTTTTTATTATACAAATGACACTATCACATTATTTTTGGGTAAAATATTGCATAAAAATTCTAGTGAAATAATATTTTCCAACAAAAAAAAAAAAAAAACAAATAATGGTTAGTAGAGAGTAAAGGGACAAATGATACATAAAATATGAAATGCAAAAATAAAAACAAAATGGTATAAAAAAAAAAAAAGTGTACTTAAAGGATGAAAGAGTTTGTTTAAAGAATGCAAGAAACTAAATATTAACTAATCTCTAATTGTCTCATAAAGATAGAGAAAAAAATAATGAATTGTATCATTCCATTAATGTGATATTTATATGATGAGGAGGATGTGAATGACTTAGAGAAAGTGAAATGTATGATGGCTAGAGTTTTGGGGTAGAAGAAAGAATTGGTTAGAGAAATAATGCACAAGAAGGATTTTCTTCATCTTTCCTTTTCTAAGTCATAAATTATGAAGAAAAAAATTATTTTTAACTTAAAAATTCACAAATTTAGTATGAGAAATAGCCAAATCAGTTTATTTAATTTATTTATACGGAAACAATTTAATTATAGGAAAACAACCAAATTAGTTTTACAAATTAATTATAAGAAGAAAAAAAAAAAAAACAAAACAATTTAAACAGATTTGAAATGATTTTTGTTTAATTTATTTTAAGGAATGTAAGATTTTAGGTAGAGATTTTAGAATATGGACAAATAAATTGGAAGGTCAACAATCCGTGTTTTTATATTTGATTTTAGGAAAAGATCATCATTTAGTCAATGATCTTAAGAGATGGTGTTACGACCCAAACTCGTCCCTAAAGGTTTAGGCCATAACTGGCCTGTAATTAGGCCTTAAAGACAAAATTTCAAAAATATTTAATTAATATCGGGGCCTAAAGCGGAAGCAAAACAAAATGGTGTTACGACCCAAACTTGTCCCTAAAGGTTTAGGCCATAACTGGCCTGTAATTAGGCCTTAAAGACAAAATTTCAAAAATATTTAATTAATATCGGGGCCTAAAGCGGAAGCAAAACAAAATGAATAATGTCCATTGAGTTGTGCATACATGATCAATTGAAATAATTAAAACATTCTCAACACACTTTTAATATATACATATACAAAGACATATCTTATACATATCTCACACACTACATAAAGGATTTTTAACAAAATACAAAGGTTAACCAAAGCTCGATAAAAGTAAAAATTAAAGCCTCGACACGGAGGCACACTTAGGTGTCTTGATGCAAAGGGCGGACTCTAGAACAAACTCTAATACTGATCTTTCAATTTCTCACCTACATATATATAAGGTTGAGAGGTGAGTTAGAGTTCAGTGAGTAATACCAAAATAAAGAAGTTAATGAATGAAATCCATAACAATTGAAAAGCATGTCTTACAATTTTTCAAAATGAATCTTATACCATTTTCAAAATAGATTACTTGCCATATTTTGCATTTCCAATATCATATATCATCATTTTTAAAGCCAAAATTTATCATATTTAAATCCATACTTTTTCAAATGAAACACATATCCGAATCAAATAGGGTATTTTCTGTATCGAATACATTAACAAAATATTATACGTGATACATTCAGTTGGATACAAAGGACCCAAAGGCATATAGCAAAGGGACCATGAAGGTCAACAAAGGGACCACATGGGTCTAAACAAAAAGACCTTATAGGTCAAGCAAAGGGACCACTCAGGTCAATAGAGACCTCTATACTCATATAACAAAGGGTCTTGATATTGTTTCCTCCAAGCAAGGGCCTTATCAAACAAAGGGCCATAGTATTCTTTCACCTAGGAGAGAGCCTTATTAACGAAGGGCCACGGTATTATTTTCCCCAGGCAATGGCTTTATTAATGGATGCCACGAATACATTTCGAAAAGGGACATTCATGCATTCATATAAAATAGCATTTCATAAATATGATTCTTTTTCTTTTGATCGACAAAAAAGAAACTTTATTGATGAAATAGCAAAGTACAAGGTACGAAACAATTTACATCAATAAAGAAAGGAGAGTGTAAAAGCATGAACTAGATCATCCCAACTAAGTTGGCACCAAAAGCCTATCCTATCATTTGCTAGCACCCCTGAAGTTGGTAAGCAACCAACAAAATACAGCACAAAAACATAACAGTCTCCACAAAGAGAGGACAACCCCGCAAATTAGTGTACAAACATATTAGATCAAAAATCCCCATATCAGCTCATAACATTGAATTATCCCCCATATCAAATTAGTGCAGCAAAGTAATGAACAGCCTCACATATCAGATCAATGTATCTACCTTCCCTTTTTGTCAATCACGAGGGCTCAGCAGCCTACTATTGCCCATACAAAACCTAATTTCCCATAAATTAGATATGAAGTCATGAACATTTATATGATACACCTTGACGGCTAGTCTCAGCCAAATTGCAATTCTAATCTTGACCAATTTGCACAAATCAAGCAGATTTGAAGTGACGTCATTGAAGATACAATCATTTCGATGCTTCCATAAGGACCATAACACAACAAGGGGAATAGCTCTCCAAATCTTTCTCTCTTTTTAAGTCTTACACCATCCCACCATAGTAGTAAGCTATCGATTGATCTTGGAAAGGCCCCTTGTAGATCCCACCAGCTCAACATAGGAGACTATAACCTCCAAGCAAAGGGGCAATATGGTAATAGATAATATGCTGTTTCATTCTCATTCTTACAGAAAATGCAGAGAGTGAGGGCATTGCCTGGTAAGACACCAATTCTTTGAAGGAAAACATAAGTTTTGATTTTATTTTTCCAGGATAACCAATAGAAGAACCAAACTTTGGGTGGGAGATAATGAAGCCACACAAGCTTATAAGTTAAATGAGGTGGACCAAAAGAGTATGCAAAAAATTTGTAAGCAGAAGAGACTGAGAACACACCTGTGTTTATAGCATTCAAGAGAAAATATCAAGTTGATCAATACTGATGCCAGGGGAAGACAACAACAGATCAGTGAGCCTGGAAACCTCACTAGACTCCCAATAAAACAACCTCCTTATGAAATTGAAGTTCCAATTGCTTGATCCATCTTTTTTCTCATATATTGATCTTAATGATTATTCTTTATCAACCTCCAATCAAAAGAGAACATGAAATTCTTCTTTCAAACACACATTCAAACACCATTTGTCTTTCCAAAATTTTACTCTATGTCCATCCCTGACCTTAATAATCAGATTGTTCGAAAAGAACTGACATAAATTGCTTATGTGCTTAGCTGTTGATAAGATGCTTTTCCATACCTAAGAGTGTCTACTATTTGGACTAAAAGATGGGAGCCAGCCACTTGATTCCAAGTTATATTTGCTACAAATTATCCTCCTCCACAAAGCCTCTAGTTCAGTCCCAAATCTCCACTACCACCTGATTAATAAGCAGGCATTAACCTCTCTCACTCTTCTGATGCCAAGCCCACCTCGATTCACAGTTTTTGTAATTTCCTCCAACTTTACCATATGGAGTTTTTTTTCTTCAAATCAGATCCCCTACCAGAGAAATCTGGCCTGAAGCTTCTTGAACTCTCTAGGTTCTGGCATCTTAAATAGAGATATGTAACAGATAGGCAGAGAGGGAGGTCACAGCTTTAATTAGAGTGAGTTTACTTGCAAATAATAGTAGCCTTCTCTTCCACCCAGCTAACCTGCTTCTGACTTTGTCCAGGATTGGTTTCCAAGTTGCTTTCCTGTTTGGATTAGCTCCCAAGGGCAGCCCCAAATACTGAATAGGCAAGGATTTGGTTTTACAGTTTAATGTTTTTGCAAAGGATTTAATGACATCCTCTTGCACACCCACTCCACACACGAAACTTTTATGATAGTTAATTCTCAAGCCTGAGATTAGTTCAAAGCATCTTAAAATCCTCTTTAAGTTACAAACTTCAATCTCCTGTGCCTCACAAAATAATAGTGAATCATCTGCAAATTGAAGATGGGACAACACCATACCATTAGCACCTACCTTTACACCTTTAATGATGCCTAATTGTTGTGCTCTAAACAATAGAATGCTGAGACCTTCTGCCGCTAGATTGAATAAAAAAAGAGATAAAGGATCCCCTTGCCACAAGCCTCTTTGTGGAGTAAACTCCTCAGTAGGAGATCCATTAACAAGGACAAAAAGTTTGGCAGAGGATACACATTCTTCAATCCAGCTAGTCCATTTTTCCCCAAAACCAAAATTCAAAAACATAGATTTGAGGTATAGCCAATTCATAGAGTCAAAAGCCTTCTCGAAATCTAGCTTGATTAGTACATCCTTCCTTTTTGATTTCTTCCAACCGTCCACCACCTTATTTGCAATTAGCACACCATCTATAATATTCCTCCCCTCTATAAATGTTGTTTGAGATTCACTAATTATTTGTGGTAGAACAGCTTTCAACCTACTAGCCAATACCTTAGCCAAAATTTTGTAAATTGATCCAATAAGGCTAATGGGTCTATAGTCCCCAAAACCCACTGGATTTTCCTTTTTAGGAATGAGTGAAATAAAGGAGCTATTTAATCCCTTCACCATTTTGCCATTCAAATAAAATTCTGTGAAAATTTTGCACAAATCTCCCTTCATCAATTTCCAGAATTTTTGAAAGCATATCAAATTAAATCCATCGGAACCTACAGCCTTGTTTCCATCACAATCTCTAATTGTAACTTTAATTTCTGCCTCTGAAATCTCTGCCTCTAGAACTCCACAATAGGAGCTACACTACACTGACTTAAATGACCCTCCTAGGGTAGGTCTAGAAGCCCAATCCTCTAGCAAATGCTTCCTAAAATGCTCATAAACCTCTAACTTGATTTGATTAGGCTCTTTAAACAATGGAAGAGATTTCATTTATACTTTGTCTACTCCTGGCCATCACATGAAGAATCTGGTATTTCTATCACCTTTCATGTTCTAGTTAAGCCCTGACTTTTTGCAGCCATATCCATTCCACCATCCTATTTAACTTCCAGATCTGTTCTCTTGCTAATCTTCTCCTTAATATTTCATCATCCATCAGATCTCTAGATTCAGCAGTAAGATCTAACGAGTGAAGCTCCTGTTCAGCTAATTTCAACTTGAAAGTAACATTCCCAAATACCCTCCTTGCTCCAGACTTTTAGAGTATGCTTCAAAGTCTTCAATTTTATTTGTAGAGTAAAGCCAGCCTAACCCTTAACCACTGTTTCCTTCCAAAACATTTTCTATAACAGTTGAAAAATTGAAATGCAAGACCCAAGCATTAAGGAATCTGAAAGGCTTGGGGCCCCAATCTCGCTCATCCTCTATCAGCAATAGAGGATAGTGATCAGAAATAAGTCTAGGTAGTCTCCAAAGTTTTAAATTAAACTCCTCTAACCATTTTGGGGTCTACTAGGACTCTATCAATTTTGCTCCACTTCTCACCTTCTGCAGAGTTACACCATGTGAACTTCCTTCCAAGTAATGGCATGTCATTTAATTCACATTTGTCAATAATATCATTTTAAATCCTTCATACCCCTATATCTCCTATTGCAACCTTTTTCTCTCACTTATTGTTCTTGATTTCATTGAAGTCTCCACGTAAACACCAAGGATTGTGGAAGTTCATCTTCAATTTAATCAAGCTATCCTATAATTTCTTTCTATCACCAACTGAATTTGGAGCATATAAAGTAAGAATAACACAATCAAATGAATTGAACAGAGTACCTAACAATAGGATAAATCTTCTACTGCTATAATAAGCTTGTAATTGAAAACACCTCAGGATCCCAAATGCATAGGAGCCCAGCAGACAGGCCTATGGAGTCTACAGCAATAAAATCCATTTTGTCTCTACACTACAAGAATTAACACTTTTGGCAACAAAAAAATTGGTCGCTAAAAGTCTATTTTTGGTCGGCAAAAGTTATCTGCGACCAATTTTTTTTGGTCGCTACTTTGGTCGCCAATTGAGGTGTCGACAAAAAGTAATTTGCGACCAAAATTTTGGTTGGTCGGCAAAAGTTGGATTTGCCGACTAAATTTTTGGTCGCTAAATATTTAATTACCGCGACTAATTCATTTTGTCGCTTAAAACACTTTTGGTCGCGAAAAGTGATATTTTCCCGACCAAATATCTTAGTCGCCAATTGACACATTTCGCGACCAAAAAGTTTGGTCGCCAATTATCACATTCAACGACACAAAAAGTTTGGTCGCCAATTGTGACATTCCATGACCAAAAAAATTTGGTCGCCATTTGTTACTTTTCGGCGACCAAAACTTTTGGTCGGCAAAAGTGAGTTTCCACGACCAAGAGCTGTTTTGGTCGGCAATAGATGTATTTTTTTGCGACCAAAAACTCTTGGTCGGCAATTGTCATTTTTTGCAAAAAAAAATTATTTATTTGTCGCGACTAATAATTGGTCGCCAAAGCAGGAAAACAATACACCTGTAATTCCTAATAATTCATTCAATCCATAATAAACCTATAATTTTAAAGCATCATTCAAATCAACTGAATCATTAACATTCGACACAATACATAATTCATTAACATTCGACACAATACAACTATTCTAAGTTTTCATTCACAAGTCACATCCATCTAGCATAACAATTTGAAACATAACTATTTGTTATCCATGCGCAGCTATCAACAAATAAAACTACTAATATTTGTTATTCATACACATCCATCCAAAAATATTTAATCCTCCCAAAAATGCTTATACTGCCAAGTAGTCTTGTACAATTTAGTTTCGTGCACGAGATCATCCATCATCTATCTATACCAAAGAAAATGAGAAAATAATGTTAGGTTTGTTTTTAATGAAAATATTTGAAATTGGTAATTAAATTATCAATTTCAGAGAATCGTAAGTTCAAATCAAAATTTCTAACTCATTTGCAAGTAATTAAATTATCAATTTCAGAGTATAAGCTGCTAATTACAAATTTGAAATGGGTATTAACAGATTGGACAATGAGACTCATGTTTACACAGAGAAAAGTGCAAGGTTCATATTATGGTCATGGCAAACACAATCAAGCTTGACAAGCACAGACAGACATAGAAGACTACTACAATGTTGAAAACAATCTTCCTCTTATTTATGGTTTTCTCTGTTTTTTCGTTTCTTTTCTTTTCTTTTTCTTTGTTTATGGTTTATTTTGTTTCTCCTTATGTAGTTACTTCAAAGGAATGATCCTGAAAAGTTTGTGAACCTCGGAATCGACCCTGCTAAGGGTGTTCTATGCTATGGTCCACCTGGTACCGGTAAGACACTTTTAGCTAGAGCTGTGGCTAATAGAACTGATGCGTGTTTCATCTGTGTTAGTGGAAGTGAACTTGTTAAGAAATATGTTGGGGAGGGTGCCAGTCTGGTTCGTGAACTATTTCAGATGGCACGTTCCAAAAAAGCTTGTATCGTGTTTTTTGATGAACTAGATGCCATAGGAGGTGCGCGTTTTGATGATGGTGTGGGTGGAGAGACAATGAGGTTCAGTGCACTATGCTTGAAATTGTGAATCAGCTTGATGGATTTGATCTTTAGATATCTCTGTAAATCTCAAGCTCGAGCTTACCTTATTCAATCTTTGCTTGGTTCAAAAGATCATTTATTAGTGAAACCAGCGCTCTTCTACTGCCCCTGTGCAGTTCTGACATAGTCTTGTTGAGTTACATCCAGATCTGTGTCCTTTAGCATCTGCAACATTTCTGTTGAATAAACATATATACAAGCATCACTCAACAACCCCACTTTCTTTGATTTGACTTCCACATTGATTTGACTTCCTTTTCTGTAAGTGAAGCTTTTTTGGTTTCTTGAAAATAAGGCTACATCTACTTTTCTTTCCTTTAGAATCTGTCTTACCTTTCCTTGCTTCTATTGCCTACCTACACCTGTAATGTTCCATGGGAATATCTTCATAATAACATCTAATATACCTCTTGAACCCCAAATTAGAGATTATACTATCTAGATGCTCCAATACCCCTCTGAATTCTTCCTTTGTCCTTCACCTCAAGTTCCATAATTTTGTTGAGAACTTCATCTTCTTTCCCATTGAAATTCACACCTAAAAGTTTTCCCATCTACAATGTAGCTTGGGCTTCATTTAGAATTAGTCTGCCTCCATCATCTCCATTCTCCATCGAAGCTAATAGGGATGCTTCAGCTGTAGCTACCCGAAAAACTGCTTCCTTTTGTAGTTGCTTTGCTTGATGATGCCCCTTTGTTTCAAAATCTTCTTACTAGGTCAAAATATCCTCTTCCTAGGGGATGATAGCTATTTTTGGCCTTCACGGTTACTTTCCTTTTTCCTTTCTTCCTCTGCAGGACAGAGTTACACTTCCTATCCTTCTCTTTCAGTGAGATGAACTAGAGATTATATTGAGAGGCCCATTTGCCTGAACCCAATCATTTACATTGGGCCTAGACTGATTTGTATTAATTTCTCCTAATTCATTACTTCCTTTGGTAAGGTCCCAACACCACTTCCATATTAAGCCTAGGCCTATTGAAATTTGATCCACTTAAACTCCTAACAAAGCTAGGTGTATATACCTGATCATCAATTCTCTAACACATCTTTGTATTTGCCGTCTTTGGTATCACCCACACTCTATTATTTTCTGACTTACGCCTACCTCGATTTCCTATAGCCAATACACTGCACAACTCTGCAACTTTTGTGTCACTCTCCATATTTGAATCCTTGTCCACCGGGACAACAATATCCTGTCCATATAGCATCTCACCTCTTGCCATCTTAGAGTTTTGGTCCAGCTTCTTGGTTGACTCATCAGCACTGTCAGCATGATCATCTTCACCTCTGTTCATCGCTTTCACTACTCTGCTTTCTATGGCCGTTTGAACTAGTGTAATCATCCACCAGAGCCTGATGCTTCTTGCATATACATGATTTCTTAATTGTTTGTTCTATGATGGCGTGGTCTTCACTCACTCTCACAGGATATAATGTACCTTTGTAGTCCAAGTTTATTACCTTGTTGATCTGCTCCATACTGCTTGTAAGAATCATGATCCTTCTGCAATCAAATGATTATGTTTGACACTTATCCTCTTCCAAGTATAGAACCTCTCCCCATAAACTGCCAATCCTAAGGAAGTTTGCTCTATTCGTAAGTTTAACGGAATACCATAGTAGCTGAGCCACACCCTTCGTTCCAGCTGCATAACTAATCCAGGTCTCCATAAGATTATATCATCACAACCATTCCCTAATTATCTCTTGAACGACCTGCAGCTTAGTGTTCATTTCCTCCTTGGAGTTAAAGGATATCACTACATCCCTACCCCTTCCTTTTCGAACCATGATGCCCTCCATGCCTCTTTCTTCTAGTTCCTTGGCCAACTTTATGTCTACATAAATAGCCTTGGGACGAACTACAACACTCTCATACAACCACCCATTGGCCAATTTCCTCTACCTTTATTGTTAAAAGACCACCACCACTACCAGCCACTCTTTTGTTGCCTCAACGTAGGTCTGCCGATCGGCAAAGGCATTCTTTGTATTAGTACCTTCTACGACTGGGTTTGCCAGCCTCTACGTAGGTTGTCCGAGCAACAAAGGTACTCTTTCTAGTTGTGCTTTCAACAACTGGGTTCAATGGTTTTGTGTTGATGACAATGACTAGGGCCCTTTTCCACTCTTTCCCTTCCAAACTCTGCAACTTTACCTTGATTGCTTGATCATCCACCCATAAACCATTAGCTTTTTGCACAGCTACCTGAGCTGCTATTGCTCAATCAAATCTTCCAAATCTGAATCTTAAGTTTGTTTACTCGTCTTTCTTTTTTTTTTTTTTTTTTGCAGAATAAAAACATCCTTAAACTACTCCATACTTTATAAATAATTTGAATAAGCTCTTTGGATCTGGACTTCTTGGCAAGTTATCCACAAAGATGGTGAATAAACCAGAGCTAACCTCCCCTACTGCCTTGCCTTGCTCTGTGTCTTACCATCGGAATCCATCCTCCTTGTTGCCTTGCCTCACTTTGTGCCTTACCACCGGAATCCATCCCAACCGTTCTTTTTTTTTTCATAAATATGATTCATATAACAATTTACAAAATACTTTTCAAACATATCTTTATAGAGATATTACTCACAGTGTGCTTAAACGAATATTACTCATCAGATGTCCCAACCTACACATAGCACACAAACAAACATATCGAAGCACAATATTACTCTCTTATTCATTTTGTTTTCTAAATAAACCGAATTCTCACTTCACTTATTCTTCAATAACTTATGTTGGGTTTTATCGTTATTAACTCTTAATTAAACTCTTACTTTTCTTTCTTAACCAATTGACTTATGTTGGTTTTTAACTTATTAATTCTTAATGAGGCTACAACCCATGCCTCAAGGTGCTTGGATAAAGATGAGGACGAAAATATAAATTTAAAACAATTTTATAAAATATGCTGAAACAAGAGTAGTTCGCTCGAGCGAACATTTGGTCACTCGAGCGGTGACCACAGATTCTCAGTATTTTGGTCTGCAAAAATAGATTCTAGATGGCCTTAATGTTTGCTCGAACAATAACTTGACCGCTTCGAGCAGTCAACAATTTTCTAGTTCCAAAAATAAGTAAAATAGTTTCCAAACACATTTCCAAAACTTAGGGTCTTGCATGGCTTTGCCTAAAAATCATATAATCCCTTTTAATAATCAAGAAAACATGATCAATTTTAAACCATTTACATCCAAACTCTTTTTAATTTCAAGATTAAACTCCAAATTTTCACAAACTTGATTTTTATAAAATTTTCCCTTTTTCTCTTCAAAATATGAAATCAATTCTTCAAATACTTCTTAATTTCATGATGAAACTCTAATTTATGCAAGACCAAAAAAATCAAGCCCACAAAATGGTTAATTCCAATTTAACTTCTATAATCTTGAATCTAATTCAAATTTCTTCATCCTTTTACTAATTCCTTTTAAATTATATGAAATTGATTTCAAATTCTTTTCTATTTTCCTTTAAATCCTTAAATTGAAGTTATGAAACTCTTAGAAAAGTATTTGTATGTATGAATTTAAGATCAAAACTAACTAATTTTATATTTTCAAAATCAAATCATAATTTAATTCTTGAATTGCTCTAATTTAGATTTTTATTAATTTTCTTCATATCAAATCCAAATTCAAACTCACAAACCTTTAAAACATGAATTAAAGTCTAAAAACCTTGAAATTCCAAGATGCAAGTAAGGATGAACTTCAAATTTATGAAGGATGACATAAATCAAACTCAAATATTAAATTACAATATTAATTTCTTAACTATCAAACTTAACTTAAATTTTCTTCATTCTTTCCTTAATTTCTTTCTAATTTCATGAAATTGAACATAATTACTTTTTTTTTTTTTTTTTATCAGCAAAAATGAAAGCTTTATTGATAATAGGGAAAGTACAAGATTCACCACAAGCATCAATAAAGTCGGAAGAGCAAAAAAGTAACATAGCTAAGTTAGACGATCCCAAACTATAGGTTGGCACTGAAAAGAGAGCTCAATATGCTAGCTCCATCTGTTTGGCTAAATCATGAACCTAATTACTTCTTGATTTCAGCTTTTGAGTAAATTATCTATAACAATTTAAAATTTTAATTTCTTACCTAAAAACCTTGGATTGTTGAATTCTTAAGTTTACTTCTTCTAATTTCTTACACAGGACTTGCGCTCTCGTTCTTTTCTTCTCTCTCTACACAGGACTTGCGCTCTCGTTCTTTTCTTCTCTCTCTCTCTCTCTCTCTCTCTCTCTCTCTCTGTATATATATATAGAGTTCTTGAACTCAATGCTCAAGCACAAAGAAGGGAAATGAAGTTGTCTACTCTCTCTCCTCATGTACACACTCATAAACATAAATTACATATCTAAATTGGACACCTCATAACTAAATTTAATTAATAAGAATCATAATTCCTAATCCTCATAACATAATTAACTCCAATTCGGACCCAATTAATCAAATCTCAATTTTACTAAATTGAATCGAATATTTAATTAAACTCCTATATGGTTCAATACTTGAAATTAAACCGATTCAACTCATTACTTTTACCTGTAACACCCTCAAAATAATGCATAGAAACCCACACTATTGACATGCATAGACATAAGTAAACAAAACTTAATTCCATTCATCAGAGTATTCCTTACAAATGTATTACATGTTGACAACAAAAGTAAATGCCCAACCGGCTTACAACTTTCCAAGCCAACACTTGGTTACACAAAAAGAGAGTACTAACTCATAACACATTAAGCCCTTGGCTTGAATTTACATGTAATACATAAAAGATATCACAAAAAGTCTTTCAGCCTCTAGCCTCCCAAGCTACGTCCTTGGAGGTGGCATACCATCTGTACCTGAAAATGATGTCCCATATAGGGTGAGCCACAGCCCAATAGAAATATACTAAACCAAATATAAGCAATGACCTAAAACAATACCATTTGATAGATGGTTAACACTTATAAACCATTTTATATCACAATCCAGTTCCATGACAACTATGTTCATGTTACAATCCACTCTCCTTTATTTATCCAAATCATTTCATATACATGGCTCAAAACCTAGCCAAGCAATTCAATGAGACTATATCTCATATACCAACACTTCCATATTCCACGATAGACACACATATTTGATGCATCATTATTATATTAAAACACTCACATACTCACAAATGATACACAAATTTGCTGTATCAATACTTCAATTTAATACACATATTTGCTATATTAATGGAGTCCATCCCCTATCTCCTCCCAAACAGGTTTGAGAGTCCATCCCCTATCTTCCTCAAACCATGGAGTACATCCCCTATCTCCTCCCACATAATATACATATTCCAAGTATATAAACAATTATCATATACAGGAATCAATCAATACATATATTTGATGTATTATTCCAACTGTCATATTCAATGACATATTCAATGTGATTAGTTTTAGTTTTCCCTAATCAACATACAGTGTCTACGGCAATCAAGACTATCCTCCACCGATAGCCCAAAACAGTTATTTCTAAATAGAAAATAAATGCATTAAACAAATACATTCTCAACATTTACATAGGTGAGTGATAAATTAATCCAACTACACTATTCAATTCCATAACTTCCCAATTTCATAATTTCCAATTCAATTTCATATTTCCCAAATTAATTATACCAATTAACTTATCACAATAAATAGGGCATTTTTCCCTAATCCTCAATATCAACCCTAAGGCCCAATTTCATTGATAATACAACAATAATTTCGTTTCTCAAAGTCTTACATACATATGGGTTTTAATAATTGAAAACCTCTCTTTTATAAATTACACAATAACCCCAACTTTTCCAAAAATTGCCCAACATCACCAACTACTCAAAATGACCAAAATTAAAGACAAAGCTCATAAGATGGAGTAGGTTATCCCTACCTCGAAGTTAGAAGCCCAAAGGAGTAGATGAGAAAAAACCAAAGTGCTCCAAATCCACTATTGTTCAGATTAAAACAAAGCCCTCACAACCCTCTACCTTTCTTACAAAGAACTTAGGGTAGAAACACACTAAAAATAGATAAAACCCTAGAGAGAAGATGTGTAGAGAGAGAGACAGCTCAAATCTAGGGTTTGAAAGAAAAAGAGGATGAAAAAGTGAAGTGTTTACCCGCTGCTGTCTACTGATATAACACAGGCTCGCTCGAGCGAACAAGTGGTCGCTCGAGCGACCAGACACAAAGAAGCCTCACTCGAGCGTAGAAAGCCTCGCTTGAGCCAACAATCCAAACCTTCAGGTCTGCAACCCAGAAGCACGCTTGAGCAACAGAATGCTCGCTCGAGCGAAGAAACCCAAAACATAGACCTCGCTCGCTCGAGTGAAGGAAAGCTTGCTCAAGCCAAGAATTAAAACATCAGGTCAAAAGAGACGCAGACGCAAGCTCGAGCGCAGGACTTCTCACTCGAGCGAAGGAAACCTAGCTCGAGCAAAGGATCTAAAACAAAAAGCTCGCTCGAGCGACAAAATGCTCGCTCGAGCGAAAAACCAAAATTCTGGGCAGCAACCATTTGCTCCCCATCACACCCAACCTGTAACAAACCTGCCCAAAACATCCTATAAGTCAAATACAAAGTGTTGAAGGACGGAAACGAGATATATACAACAACCAACATCCACAGAACCAAGTCCGAATTACACTAATCAATGGAGGGAAAACCAGGGTCGCTATATTACCTCCTAAAGCCATTTAAACGTTCAATTTCTAATTTCAAAATAAATCCTTAATAATCAGACTTCATAATTCTCATAAATCCCAAACTAACTCAGAATAATAACTAATTAAAATGCAAATCTCTTTAATTAATTAAATGTAAGATATTATAGGTGGTGGGGTCATCACAGTTATTTATGATATTATTTTGATTGCATGTATATATATTGTAAATTCGTATGAAATGAATTATCAATTTAGATATGGCAATCATATATATACTGTGGGGGCAATATTTTATGAATGATATCACATGGCCAAGGTGACGTCGACGTGTCAACTAAAGTGCCACATGGCTTGGTCATGAGCGAGATGATCTCAGCTAGGCCGATGTTATCTTTAGAGATATTGGAGTCCAAGATGAGCGAATAAGGGACAAGAGTCTTAGAATCGGGGAGGACCTTAGTCTGGATAAAGGTAAAACTCTTAGGGAGTTTATCTTTATCTAGCTGGGAGTCTAAGATGAGCATTGAGCCAAAGTCCATTGAAGCTAGGTTTCTACAGGGAACATGTTAGTGCTGGCTATAAAAGTAAGGCACCCTCGTGAGTCTAAGGTATGCTTTTTATGCTCTATCTAGTGAGTTAAGCACTATTGGATATCTTTGAGAGATAATTACTGACTTAATCATCGGAGTGCCCTAGGGTGGACGAACCACCACCGAATTCTTATCTTTCTGTAACAGGTTGTTCGGGCTTAATCTGTTTTGCCGGTGCTCTCTTGCTGAGTTTCTCTGTTTGGTTATGTGGTCAGAAATCAATACCCACAATTTGGCGCCGTCTGTAGGAAACGTAAGGAGAATGGATTGCCAACGACAGGCAGAAAGAAAAGGTTAGGGACGACATCCCTAGTGAGAGTGGCAAACACACCGATCCTAATATAGAGGAGGAGAACTGTAATGAAGAACCCCTAGAGCAGAATCCCGGGGAAAAGGACGTCGGCCAAGAGGGAGACGTACCAAAGAAAGCAGGTTGAGGTGAGTATTACAACGAAAGTGACCTCCAGGTATGGAAAGATAGATGCCTAAGGAGAGACGACGAGATAAAGGGAATGGCAAACAAGTTGGAAGACCTACAATTTGTTGTCAACTTCATGATGCAGAACAATGTCATGCAACCACTGTTTCCATTGGAGGACACGCCGATTCTAGCGACCAAGAACGACGCCCTAAAAGGGGGGCAGAAAGCAGTCCCTGCAGTCCCTCAGCATGATAGGGCAAAGGAGTATTTGCATTGGCCTTCGCGGGAGGTCGGGCAAGGAGAGTCGATAAGAGGAGAGTCTTAGAAGACACCTCGTGCCAAGGGAACTTGTGTCAAGGAACATCGGCATGTTCAAGGGAAGGAACTTTTTTTTGACACAGTGAATGAAGAGAAGTCGAAGAGGACGCATAACAACACCGGGAGCAATGCACCAAAGAGGTTGAAGTCTGTTAACAGTCGAGCTCCTAGTCGGACTAAGGAGGATCTACGGGACTACCGGGACTACCTCCAGAGAAAGAGGCAGAAGGCCAAAGTCACATTCCAAGTCAAGCCGAGGACACCGTTCTCAGTAGAACTGGATAGGTTTGAGGCCCCAAAAAGGTTCCATATGCTGAGGTTTCGGATATATGACGGTAAGTCCAATCCAAACTTTCACGTCGGCTTGTACCTGAATTCAATGGCACTGTGCACCGGGAACGAGCCGCTGCTATGCAAGGTGTTCCCCTCATCCTTTGGGAAAATTGCGTCGAATTGGTTTCACAAGTTACCGAAAGGAACTGTGAAGGGTTGGGAAGGCCTGACGGAGATGCTCATGGCCAGGTTTGTTACAAACAAATTGCAGCCGTTGAGGGTAGACTCCGTAATGGCTCTGAAAATTGGTGAGAGTGAAAGCCTCAGGGCTTATGCCAAAAGGTATTATGAGGTATTCAACTGAATACCAGGATGCAACCAGGAGTTGGCGGTCGTATCTTTTAAGAATGGCCTGGAGGATGATTGCATGCTTCAAAAGTCACTAGCAAAGACTCTGCCAAAAAGCATGGAGGAGCTCATAGCAAGGATCGAGAAATATGCTAGAGCAGAAGAGGATATGCCAGGAATGAAGGCGTCAAAGCAAGAGAAGAGGAACAGCTCGCCGAAGTAAGGCTGAGGTATTACAAGTTTTAATAGGCAAGAAACAGGACTAAAGGCTACACAGGTAGTCACCACAGTGTTCCGGATCCCGGTTTATAAAGTCCTGGAAGGATCAGGAACCAGCCGTACTATAGAGCACTAGAGAAGATTCGTGGCGAATTTATGGGAAGAAATCTTGGGAAGCACTGTGCCTACCACAATGAGGATTGGCATCTGACTCAGGGGTGCAGAGCCCTGAAGACACATCTGAAAGACCTGGTTAGATAAGCTCACCTAAGGGACCTAGTAGATGAAGCTAGAACGAGGGAAGAGCAGACAAGGCTGGCCCAGGCACCAGCATCACTACCTCTACTAGCACTACAACCGCAAGGAGACGGACCTCGGGTGATCGATGTGATTCACTCGAGGGTCAATGAGAATAAGGTACGAGAGGAGACCCAAAGGGTGAAGCACTTATAACATGTGTATCAGGTCTAGCAAAAGAAGCCTAGGACAGACAAGTACCATGGACCAATGGTGTCCTTTACAGAAGCTGACCTAGACATGGTGCAGTATCCATACAATACAATGATGCTCTGGTAGTAACCCTCAAAATTAGAGAATGCCAGGTAAAGCTCATTCTGATTGACCAAGGTAGCTCTTGTGACATCATGTATGTCAGATGTTATAAGGAGCTCGGCCTTCACCGAGATGATTTGGAGCAGTCTAACAGCCCAATAGTCGGGTTCAATAGAACGACGACATGGCCCCTGGGAGCAATAAATTTGGAGGTGCAGGTAGGCACCAAGAAGGTAAGCACAAAATTCACAATAATTAACACCCCCTCCCATTATAATGTTATCTTGGGAAGGCCATGGTTGTCCGTAATGAGGGCTATTCCATCAACACTGCACCAGCTGTTGCGGTTCCCAATAGAGCATGGAATTGAGGAAGTTTGAGGGGATTAGGTACAGGCAAGGAATTGCTCCATGGCAGCAATGAAATCTGCCTGCAATGTACGAGAAACAAAAATAGTAGAGATTGAGGACGAGGACATGGAGGTCCTCGAGGACGTCGACAAAGAGTCAGCCGACAAAAGTGAGAAAGTCTTGAAGAAAGAGGATGAAGAGCGCTTCTTCTTTCTCGGCTCAGGCTTGGCCGAGAAGGAGGAAAGGGAGTTAGAAGCATTCTTGTGAGCAAACATTGAGGTGTTTGCCTGGACGCCCTACGAGATGCTTGGCATTAACCCCAAGGTCACATGCCACAGACTAAATGTAGACAGGTCGGCTAAACATGTCATTCAGCAAGCAAGGAGGCCGACGTTGGTTCATGTGGAGGCAGTAAAGGAGGAAGTGGACAAACTGTTGGAAGCCAAGGCCATTTGGGAAGTAAACTACCCAACTTGGCTGTCAAACACAGTTTTTGTGAAAAAAAAGAATAAGAAGTGGAGGGTCTACATGGACTTTACCAGCCTGAATAAGGCTTGTCCCAAAGACAGTTTCCCACTCCCCAAAATCGATCAATTAGTGGATGCCACTTTAGGGCATAGAAGGATGAGCTTCCTAGACGCTTACAAGAGGTACCATCAGATAGCAATGTACCCCCTGATGAGGAGAAGACTGAATTTATCACCCTAAAAGAGTTGTATTACTATAGAGTAATGCCCTTTGGGTTGAAAAATGCAGGAGCAACCTACCAGAGGTTAGTAACCAAGATGTTCAGACATTTCATTGGAAAAATAGTGAAAGTATACATTGATGACATGGTCGTAAAGACCAAAGAACCTAAGAATCACCTGGCTGACTTAAAGGCAGTTTTTAACATCCTAAGACATATCGGCTCCGACTTAATGCTTCAAAGTGCGCATTTGGAGTCAGGTCTGGTAAGTTCCTAGGATACCTGGTTACTAGAAGGGGCATTAAGGCAAGTCCAGATCAAATCAAGGCCATCCTTGACTTGGAGAGCCCAACATCGGCATAACAAGTACAGATACTGACAGAAAGGGCTGCAACCCTAAACAGGTTTATAAGCAGAAGTTCAGATAAGTGTAAACCATTTTTCAGTTTATTGAAAAAGGCCACAAATTTTTGTAGACAGAGGAGTGTGAAGTCGCCTTAGCCAACTTGAAGAGATACCTGACTACAGCTCCAGTTCTGTCAAGTCCAGTACCTGGAGATGAACTATTTTTATACTTGGCCGTTTCAGAGCACGCAGTAAGTACAGTGATAATCAGAGAAGAGAAAAGAGAACAAGGGGCAGTGTACTATGTAAGTAAAACCTTAGCAAATGTAGAGACCGTGTATTTACCCCTGGAAAAGTTAACACTAGCCTTGGTGATAGCTTCCAAAAAGTTGAATCATTACTTCCATGCCCACAAGATTGTGGTATTGACTGAGCATCCTTTGAAGTCCCTGTTACAGTAAGGAGATCTGATAGGTAGGGTAGCCAGATGGGCAGTCGTATTGAGCCAGTATGACTTAGAGTTTAGGCCTAAAATGGCAATCAAAGGCCAAGTTCTAGCCGACTTTGTGGCCGAGTTCACACCTGGTGCAATCCTACGTCGGGCTCCTGTGAGCCACGGCTTAGGGTGTCCAGGGGAACAAGAAGAGACCCAGTTGGGAATGAAAAACTCCATAATAGAACTGAAGAAAGAAGAAAAACCTAAGCCCTGCAATATCTACTTCGGCGACTCCTTCCGCCTATTTGTTGATGGGAGTTTAAACTGTCAAAGAGCAGGGGCAGGAGTAGTGTTGGTATCACCAGATGGACGAATGCTGGAACAGTCTATCCATTTGGGGTTCAAAGTTTCAAACAATGAAGCAGATATGAGGGACTAATCGCAGGGTTGAAATTAGTAGCAGCAATGGAAGCCGACGATATGGTAGTCTTCTGTAACTCCCAACTTATTATAAACCAGGCAACAGACGAGTATGCAGCCCGAGATGAAAGAATGATAGCCTATGTTAAAGAAGTTGTTAGACTGCTAGTCTTATTTCAGGATTACCGACTACAGCAGGTTAGCCGAGATGACAATAGCCATGCCGGTACCTTGGCCAACCTGGCTAGTGCAATGAAATCAGGGGAGGCAAGAACAATAATGGGGTATTATTTATCAGGCCCAAGTGTGGAACCACTAATCACAGAGTATGAAGCAATGTGTGTGGAGATACGTCCAAGTTGGATGGATACAATAGTGATGTTCCTTAGGGATGGAAAACTGCCAGATGATCTCAAAGAGGCGCATAAGACCAAACTGAAGTCGACAAAGTTTAGCTTAACAGCAGAAGGACATCTCTACAGAAGGTCTTTTACTGGTCCCCTTTTGAGGTGTATGCATCCCTCCCAGGTTGAAGACTTATTGTATGAAATACATGAAGGGGTATGTGGAGGCCATGTTGGAGGCAGATCACTTGCTCATAGGGCCATTACTCAAGGGTATCGGTGACCCTACATGCAAAAGGATGCTGAAGCCTACGTCAGAAAGTGTGAGAAGTGTCAAAGGTTTGCACCCTTGATACACAACCAGAACAGCTTTGAACCCAGTGTCCAGCCTTTGGTCATTTGCCCAGTGGGGCATGGATCTTGTTGGACAACTGCCCCAAGCAACTGGGCAAAGGAAGTTCCTGTTAGTAGCAACTGATTATTTCACAAAGTGGGTAGAAGCTGAACCCCTTGCGAAGAACTTCATATGGAAGAACATCATCACTAGGTTTGGGATCCCATGGGCAATAATAGCGGACAATGGTACATAATTTGACAGTAAGCTAATCAAAAGCTTCTATGCAAAGTATAAAATCAAGAACTACTACTCTACTCCAAGTTTCCCTCAGAGTGATGGTCAGGCAGAAGCATTCAATAAGACTATCTTGGATGGGATCAAAAAAAGGCTGGAAGCAGCAAAGGAAAAATGGGTGGAGGAATTGCCCAATGTACTCTGGGCATATCGGACTACGCTGAGAAGATCAACTGGAGAGTCTCCATTTTCCATGGCCTGTGGCACTGAAGCAGTTATTCCACTAGAAGTCGGCATTCCTGGGATCAAAACCCAAGGAGTGGAAAATGGTACTAATGAGGCATTTCTAGCCCGAGATCTAGACCTACTGGAGGAGAAAAGAGAAAAGGCAGCAATTCGGCTGGGGGCATACCAGCAACAACTTCCTAGGGCTTACAACAAGAAGGTCAACCTAAGAGAGTTCAAAGTGGGGGACCTTGTGCGGAGGAAAGTGGTTGGCAACAAGAAGGATCCTAGGGAGGGCAAGCTAGGCCCAAATTAAGAAGAGCCTTATAGAATCATTTCGGTTGCTAGCAATGGGGCATATCGACTTGAGGACAGTGATGGCAAAGAGTTGCCAAGACCTTGGAACACTTGCAACTTGAAATTCTTCTATCATTAGATTTTTATTTTTTCGAAGTTTATGTCATAATTTTATTAGCTAAGGTAGTAATAAAATTTTAGTTTGATGAATTTGAAATTTGTGTGAAAGGACTGATTAGTCCCATAGCGATGTTTCTAAATGAAACATGACGAATAACTTAGACTTATTATATGGTAGAGTTGAATTATGCTTGCACTTGCATATAATAGAGTTGAACTAAGTTGGCGATGTTTCTAAATGAAACATGACGAATAACTTAGACTTATTATATAGCATAATTGAATTATACTTGCATATAATAGAGTTTAACTAAGTTGGCAATGTTTCTAAATAAAACATGACGAATAACTTAGACTTATTATATAGAAGAGTTGAATTATACTTGCATATAACGAAGTTGAACTAAGTTGAATTAACCTGGACTTGTCATGTCGCAGAGTTAAACTCAGAATGGAACTAAGTGTATTTCAATTAGATTAACAGAGAAACCAAGGTTAAGAACCTCGGCTAGTCTTTGTTTGAATCCGACTTCGGCAAAAGACCATAGACACATGCTTAATGTGAACTTAAGTGAAACTTAGGTTTACATTAGTGGGCAGGGAGTAGGAATGGTAAATAAACTTAAGAGCTGGGGGTTTGTTAAAATTCGGCAGAAATGGGCTTAACACTTGTTGAAATTTCATAGAAATTTACAAGTTGGAGTTGGCCGAGATAATTATGAATGAAGTATCCGGGATGCATATTACCCGAGGTGACCAAACCAGATTGTCAAAACTTGGAAAGGAAGAAGTCTTGATAGGAGATAGCAAATAGAATTAAAGAAGCAATACTTGATTGAATGAGTTTTAAAGAAACAAACACTTGTAAAAATATTTCGAAATATTTTTAAGTGTTAGCCGACGAAGTATTCCAATTGTTAGCCGAAATAAACTATCAAGGTTCATATCCGAGGTGATTATATAGTTAAGTTGTGCTTTGAAGACATGCAAAAAATATTCTAAGTACAGAGACATGCATAGAAGAAAAGAAGGCATACACTTAGAGGAATGAATAAGACTTGCATTCAGAAAAGACAACTTGTTCAAATACAAAAAGGCACGTTGGTCAAACCGAAGTTAAAACATCGTCCAAAAGGTCGCAAAGACTACAAAGGAAAAAGTACAAGGTACAAAAACAAAGAAAATATTCTAAACAGACGGTTCTGTATCAGTGATTGGTTGTGTTTCGGCCTCAGCGGACAGTTGGGAGAGCTTCTTGGTAGCCTTCTTGGCCTCGATCTCAGCGTCGATCTCTAAAAGAGTCTTGTTAAGGCTCTTCCCGGCTCTTTCGACCTCGGCTTCAGGCGTGTTCTTGGGAACCTCGACCTGGTCATCCAGAGTCAATTCCACGGCTTGCTCATTCAGAGTTGGGAACTTGGCGCCAGCAACTTCAGTCTTCCCAGACTTGTTGGCCTCAGCTTCTTTATCATCCTCAACCTCATCTTCAGATTGGATTGAAGCGGGAGGGAATGACACAATAGGTCGGCTCTCGTCCCAGAGGGACGAGTCTTCAGGGACAGCCAACTCCTTTAAAACGGTCATCCAACCAAGGATGTAACCCCTGTTGCATGCCTGTTTGACTTGCTTTTTGTATTTATCACGGACGTCAGCTATCTCTTCAGTGTAAGCCTTCTCATCCGCCTCCTTTATCTCAGCCGCCTTTGTAGCAAGCGCCGCCTACAGCTCTGTTTGGGCTTGGACCTCCTTTTCTTTGGCTTCTTTTGCCTCAACCTGAGCAATCTCGGCAACATTTTCCGCAGCCTCAATGCGGTCCTCGGCTTTCTTCAGGGATGACTCAGTAGCTTTGGCTTGATCCAGAAGACCTCGGACATGGGCCTCAGCTTTATTTAGTGAGGAAAGGAGTTTGGCTGCCTTCTTTATTTTTTAGGTTAGTTGTCTTTTGAATTCATCGATCTTGACTGTAAGGGAGTGACCCTGCTAGGTAGCCTACAAGAGTGCAATGAAAGTTCATTAAAGTATGAAAGCCAAAGTTAAAATTAGATAAAGACTTACCAAGACGCAATGATGCATCATCATCGAGTAATTTTTGTACTCCGAAAGCTCGGCCATCCGATTGATGTTGGCTGGGAGTAGAACGGCAGTGGAAATGGCGAAATCGATTTCCAAATTGTCGAGCGTGCTGTCCCCGGCCAAAAGAGGTCAGTCTTCGACAGTAACGGATGGAGTCTAGGGAGCGTCGATGCGAAACCTAGAGGGCTCAAAAGACCCACCAGACCTCAACTTTTTTGGTTGGGGTTGGTCGGATGCCTCGACCTTGGCAGGCCTCTTCTTGGCCGACTTCTCTGTTTCAACCAATTTTGAAATTGGCACTGTGTCTTCTGACTCCACCTCAGTGGCGTTGGGCTTGGCGTTGGCCCTTTTAACCCTCTTTGCTTTGGGTTTTGGTTGTGATTGGGAAGGGGAGGAGGAGTGGACTGACACAACACCTGGGATGTCAGCAAGAAGGTCGTTCGGAATGATCTTTGCACGGCCCATCTCTTCGGCGGTGGCGGCAACAGTGACTTTGGAACCGAAACAGATTGCTGGAAGTGCAGTAGGTAGGTTTGCTGGATTGTAAGCTGACGCCTCAGTGGTTTGGTGTGTACGGCTACGAGTTCTGCTTACAGGAGCAAAGAGTGGAGCTCGGCATCGGCGTTGGCATTAGCGTTAGGCTGGAGAAATCAGTTGGGGAGCAGATGTTGATGGCTGCTCCACTGGATCAGAAGTTGAGGCTTGATCAGGCCTTGTGATGAAGTAGCAGGGAGAGTTGTTGCAGAAAGTGGAGATTTGCTTTTTCGAGGAATGTCGGGCAGCGGGCTCCGATATGTCAGGATGTAGTTGAGGAGGATTGCAGCCTTGCGAAATTCGATTGGCAAGCCGAGAAGGCGAACCAAGTCTTTACTCAGCATGTAGTATCGGCGAAAGTCCTTTTGTGACTGGAGAAGAGCTACAAAAAAGAGGTTATACATTAGAAGCAAATTAACAAAAGGATGATTAAGTGAATAGAAAAAGGGACTCTAAGGAGCAAAACTAAGTCCTTACCATTGTCACCCCTAAAAACTTCACGGCGCAAAGGGAAAAGGTGGAGTTCATCATCTGGCGAACTCCCAATTGCCCGAGACAATTAGGTAGTCGTCTGCCGCACCTTTATTTGAGTCTGTAATGTCGGCTATCAGCTTGTATTTTGTGGATCTTGGCTTGAGGTAATATGTATAGCCAGCCTTGGTTCCAAGGCCACACATTGTGTAACAGTATTAGATATCAGATAGGGTGATCCCAGCGTTCTACCGATGTTCCAACTCGGCAATTCCGTTTATAATCCTAAAAGAGTTTACAGCTAACTGCATGGGGTTCAGTTTATAGTAATGGAAGACCTCCCTAAAGAGGATGTTGAGGGGGAATCTGACTCCTTCTTCAATGATGGAGACTACGGGAAAGGGCATGTAGTCCTTTCCAGGCATAATGGAGTCATCCTCTCCAGCTAACCGGATTTGAACGTCGACTGGGATAGAGAACTCTCGCCTGAAGTATTTTAGTTTGGGCGGGGTGTCTACTCTCCACCTAAACATTCCCATGATGTCAGTTTATGGTGCAAAATTTCAGAGAAGAATATTTGGTATGGGTTTGGAAACCTCAGCTAAAAACTAGACTAATGCTGGGGCAAGGGTTTTTCAAGATCTAGGGGGAATTCGTTTCAATTTTCCTAAAAATTGTGATTTCTATCAAATCCCAAGACCTAAAATCTATACTGAATTGAGGAATTAAAGGCAAGAATCTGAAGACAAAGCAAGACAAAGCAAAAAGGAGTGCGAATCAGAATCAGGAAAACAACATTCAAGAAACATAAAGAGTATAGACTCATGAACACTGAGTGAGTGTGTGAAAGATAGTGTGCAAAAGCCATAACAAGAAAACAAGATTGGCATTTTCAAAAGATTACACAAATTCAAGATTCAAGAATCGGAAATTGATTCGTAATCAAAGGAAGAAAAGTAGAGTGCAACCATAAAAACAGATTCAATCGCAACAGACTAGACAAATGGTAAAGAAGGAACATATTCAAAATCATGGAGGGCTGAAACTGAAAATTGAAAGAAACTAAGAACTCACCAATTGGGTTCGAGGTCAAGGACACTGGTTTGAGGTTTGCCGGAGTCAAACGGTGACAATGAGTGGATCAGAACGATAAATGCTTCGCCGGAGGAGGTGAATGAAGCACAGTTGCAGAGAGCTCACAGGAACAGCAATGGAGGTTAGGGATTCGTTAGAGAGAGAAGATCTTGAGCACAGAGGGAAATCAAAGATGTGAAGTGAAAAGACGGAGAGAGAGAAAGTGTTTTTGTTAAAAATTCGAAAGGGCAGCAAACCATAATGGAATGCCTTGGATGACGTGTTTGTCAGGCAGCGTGCACAGAAATGACGCGTCCTGATAATGCATGTCAGATACGAACCAGTGCGAAAAGAACGCATGGCAGAAACGGTTGAGAAAACCGTGCATGATAGTTCATGCGCAGATGAAACTCTTAGAGTTCTTAATTTAATGAAGCAAGAACATTGGCTATATGAATGATTTCGGTTAAAGAATTCAAGGAACTTGGTTCTTGGCCCTTGATAAAGATGGGCAGTTAAGTCCTGGGAACTCCAAGCCGACTAGGGATGATCTCGGTCGTGAAAGAACATAAAGTCTTAGCCGACATAGTACTTGAACGAACGGTGTAGGTTCCATCACCTTAGGATGCCGAGGTAATAGAATCTGAGGGGCAGTTGTGGAGGCTGTAGACACCCCATTTTTGACCGACCTTAAGACTCAGACGTCACCGATTGAGCGCTTGGTGATGTTGCATATTGTGCTCGTTCTGAGGTTGCGGAGTCACGGCTGCGAGCCTTGCCTCCGGACTTCCGGACTCTTTTAGGCCTCGCCTCGGTTTGCGAACCAGGCCCTGTTTTCTTTGTTTTCTCTTCCTGAAGGGAGGGAGAGGTCTCGTAGATCATCTCTCAGTGGCCATAGGCTACGCTTCATGGTCGTAGGCCATTTTTCCCGTTTGGAGCCTGGTTTCCGGTTTTCAGAGCCGTCGGCCGTGTGCCTCGGTGCGGGACCGCTTAACTACCTCCGTTTGTTCCAGTTTTTGGCACACACCTTGTTTCCTCTCTTTTTAGGGACACTATGGCCCGAGAGACCAACTTCGTGGTTGCACGCCACCTCCGGTGCCTAACAGCCTATTTTCGGGGCCTCGGGCCGCGCGTTTTGGCCCTCGAACCCTCGTTTTGCATCAGTTAGGGTTCATTTTTGGAAGATTTTAGACCAAAACAATCTTGATCAAAAGATTTTTAGACCTTAAAACCCTCTCTTTCAAAACGTTTTTGAAATAAAGTTTTTACGATGTTTCGAGGCTCGCATTTTGTCAAATGTTGCGCTTTTCGGTAAACCGAGCAAGGGCAAAGTGGAAATGAATGAAAGAGAGATGAAATCTTTGAAAAATCTTCCAAAACACCTTGTCTAGGGGTTTGGAGTTGAAGAAAAGAGGAGAAGAGAAAGGAAAGCTAGTTTGGGAGAAGTTCGGCATGAATCCGGGTAGGACCGAATCTGCGCGGCTTCACCGAAACGGGCATAACTCTTTGCACAGGAGGAATTTTGATGCGAGGTTGGCGCCGTTGGAAAGCTAACTTCTGGGGCTTCAATGTAGCCACATGGAAAACAAGCAAATCAGATGGTCGACCAGCCTTTTTTGGTCAAAAGTGGTTCAGCATGAATTTGGGAAGGAGAGAAAACATTGCGTGGCTTCACCGAAAAGGGAATAACTCTTTGCATAGGAGGAATTAAGATATGAGGCCACCACCGTTGGAAATTTTATTTCCAGGGTTTCATTTTTCACTCAAGAATCTCCTAGAGCCAAGTCCGGGTGGAGGAGATATGGTTGGTTGAAATCCGTTTGGACCGAATCAGCGCGGCTTCACCAAAACAGGCATAACTTTTTGCACAGGAGGAATTTTGATGTAAGGTTTGCGGCATTGGAAAGCTAACTTCTGGGGCTTCATCCTGGAGGTGGCCGGCCACCTTGACCCTTTTGAACTGGCCGGCCGACCAGGTCAAGTGGCCGGCCGGCCACCTGGACCTTTTGAACCTGGTCGTCCAAATTTGCCCTCCTGAGTGTGTTCCAGTTGTGCCAGCTATCTTCCACCAGACCCTCCGTCCGAGGGTCTGTCCTTTTGGGGGGAAATTTGAATTGGTTTTTCCCCCCTTTCCCTTGGCTTCTCTCCTCTATAAAACCAACTCTTGAGCCTCATTTCTAGGGGTTAGAAAACCAGCTGGAGCATAGATACAATCCTCCATATATATATCTCATCCAAGCTTCCAAACACCCTTGTTCTTGCACCATTTACACACCAACTCATAGCCTACCACCTCCATCCTCCATTCCAACATCTTGAGGCTGATTTTCAGAGGTTAGGAGCTCATTTTCTTGGACCAAAAGCCCCTGATTTGCTGCTCTTCAAGGGTAAGTCTCTATTTCCCTTAAACTTGCATTTTCTTGCTTCATTTATAAGCTATACTTGCAAGCATTTCTGGACTTTGATATAAACTGTAAAGTGTCATATTTTGAGCTCATCTTCATGTTTGTATAAGGACACTTTTCTGTTTGAGGTCTTCTACTCCCCCTTTGTGCCTTATCTCTCTTTTAGGGCCATTTTTGCATGATACTTTACCCCTACTTGTGATCATTTTCGAGACTTTATGTAAACTGTAAAGTGTCTTTTTTTGAGCCTCTCTTCAACTTTGTTGAAGGGCTCTTTGCTGTTTGAGGCCATCTGCTTTCCTTTGTGCTCAATCTCTCTTTTAGGGCCATTTTTGCATGATATTTTAGCCCTACTTGTGAATATTTTCGAGGTTTTCCATGAACTGAAAAAAGTATTTTTTTGTCATCCTCTTCAAGTTTGGTTAAGGTCCCTACTCTATTTGGGGTCTTCTTCCCCCTATGCATGCTTCATCTCTTCATGATTAGGGCTATGCATTAGAGCACTTGCATTGGCCATGGTTTGGCCTCTTAGCCACTGAAATCCAGTGGATTTTCAGTGGCTTAGGTGTATTCTTGAAGGCCAAAATCAGAGGGGGGTGACCCCCTCTCTCATTGTCTTGTTTGGTGGCCTTTTTGGCCTTCCAAAGGGACCCCTTTTTGCATGCATCGAAGTCACTTTCTAGGCCTCATTCTGAGGGTTTTGAGGTCTGCCTTGGCTCTTTCAAAGGCCCTTTTGGCCATATTTTATGTCCCCCATGCATGTGTGGAACAACCCTCCTCAAGGCCTTTCAAGAGGGCCTTTCATTGCAAGCTTTGTTGACCAATTTCAGGGCCTATTTAGTGGGTTTTAGGGCCCTAATAACTCATTTTCAGAGTTGGTTTAGCTATGCTAAGTGTCCTTGATGTACGTCCTTAATAACCCCTTGTATGCCCTTCCAAAGGAGCCCCTCATTTTTACATGTATTGGCTGTATTTCAGTGGTTATTTGGGCATATTTTGGCTTGTTTTGTTCACTGATTTTGGCTGGTTTGGTGAGATTTCATGCGCATCATATAGTTGTAATACAACTCATGCTTACTAGCCAATTTTGCATGTTGCCTTAGCTCTTCATGTGAACACTTTTTGGCCATGCTTTGAACTAGAAATGTTCATTTTTTGGGACTACCTTGGCTCTGTCTTTGTGCTTCATAGTCAAATAATGCATGCTTTGTATAGCTATAAGTCAATACATGTGCCTAGTTTTGAATTTCGGGGCTCATCTCATGCATCGGGTGCCATGTTTCCATATTTCGGGGCCATTTAGCATCATGTTTCAGTGCTGGAAATTACATGCTTGTATGCCATATTTCATGCCTTGCCATGCCTTGTTAGAGTGGCATTTGGTGCCTTAGGTTTGGTCCTCGGTTTGCGTGCATGTGTGCACGCATTTCGATAGTCTCATTTTCATCTTATGGCCACTGATGTGAGTGTGGCTGAGGTCCACTCGTATTGGTGTAAGTTCATATCGCATTGTGTATGCCATCTTAGTTCATAGCATTGCGTATGCTAGGTTGTATGTTAGAGCATTGTGTATGCCATGTTACATCGAGCATTGTGTATGCCATTTCATAGCATTGTGTATGCTAGGTTGCATGTTAGGATTGCATTCATGCATGTCATGCATATTGCATTATGTTTGGGATAGGAGTTAGCCCGAGCATGGGAAACGAGGTACGTTTCGTACTCCGAGTGATGGAACGTGTCTCAATTCCCGGTCACCGACACTCCAGATTATCCATGATGGAGTCTCGGTCTTGTTGTGTTTATACGTGCATTCATTTCATATTGAGTCGTGCAATTCGACTCATCGGCCATCATGCATCGAGATGCGTGATTGGTGGCACGAGGATCGAGATGTGCATACATATGTGAAAATACATTGTCATGCCCCTTTCTTGCTCTCTGTTGCAGCAAATCAGAAACTGGCAGTCTTTTGGAGTTTCGTGCAACATTCTGAGATTAATTGCAAACAGAGGCAAACCGGGGCATCGCAATGGATTTCCGCGCAAAACAACTCAAGCGTGCATCATCCGTCATCCGGAGCAGAGCTGAGGCAGTCCATAGGCTTGCATGCTAATTTACTACTTTCCTAGATTAATTTGTTAATTAATTAGGGTTTTATACTTATTCAGACTGTACTATTTATTTGGGACTGTATTATTTATTCGGACCCTCTGAGCAAGGGCAATGTTGTAATTAGTGTACGTGCGTGTGATGTATGTCTTCCAACCCCACGTCTTTCTCCATTTTATTTACCAGCTTATGATGGTTAGATTAGGGCACGCTTCAATTAGCATACAGTATGATAGCATGTTTTCATCTGTCTTGCATGCACCGGGCTCGGCGCATCATACTCACTGCATTGTATTTCAATTCCGAGTTGAATACATGTTAGCTGTAGCATTTCATATGCCATGTTTAGAAAAGCCGAGCCTATCTTAGTTGCATTTTGCATGTGTTGCATTAGGCATTTCTGTATAGTTAGGATTATGCATAGATTTCTAACATAGCTTCTGTTTTGGCTTGGAGTACTCGGTAAGTTTTATGCTTTAGCATCCTTGCATGCGTGTGAGTGACTGCCATGATAGCATGCTTACCATGAGGCTATGTGCTTATGTGATATAACTGCCTGAATGCTTGTGGGTGAAGGTTGGGTTATTTGGGTTGGAACAATTCATTGACTGTGAGTTTTAAGCCCACTAGATAGTAGCAAAACCATCTTTTCTAAAGCCCACCTGAGGGTGGCAAAATCTACATTTTAAGCCTACTTGCGAGTAGCAAACCACTTTAAAAAATAAACAGGAAATGTTTTGTTCCAATTCAGGCGACCCAGTCTATACTTGTATGTTGTGCGCATCACATAGTAAATCTAGGCTAATAACCGGAATAAGAACGCATAATGTTTTCAAAACTAGATATCATGGTTAGTAGAGGCCGATCTTTGATCGGGCGAGCGGGGGTGCTCACGAAGTGACCTTCCCCAATCGTACCCAAGTTCCCAAGCCGAGGCAACTTTGGTGATGACGGACACGTGGCCTTAAGCACGAGTCAGGGTTTCCTAAATTTCCCAAAATAAAATATTTAGGTGGCGACTCTGTATCTGGCAAAGCAGTCCATGTTTGGCACTTCTTCCTAAAAATCCGTTTTCTTAAAACGATTCGCCGGATTTGGACTCTTTGGTTCAGATTAAGAACCGTGACAATTTGAGTCCGAACTGTAGTGAGCCCAAAATGAACAGAACGGGGGTCCCCCTCCCGGGGCGCTCGGGGACGTCTACAAAGGCATATTTTATGAATGATAGCACGTGACCGAAGTGACACTGACGTGTCAGCCAGAGTGCTACATGGCTTGGTCATATACGAGATGATATCGGCTAGGCCGAGGTTATCTTTAGAGATATTAGAATCCGAGATGAGCAGATAAGGGACAAGAATCCTAGAATAGGGGAGGATCTCAGTCTGGATAAAGATAGAGCTCTTATGGAGTTTATCTCTATCTAGTTGGGAGTCCAAGATGAGCATTGAGCCAAAGTCCATTGAAACAAGACTTCTACAAGGAACAGGTTAGCGCTGACTATAAAAGTAAGGCACCCTCGTGGGTCTAAGGTATGTTTTTTATGCTCTGTCTAGTGAGTTAAGTACTATTGGCAATCTATGAGAGATAATTACTGACTTGATCGTCGGAGTGCCCCCGGGTAGACGAACCACCGCTGGATTCTTATCTTTCTGTAACAGGTTGTTCAGGCTTAATTTATTCTGTCAGTGCTCTCATGTTGAGTTTCCCTGTTTAGTTGTGTGGTCAGAAATCAACACCCACATATACTATGAATTCGGATGAAATAAATAGAACACCAGTGATACAAATTTTTTGCCAACTTAGATTTCATTATACAATGTCAATTGTGATGAAATAAGTACAAAATTGCATTTCAATTAAAGTATCAAAGCATTTCCAAAGAGTCCTACTGTGCCGCACACCATGATGCATTCAGTTGTCTCAATTAAAAAATTTAGGAATAAAGGCAAAAAATTATTCACACCAACCCTAGAGCTTCTAAGTGGCTTGCCAACCTAAAAGCCATCCAAAGCTGCACCTAGTGCAAACATATCATAATCTGCACAATTGCACCCAACGTCCATGCATCCACACTCATCTGAATTTGTCACCCTTTGATTATTTCTCCTCTTCCTCATCGTCATCGGCATCAACACCGGCACTGGCACCGACATCGCCTCTTTTACTGTCGGAACTTTAAGCTTCATTGCTACTTGCACTGCAGGTGGCTTGATATCTTCATATACGCGTCTACTTTCTGGAACCATGACTGCCCATTTCTCAATTTCCATCTCCGGGGTCTCGGAGACAGTTTTCCATGGAATCTCAGCTCTACCCAAGAGATGTGATCCTCCAATTTTCCCAATAAAGGGTGCAGTGCTTCTCCACCGAAGTTCAAAAACAACACTTCCTTGCATCAGCATCTCCATGGAGTCTTGGGTACCCGAACACTCTAACGAGAGCGTTTCATTCCAAAACAAGTTGGATTTTGATGAGATTTCTTGGCTGTCTAGTCGAACCCTGTTGTTTTTTCCTGCAGAGAGATAGCATCTGACAAACAAGTGTCCATTGGATTTCAACTCTATGTTTTTGGCTCTAATGATTCTGAGTTCACATCTAAAAGAGGAGAGATTTTGAGGAGCACCCATATTTCTAGAGAGAGAGAGAGGTCGATAAGTTATTTGGTGAAGAGATGCAGTGGGCTGGTAGAGGTATATATAGATAGTTGTATCATATTGGATGGACATGAAGGAAGGTGGTATTACTTTGTGAGGATGGTGCTCTAATTTTTTAATCAAAAGATAAAGGAAATCACCACCTAGATCTTAGTTCAATCTATGGCTAGATCTTCGATCTTATATTATTTATCTACTTGCAACTGGTATGAAGTGATCCATTTGGGATTATTGTATAATATATTATACATTGGCATGAAATGTGAACTTTAGAGATTGTGTGACAATTGCGTATGATTAAAATAAGTTATTCATTATACAGTACAACATTTATATAAATTTTGCGAATAACATGACAATGTTGATTGGAAGGTTTTGAGAGAAGAGAAGCGTGGGTGATTAATTTACTTTTTTCTTATCGTATTATTTGAGAGATTTGTACAGAAGAAATTATGTGAATAAATTTTTCTATAACATATTATACATTGGTATAAAGTGAGTACTTAGAGATTGTGTGAAAGATTACATATGACTAAAATAAGCTATTCAGATTCCTTGTGGTGCTAAAACTTTAAAAAAAATCCGAGGTTAAGTTGCAAACAATTTAAAATTAATAATTTGCTTAATTAGTGTGAGTGGGTGTTGGGTTAAGATTTCAAAAGTTAACAATGAAAGTACTTTTTGTAAGATTATAGGTGTAATATGAAAATTTAAAATTTTAATTCTGGAAAGTTCATCTTGGCAGAATATGAATGAACTTAAAAATTTTATGGGTGCAAATTGCTGGTGATCAACACGTAAGCAAGGAAATCCAGCTCAACCTTGTGGCTCGTGTGATATAAAACCTCTCTTTCTTTCTTTAATTATTAGTACATAGAACATCTCTATCTCAACTTGTGAGTAGCCTTTATTAGATACTACTGTCGGATCTCCCACTAAAATGTTGCATGAAATCAATACATAGTACACCTCCAGCTCCACTATATGAACTTTTATTTCCCACCGTAGTCCGAATCCTCAACTTGGATTTTTTGTTTTTAAATTTTAATAGCCTATTGGTGCTACAATCATGCTAGAGACCACTAATTTAATGGTTCTAAACCCACCACTAATGAGATGGAAAAGCAAAAAAAAAAAAAAAAACAGACACAACACATACAGTGACAGTGGGTGGAATCCACTGCCACATCATTAGTGGTAGCTCTAATTAGAGCTCCCATTCATTTTCCTTGATGCTATTAGGAAAGTAAAATAATTGAAATAAGAAAATGATCTTAAAATTTGTTAACTTAAAAAATATATATATTAAAAGTATGATTTTTTTAATTGCAGGAATGATACATCAGAAATGGAATGCTACTCTGTTGTGTGCTGAGAAGTGGGGTGCTGTGGGATGATGTACTAGTGATGTATTACCTCATGGTGTACACATACAACTGCAGATGTTAGTGCTGTTAGTGGCTGCAAGAGTTGGCTTTTTGTGTATGGTTGTTACTACTGCTTCTGATGGCAGGGGAGTTTTTTGCTTGTCTTTTGTTGGTTTTGGTTGGTTACTCATCAACCTGATGTGATGCTGCAAATGATTGAGCTTGTTCTATGGTGCCAACCTAATTGGGATCATATTACTTAGTTATGATGCTTGGGCATTCATCTCTTTTATTATTGTATAGTTTCTTATTTCTCATCAATAAATCTCTTTCTTCGCTGATCAAAAAAAAGAAAAGTACGTTTTTTTTTTCTAAACTCGTTATTTCACAAAAAATATCAAGATCGATAATAGTTGATTCTCAAAAAGATATTTAAAATTGATATATATATATATATGTACACACATATACACTATGCATCAGTATGCTAAACATTGGTTACTAAATGCTGGGGGTGTGGGTGTTCTGTGGTGATGTTTTGTTTTTACCCACTGTAGTTGTTTGTGTTCTTTTCTGTTTCTTTTTGTAGTGTTGGTTTCTCACCAACCTTTGCATTGAGCTAGCAGATGATAGGGTATTACTCTGGGTGCCAACCTTGTTGGAATGAAGGGTAGCACAATGATGCTCTTTGCTCTTTATCTTTTCTTTATTGATGTAATTCATATTTTTATATGTTGTTACTTCAATAAAGCTTATTTGCTGATCAAAACAATGTACGAGATTAAATAATGATCAATAAATTTATTTTTAAATTAATTCAAAACAATTTAAAAAAATAATAATATTAAGGGTTCGTTTGGGAAATAAGTTGACTTTTTGACTTTTTAGCTTTTTGACTATTTTAGCTTGGGACTAAAAAGTTTCGTTTGAGAATGACTTTTTGGCTTTTTTGACTTTTTGTGAGAAAAAAATGTAATAATCATAGGTTTGGTGTGATATTTTGTCTTATTAGACTAAAAAATCTATTTTGTCTTTTTGTGACTTAAATAGCCCCAAACCCAACCCAATCCATCTTCCTAAACATAGGCTAAGTAAGTTTTAACTTATTTTTAACAAGGAGTGTTTGAAATTAGCTTTTTAAGTGGCTTTTTGGATTTTTTAAGTGATAGAAAAAAGTTAATGTATTTAGGAATGAGTTTTTTATTGTATGGGAAAATGCAAATATTTTTTTTTATTACTTAAATTTTCTGTTTTATCCTTCCAAATGTGTAAACACCTATACATTCACTGATAAGGATTGTTTGGTGTTTTCAAACTAATACAAAGATTTTTTGAACTACATTTTTGTGTGTGTATGTGTGCGCGCGCGCGCCAAACACATTTTAGTATTCTTTAAGTTTCTTGACTTTTTAATCAAAAAGATAACATTCCAAATATGGCATGAGTTACACAATTTTTATTTTATTTTAGTTTTTCTTGCTATTAATATTTTGTTCTAAGTATTATATAACAAATAGATATATAATAATTCAATTAGTAAAATTAAAACAAACGAATTTTCTAAAATTACAAAAATTATTCTTTCGGTCATATATAATTACATTATCAACGAAATCCTCCTACATAATTTGTCAAGTGATATAACAATCTTCTTCTTCTTTTTTTCTTTTTTTTTTTTTTTTTTTTTTGTCACTCTTCCTCTCTCTCTCACTCATCTTCTATCTCTCTTTATTTTAAGGTGATGTGGCAAAAAAAACTGAATTGAAATGTTTCAATTTTTATATTTATTTTAGTAAATACATTAGGAAAAATATTCTTGTATTAGTACAATTTGATTTGTCAATTGATAATGTATGATAAATTTAAGTTGACCGTGAAATACAAGGGTATTTTTATTTTTTGATTTTTATTTTTTTAATTTTATGAGATGATCAAGGTACCTAAGTCATGTTAGATTTATATTAATCAACACAAATTCAAGAGTCACTTAACCAATTTGTTTATGTAAATATTTTTAAATTGGTAAACATACATCATTAGTATTAGTTTTTTTCATAATAAAATGTACATATTCATGCATATTCAATAGCTTTGAGAAAACATATTAAATGTAATATTTTTTATAGTGTTGTAATTATGGTCATAATTTCACTTTAATCTAAACAACTATAGATATTTTTATAATGTTTTAAAACAAAATTTAAAAAAAATTAATTCAAACAAAATATCACTTCAATTCAAACAAAATTAACAGTTATTTGTTTATGTAAATATTTTTTTGAATTGATATTTTTAAATAAAATCAACTGCAGATAAAAATATTAAAGTAAAGTTATAAAAATATTAAACAAAAAATTATTTGGTATTTTTGAAGTAATACTCTACACCAATTATCAATTAACATATATCATAATGTCGCAAAATATTAAAAATAGAAAATAAAAAAGAGTAGTAATATACAAATATAAAATCAATACCAAAAAAAATTATTAATAATAATTTGATTGAATTTTGATCTATCACTTTGTAATAAATAGTCCATTGACATATTTTTTATTATACAAATGACACTATCACATTATTTTAGGGTAGAATATTGCATAAAAATTCTAGTGAAATAATATTTTCCAACAAAAAAAAAAAAATAGTCAGTAGAGAGTAGAGAGACAAATGATACATAAAATATGAAATGCAAAAATAAAAACAAAATGGTATAAAAAAAAAAGTGTACTTAAAGGATGAAAGAGTTTGTTTAAAGAATGCAAGAAACTAAATATTAACTAATCTCGATGCCGTTTGGTAATACTTACGTTTTCAGTTTTCTGTTTATATTTACAAAAATTTTAAAAACTCAAATAAAAACTTATTTGGTAAATTTTTGATTTATAAATCAGTGGTCTCAATTTATAAATTTTGCCAAAAAATGTAAACTCAAAAAATGTGTTTCCGTTTTGAGTTTTGAGTTTTTTTTTTTTTTTACCATCCAACACTAGTCACCAACCGCCATCATTTTCCACCACTGTCTTCCGCCAACACCACCCACCACCCATCCCCCACCACCACCTGCCACCACCACCACCCACCACCCACCACCACCACCCACCTGCCACCCACTTGCCGCCAGCACCACCACCGCCACCACCCACCCACCACCCACCCACTCGCTAACCACACACCACCCCACCACCTATTACCGTCACCCCACCCACCCACTACTACCACCACCACCCACCACCTACCCGCCACCTACCTGCCACCACCACCCACCACCACCCGCCACCGTCACTCACCCCACTCACCATCACCACCTACCACCAACCACCCACCCGCCACAACCCACCACCACCACCAGCCATCCGCTACCCACTTGCTACCACCACCCGCCACCACCACCACCACCACCCACTCGCTACCAACCCACCACCACCTGCCACCGTCACCCACCCGCCCCGCCACCGTCACCCACCCATCCACCACCACCCACCACCCGCCACCACCACCACCACCCACTCGCTACCACCCACCACTATCACCCACCCTATCACGACCCAAACCCGCCACTATGGGTTTAGCACCGTAACCGGCCAGTAATCCAAGATTACCGAAGGCGTGCTTAACAGTAAAACAGAGTACAGGGGCATGGCGGAAGCCAATGCAGTAAATAAACAGTGTCCAATGAGCTGTGACAGTCTGTATGCAAAAAGACTTTTCATATGTATACATATAAACAGTGCAAACCAGTATGTACAATACTTACAGTTAGTCAAATCAGGGACCTAATCCCTATTAAACAGTACAGTACCAAACATTCAGTCTATGCAATTATACAAAATAGATACGGAGACAGATGGGGGGAAGTTAAAACACCCCTAAGCCATGGCTTGGCAGGCTCGGAACCTCGCAGTGTGGCGCAATGGTTGGCTTGACAAAAAGGGGAATCCACCCCACGCTCTTAGCTCCGGTCTGGTGCCCTGCACACCTACATATATATCTGAGCAGTGAGCTAAAGCCTAGTGAATAACATAATGCGTAAAGGGGTTAAGAATGAATGTCCTTACAGTAATGAAAACAGTTCATTGATTCAGTATATCAGTCATTCAGTCATATGTGGTACATCCATTAGCATAGCAGTTCAAGTAAACAGTAGGTCTTAAAAGACCCGGACAGTAAATGATGGTCATCAATCAGTAAACAGTAGTGGTTCCAACAAGGGAACCGACAGAGATCTCTGTAACAGTAACAGTCAGTAACAGTAGTTGCTAAGGATGCCACATTACAGTTCAGAATATAGGACATGCATTCATTCAATTAACAGTTTCAGTTCAAAAAGTAATTCAGTTAAACAGTCAGAAATATTTACAATTGAACATATCTTTACACAATTGTTACTCACAGAGTTCTGGGCTACAGTAAGCTAGAACGCGTCTCCGGAAGCCAACCCTACACAGTTACAGATTGAACACACACTAAGCTATACAGTTTGGGAAAGATAATAACTTAATCCCTAATTTGCCTCGGTGTATTCTACATCTATATCCTCATTAAGATGTCTTAAACTAGGCCTAAGAATGCCTAGGATGGGATGAGGATGCAAAGATGCACTTAGAAAACATTTCAGAAAAACAGAGTCTCGCTCGAGCGTAGGTTACTCCGCTCGAGCGTTCATGCAGACAAAGGTTCCTGCTCGAGCATCACCTACCCCGCTCGAGCGGTCTGCAAAACAGTCAAAAGTACTGGATGGGTGAAAATTCACGCTCGATAGGGCGCTCGATAGCCGCTCGAGCGTAAGACACAAGGTCCCCGCTCGAGTGCCAATTACCCTGCTCGAGCGGACTGTAAAACAGTGCAAAATACTGGGAGCACGAATTTCCCGCTCGAGTGCCGTTATCCCCGCTTGAGCGGAAGACCGAAATCTGGAAAATCCAGATTTGAGCTCCAAGTACAAAATCAAACACAAATGCATCAAAATCAATTCCTTTGGGCCATTTCTTGGAAAACACTTGTAGATACATGGAATAACATGATTCAAAGCTCAATTTGTAAAATCAAGGCCCAAGGGAAGATCAATTAAATCCAAATTTCAAACCTAATTTCATGAACATGAAGAACATGCAAACATGCATGAATTCAAATCATTTCAAAGCTTCAATTTGATGCTCTGGTGAGTCAAACCTTTTCAAGATAAGGTGAAATCATGGATTTAACCAAAAATATGAACATGCATGTAACCTTTAGCCATGAAATCAACTTAAACCTCAACAATACCAGCATACATGCATGAAATGAGCTTCAATTCAACATGTTAGAACTAAATCATGCCTTAGCTCTACAATTAGACATGAACCATGCAAGAATCAACTTAAAGACAACAATGAGAGGTTCAATTACCTTACCTAGGTCTTTAATCACTAGTCTTGAGACTCAATTTGCCAATTACACTCCAATTCTTCAAGATTTCAAGCCAAGATGACAAGATGAACTCAAGTTCCCCTCTCTCTCTCTATAGTCGGCTATGAACATGAAATGAGCTGAGCAAAATGTTGCCTAAGTGTATAAAGGCTCAAATATTTTAATAAACAAAGGCCCACTCACAATGGCAATAGGGTAATTAAGCTAACTCTTGTCATTGGCTTATTTTAATCTAATTTAATCATACCAAATCACTTTTCAGATAAATATGCCATAAATTCACATAAATTCCAATGATCCTAAAACATCAATCAATTTCTGATTCGGCGGCCGATAAGGCCTTCAATTTGCAGTTTAAACATAAAGACTAAACAGATAATTAAACAGTCAAACAGATAAAATGCACTTCAAACAGATACAGGCAATCAATTCCGTTTCAGATTTCAGTCAGTCAGTTCAGTAATTCAGTCAATTTAACTACTTTCCATATTCGGTCTCAGTTTAGCAGTAAACAGTAATTAATCGGTAAACAGTGTGAGGGTTGTTACACACCCACCCACCACCACCACCACCACCACCCACCCGCCACCACCCGCTACCCGCTACCCACCACCCACCGTCACCACTTTCCACCACTGTCTTCCGCCGTCACTTGCCACCACTTGCCATTTCTCACTCTTTTTTATATTTTAAATTTTTTTTAAATATTTTGTCAATTACCAAACGCGTTTGTAGTTTATGTTTTTCTAAAAATAAATAAAAACCAGTTTATAAAATTTTTGTAAATATTAACTGAAAACGTAAACGTTACCAAACAGACCATTGTCTCATAAAGATAGAGAAAAAAACAATGAATTGTATCATTCCATTAATGTGATATTTATAGGATGAGGAGGATGTGAATGACTTGGAGAATGTGAAATGTATGACAGCTAGAGTTTTGGGGTAGAAGAAAGAATTAGTTAGAGAAATAGTGCACAAGAAGGATTTTCTTCCTATTTCCTTTTCTAAGTCATAAATTATGAAGAAAAAAGTTATTTTTAAATTTATTTTTAACTTAAAAATTCACAAATTTAGTATGAGAAACAGCCAAATCAGTTTATTTAATTTATTTATAGGGAAACAATTTAATTATAGGAAAACAACCAAATTAGTTTTACAAATTAATTATAAGGAAATAAAATCAATCAAATAAAACAATTTAAACAAATTTGAATCGATTTTTGTTTAATTTATTTCATGGAATGTAAGATTTTAGGTAGAGATTTTAGAAGATGGACACTAAATTGGAAGGTCAACAATCCATGTTTTTATATTTGATTTTAGGAAAAGATCAACTTTTAGTCAATGATCTTAAGAGATGTTGTCACAACCCAAATCCGTTCCTAAAGGTTTAGGCCATGACTGGCCTGTAATTAGGCCTCAAAGACAAATTTTCAAAAATATTTAATTAATATCAGGGGCCTGAAGCCGAAGCAAAACAAAATGAATAATGTCCATTGAGTTGTGCGTACATGATCAACTGAAATAATTAAAACATTATTAACACACTTTTAATATATACATATACGAAGACATATCTTATACATATCTCACACACTACATAAAGGATAACAAAATACAAAGGTTAACCAAAGCTCGATAAAAGTAAAAATTAAAGCCTCGACAACGAGGCATACTTGGGTGGCTTGACGCAAAGGGCGGACTTTGGAGCAAACTCTAATGCTGATCTTTCAATTGCTCACCTACATATATATAAGGTTGAGGGGTGAGTTAGAGCCTAGTGAGTAATACCAAAATAAAAAAGGTTAATGAATGAAATTAATAACAATTTAAAAGCATGTCTTACAATTTTTCAAAATGAATCTTATGTCATTTTCAAAATAAAGTACTTGCCATATTTTGTATTTCCAATATCATATATCATCATTTTTAAAGCGAACATTTATTATATTTAAATCCATACTTTTTCAAATGAAACACATATCCGAATCAAATAGGGTATTTTCCATATCAAATACATTAACAAAATATTATACGTGATACATTCAGTTGAATACAAAGGACCGAAAGGCATATAGCAAAGGGACCATGAAGGTCAACAAAGGGACAAAGGGACCGCATGGGTCTAAACAAAAAGACCTTATAGGTCAAGTAAAGGGACCACTCGGGTCAACAGAGACCTCTGTACTCATATAACATAGGGTCTTGGTATTGTTTCTCCCAAGCAAGGCCTAATCAAACAAAGGGCCATAGTATTGTTTCACCTAAGAGAGGGCCTTATTAATGAAGGGCCAATGGTATTATTTTCCCCAGGTAATGGCTTTATTAATGGACGCCACAAATACATTTCGAAATGGACATTCATTCATTCATATAAAATAGCATTTTATAAATATGATTCTTTTTTTTTTTCTTTTTCATCAGAAAAAAAGATACTTTATTGATGAAATGGCAAACTACAAGGTACGAAACAATTTACATTAATAAAGAAAGAAGAGTGCAAAAGCATCACGATGAGTTAGATCATCCCAACTAAGTTGACACCAAAAAACTCATCCAATCATTTGCTAGCACCCCCGAAGTTGGTGAGCAACCAGCAAAATACAGCAACAAAACATAACAGTCTTCACAAAAAGAGGACAACCCCGCAAATTAGTGTACAAACATATTAGATCAAAAATCCCCATATCATATCATAATAGTGAATTATCCCCCATATCAGATTAGTGCAGCAGAAGCAATGAACAACCCTCATATCAAATCAGTGCATCTACCTCCCTCTTTTGTCAATCACCAAGGCTCAGCAGCCTACTATTGCCCATACAAAACCTGATTTCCCGTAAATTAGATATGAAGTCATGAACATTATATATGATACAACTTGAGGACTAGTCTAAGCCAAATTGCAATGCTAATCTTGACCAATTCTTATAGATCAGGCAGATTTGGAGCAATATCATTGAAGATACAATCATTTCGATGCTTCCATAAGGACCACAACACAACAAGGGGAATAACTTTCCAAATCTTCATCTCCCACTTTTTAAGTCTTACACCATCCCACCATAGTAGTAAGTTATCGATTGATCCTGGAAAGGGCCCCTTGTAGATCTCACTAGCTCAACATAGTAGACCATAACCTCCAAGCAAATGGGTAATACAGCAATAGATGATATGTTGTTTCACTCTCATTCTTACAGAAAATGCAGAGAGTGAGGGCATTGCCTGGTAAGACACCAATTCTTTGAAGGAAAACAGAAGTTTTGATTTTATTTTTCCAGGATAACCAACAGAAGAATTGAAACTTTGGGTGGGAGATAATGAAGCCACACAAGCTTATAAGTTAAATAAGGTGGACCAAAAGAGTCTGCAAAAAAATTTGTAAGCAAAAGAGACTGAGAACACACCTGTGTTTGTAACATTCCAAGACAAAATATCAGGTTGATCAATACTGATGGCAGGGGAAGACAACAACAGATCAGTGAGCCTGGAAACCTCACTAGACTCCCAATCAAACAACCTCCTTCTAAAATTGAAGTTCCAATTGCTTGATCGATCTTTTTTCTCATACATTGATCTCAATGATTATTCTTTATCCACCACCAATCTAAAGAGAACAGGAAATTTCTCTTTTCTTTTTTCTTTCTTTTATTTCAAACACACATTCAAACACCATTTGTCTTTCCAAAATTTTACTCTATGTGCATCCTCGACCTTAATAATCAGATTGTTTGAAAAGAACTCCCATAAATTGTTTTTGTGCTCAGCTATTGAAACTATACTTTTCCATACCCAAGAGTGTTTACTGCTTGGACTAAAAGATGGAAGCCAACTACCTGATTCCAAGTTATATTGCTACAAATTATCCTCCTCCACAAAGCCTCTAGTTCAGTCCCAAATCTCCACCACCACTTGATTAATAAGAAACCATTAACCTCTCTTACTCTCCCGATGCCAAGCCCACCTTGATCCACAGTTTTTGTAATTTCCTCCCACTTTACCATATGGAGTTTTTTCTTCAAATCAGGTCCCCCCTAGAGAAATCTGGCCTGAAGCTTCTCGAATTCTCTAGCTACCCCTTCTGGCATCTTAAAAAGAGATAGGTAATAGATAGGCAGAGAGGAGGTCACAGCTTTAATTAGAGTGAGTTTACTTGCAAATAATAGTAGTCTTTTCTTCCACCCAGCTAACCTGCTTCTAACTTTGTCCAGGACTGGTTTCCAAGTTGCTTTCCTGTTTGTATTAGCTCCCAAGGGCAGCCCCAAGTACTGAATAGGCAAAGATTTGGTCTTACAGTTTAATGTTTCTGCAAAGGATTTAATGACATCCTCTTGCACACCCACTCCACACACCAAACTTTTATGATAGTTAATTCTCAAGCTTGAGATTAGTTTAAAGCATCTTAAAATCCTCTTTAAGTTACAAACTTCAATCTCCTGTGACTCACAAAATAATAGTGAATCATCTACAAATTGAAGATGGGATAACACCACACCATTAGCACCAACCTTTATACCTTTAATAATGCCTAACTGTTGTGCTCTAAACAATAGAATGCTGAGACCTTCTGCCGCTAGATTGAATAAGAAAAAGAGATAAAGGATCCCCTTGCTTCAAGCCCCTTTGTGGAGTAAATTCCTCAGTAGGAGATCCATTAACAAGGACTGAATGTCTGACAAAGGATACATATTCTTCAATCTAGCTAGTCCATTTTTCCCCAAAACCAGAATTCAAAAGCATAGATTTGAGGTATAGCCAATTCACAGAGTCAAGAGCCTTCTCGAAATCTAGCTTGATTAGCACACCCTTCTTTTTTATTTCTTCCAACCGTCCACCACCTCATTTGCAATTAGCACACAATCTATAATATTCCTCTCCACTATAGATACTGTTTGAGATTCACTAATTATTTGTGGTAGAACAGCTTTCAACCTAGTAGCCAATACCTTAGTCAGAATTTTGTAAATTGATCCAATAAGGCTAATGGGTCTATAGTCCCAAAGACCCACTGAATTTTCCTTTTTAGGAATGAGTGAAATAAAGGAGCTATTTAATCCCTTCACCAATTTGCCATTCAAATGAAATTCTGTGAAAAATTTGCACAAATCTCCCTTCATCAATTTCCAGAATTTTTGAAAGCATATCAAATTAAATCCATCGGGTCCTGGAGCCTTATTGCCATCATAATCTCTTATTGCAGCTTTAATTTCTGCCTCTGAAATATCTACCTCTAGAACCCCACAATAGGAGCTACACTGCACTGACTTAAATGACTCTCCTAGGGTCGGTCTAGAAGCCCAATCCTCAGAGAAATGCTTCATAAAATGCTCATAAACCTCTAACTTGATTTGATTAGGCTCTTTAAACAATACATCATCAACTGTAATGGAAGAGATTTCATTTATACTTTGTCTACTCTTGGCCATCACATGAAGAATCTGGTATTTATATCACCTTTCATGTTCTAGTTAAGCCTTGACTTTTGTAGCCATATCCATTCCACCATCCTATTTAACTTCCAGATCTGTTCTCTTGCTAATCTTCTCCTGAATATTTCATCATCCATCAGATCTCTAGATTCAACAATAAGATCTGATGAGAGAAGTTCCTCTTCATCTGATTTCAACTTGAAAGTAGCATTCCCAAATACCTCCTTGCTCCAGACTTTTAAAGTATGTTTCAAAGTCTTCAATTTTATTTGTAGAGTAAAGCCAGCCTAACCCTCAACCACTGTTTCCTTCCAAAGTTTTTCTATAACAGCTGAAAAACTGGAATGCAAGACCCAAGCATTAAGGAATCTGAAAGGCTTAGGGCCCCAATCTCGCTCATCCTCTATCAGCAATAGATGACAGTGATCAGAAATAAGTCTAGGTAGTCCCCAAAGTTTTAAATTAAACTCCTCTAAACATTTTGGGTCTGCTAGGACTCTATCAATTTTGCTCCACTTCTCATCTTCTGCTGAGTTACACCATGTGAACTTCTTCCCAAGTAATGGCATGTCATTTAATTCACATTTGTCAATAATATCATTCAAATCCTCCATACCCCTATCTCTCATATTGTAACTTTTTCTCTCACTTATATTCTCGATTTCATTGAAGTCTCCACATAAATACCAAGGATTGTGGAAGTTCATCTTCAATTTAATCAAGCTATCCCATAATTTCTTTCTATCACCAACTGAATTTGGAGCATATAAATTAAGAATAACACAATCAAATGAATTGAACAAACTACCTGACAGTAGGATAAATCTTCTATTGCTACAACAAGCTTGTAGTTGAAACACCTTAGGATCCCAAATGCATAGGAGCCCACCAGATAGGCCTATGGAGTCTACAGCCATAAAATCCATTTTGTCTCTAGCCCACATTGATCTGACTTCTTTTTCTATAAGTGAAGCTTTTTTGGTTTCTTGAAATAACGCTACATCTACTTTTCTTTCCTTTAGAATCTGTCTTACCTTTCCTTGCTTCTGTTGCCTACCTACACCTATAATGTTCCATGAGATTATCTTCATAATAACTTTTAATATACCTCTTGAACCCCAAATCAAAGATATACTATCTAGATATTCCAATACCCCTCTGAATTCTTTCTTTGTCCTTCACCTCAAGTTCTATAATTTTGTTAAGAACTTCATCCTCTTTCTCATTGAAATTCACACCCAAAAGTTTTCCCATCTACAATGTAGCTTGGGCTTCATTCAGAATTAGTCTACCTCCATCATCTCTATTCTCTATTGAAGCTGATGGGGATGCTTCAGCTATAGTTTCTCGGAAAATTGCTCATTTTGTAGTTGTTTTGCTTGATGATGCCCCTTTGTTTCCAAATCTTCTTACTAGGTCAAAATATCATCTTCCTGGGGGATGATAGCTATTTTTGGCCTTCACAGTTACTTTCTTTTTTCCTTTCTTCCTCTGCAGGACAGAGTTACACTTCCTATCCTTCTCTTTCGGTTGAGATAAACTAGAGACTATATTGAGAGGCCCATTTGCCTGAACCCAATCATTTACATTGGGCCTAGATTGATTTGTATTAATTTCTCCCAATTCATTACTTCCTTTGGTAAGGCCCAACACCACTTCCATATTAAGCCCAAGCCTATTGAAACTTGATCCACTTAAACTCCTAACAAAGCCAGACGTGTATACCTGATCATCAATTCTCTGACACATCTTTGTATTGCCGTCTTTGGTATCATCCACCTCCATTATTTTCTGACTTACGCCTACCTCGATTTCCTTGGCCAATATACTGCATGACTCTGCAACTTCTGTGTCACTCTCCCTATTTGAATCGTTGTCCATCGAGACAACAGTATCCTATCCATATGGCATCTCACCTTTTGCCATCCCAAAGTTTTGGTCCAGCTTCTTGGCTAACTCATCAGCCCTGTCAACATGATCATCTTCACCTCTGTTCATCCCTGCACTACTCTGCTTTCCATGGCCATTTGAACTGGTGTAATCATCCACCAAAGCCAGGTGCTTCTTGCATATAGATGATTCCTTAATTGTTTGTTCTATGATGGTGTGGTATTCACTCACCCTCACAGGATATAATGTACCTTTACAGTCTAAGTTTATTACCTTGTTGATCTACTCCATACTGCTTGTAAGAATCATGATCCTTCCGCAATCAAATGATTGTGTTTGACACTTATCCTCTTCCAAGTATAGAACTTTTCCCCATAAACTGTCAATCCTAAGGAAGTTTGCTCTATTTCGTAGGTTTAACGGAATACCATAGCAGCTGAGCCACACCCTCCGTTCTTGTTGCATAACTTATCGAGGCCTCCATAAGATTATGTCATCACAGTATTCCCTAATTATCTCTCGGACGACCTGCAGTTTAGTGTTCATCTCCTCCTTGGAGTTAAAGTATATCACTACATCCCTACCGCCCTCATTTTCGAACCATGATGCCCTCCATACCTCTTTCTTCTAGTTCCTTAGCCAACTTTATGTTTGCATAAATAGCCTTGGGACAAACTACAACACTCTCATACAACCACCCATTGCCAATTTCCTCTGTCTTTATTCTTAAAAGACCACCACCACCACCAGCCACTCCTTTTGTTGCCTCAGCGTAGGTCCGCCGATCGAAAAAGGCATTCTTTGTGTTAGTACCTTCTACAACTGGGTTTGCCGCCTCTGCATAGGTCCTCCGAGCAACAAAGGCACTCTTTCTAGTTGTATTTTCGACAACTAGGTTCAATGGTTTTGGTTGATGACAATGGCTAGGGCCCTTTTCCACTCTTTCCCTTCCAAACTCTGCAAACTTTACCTTGATTGCTTGATCATCCACCCACAAACCTTTAACTTTTTGCACAGCTACCTGAACTGCTACTGCGCAATCAAATCTTCCAAATCCAAATCTTGAGTTTGTTACTCGTCTTCTTTTTTGCAGAATAAAAACATCCTTAACTACTCCATACTTCATAAATAATTTGAACAAGCTCTTTGGATCCAGACTTCTTGGCAAGTTATCTACAAAGATGGTGAATAAACCAGAGCTAACCTCCCTGCTGCCTTGTCGGTAATCAATACGAGAGTTGTTACAGCTGCCTTGCCTTACTCTGTGCCTTACCACCGGAATCCATCCCAACCGTTCTTTTTTTCATAAATATGATTCATATAACAATTTACAAAATACTTTTCAAACATATCTTTATAGAGATATTACTCATAGTGGGCTTGAACGAATATTACTCGTCGGATGTCCAACCTACACATTGCACACAAACAAGCATATCAAAACACAATATTACTCTCTTATTCATTTTTTTTTTTTCCTAAATAAACCGAATTCTCACTTCACTTATTCTTCAATTACTTATGTTAGGTTTTTATCATAATTAACTCTTAATTAAACTCTTACTTTTCTTTTTTACCCAATTGACTTATGTTGGTTTTTAACTTATTAATTCTTAATGAGGCTCAACTCATGCCTCAAAGTGCTCGGAAAAAGATGAAGACGAAAATATAAATTTAAAACAATTTTATAAAATATGCTGAAACAGAGTAGTTCGCTCAACCCAACATTTGGTCACTGGAGCGGTGACCACAAATTCTTAGTATTTTGATTTGCAGAAATAGATTCTAGATGGCCTTAATGTTCGCTCGAACAGTAACTTGACCGCTCGAGCAGTCAACAATTTTCTAGGTTCCAAAAATTAGTAAAATAGTTTCCAAACACATTTCCAAAACTTAGGGTCTTGCATGGCTTTGCTAAAAACATATACTCCCTTTTAATAATCAAGAAAACATAATCAATTTTAAACCATTTACATCCAAACTCTTTTAATTTCTAAACTCCAAATTTTCACAAACTTGATTTTTATAAAATTTTTCCTTTTTCTCTTCAAAATATGAAATCAATTCTTCAAATCTTCTTAAATTTTCATGATGAAACTCTAATTTATGCAAGACAACAAAAATCAAGCCCACAAAATGGTTAATTCCAATTTAGCTTCTATAATCTTGAATCTAATTCAATTTCTTCATCCTTTGACTAATTCATTTTAAATTACGTGAAATTGATTTCTAATTCTTTTCTATTTTCCTTTAAATCATAAAATTGAAGTTATGAAACTCTTAGAAAACTATTTGCATGTATGAATTTAAGATCAAAACTAACTAATTTTATATTTTCAAAATCAAATCATAATTTAATTCTTGAATTGCTCTAATTTAGATTTTTATTAATTTTCTTCATATCAAATCCAAATTCAAGCTCACAAACCTTTAAAACATGAATTAAAATTTAAAACCTTGAAATTCCAAGATGCAAGTAAAGATGAACTTCAAATTTATGAAGGATGACATAAATCAAACTCAAATATTAAATTACAATATTAATTTCTTAACTATCAAACTTAACTTAAATTTTCTTCATTCTTTCCTTAATTTCTTTCTAATTTCATGACATTGAACGTAATTACTTTTTTTTTTTTTTTTTTTGATCAGCAAAAATGAAAGCTTTATTGATAATAGGGAAAGTACAAGATACACCTCAAGTATCAATAAAGTAGGGAAGAGCAAAAAGTAACATAGCTAAGTTAGACGATCCCAACTAAAGGTTGGCACTAAAAAGAGAGCTCAATCATATGCTAGCTCCATCTATTTGGCTAAATCATGAACCTAATTACTTCTTGATTTCAGCTTTTGAGTAAATTATCTGTAACATTTAAACTTTAATTTCTTACCTGAAGCCTTAGATTGTTGAATTCTTAAGTTTACTTCTTCCAATTTTTTACACAGGACTTGCGCTCTCGTTCTTTTCTTCTCTCTCTCTATACAGTTCTTGAACTCAATGCTCAAACACAAAGAAGGGAAATGAAGTTGCCTACTCTCTCTCCTCATGTACACACTCATAAACATAAAAGCGTGAGGGTTTAAGAATTTTCTCAAATTCTCTAGAACTTTCACTAATATTTTAATTAACTTAACCAACTAGGCTTAGCCTAGTTGGCCACCATGCCTTCCTTAGGGCTTAGTCCCAAGGAGGTCATGGGTTCAACTCCCCTTAGGGGGGTTGAATTAAGGGAGGGCAAGCACTTATGTGCTTCGCCAAGGGTGGGGAGCTTTGCTCCTATAGGTGCTAATCTAACAACTAACAACTAACATTTGCCGATCAAAAAAAAAAAAAAAAAAAAATATATATATATATATATATTTTAATTAACTTGAGTTTGATTAGATTAATTTGCTAATTTCTCATCGACTTAATTAATCAATGATTAGGCTTAATGAATTATCTATAACTTTAATTAACTTAGTCCTAACTAGTCATGATTACCACAAAACTTAATTAACTTAATTAATCCCAATTAAGGCTTAATTTAATCCTATTTAATTTTACTAATCTGAATCAAATTTTCAATTAAACTTCCAAAAGGCTCCAAATATTCAACTAAACTTATTAAGCTCATTAATTTTAGTTTCTCAAATCATTAATGCCTTCAATTCAAGATCAAACTCAAAATCTCCGTCAATAAATTACATTTCTAAATTGGACATCTTAATTAATAAGAATCATAATTCCCAATCCTCATAACCTAATTAACCCCAATTCGGACTCAATTAATCAAAACTCAATTTTACTAAATTGAATCGAATATTTAATCAAACTCCTATATGGTCCAATACTTGAAATTAAACTGATTTAACTCATCAATTTTACCTCCTTAAGCCACTTGAACGTTCAATTTCTAATTTCAAAATAAATCCTTCATAATCAGATTTCATAATTCTCATAAATCCCAAACTAACTTAGAATAATAACTAATTAAAATACAAATCTCTTTAATTAATTAAATGCAAGATATTATAGTTGGTGGGGCTGTCATAGTTATTTATGATTTTATTTTGATTACATGTATATATATTGTAAATTCATATGAAATGAATTATCTATTTAGATATGGCATTCATATATATACCATGAATTCGGATGAAATAAATAGAACACTGGCGATACAAATTTTTTGCCAACTTAGAGTTCATTACACAATGTCAATTGAGATGAAATAAGTACAAAATTGCATTTCAATTAAAGTATCAAAGCATTTCCAAAGAGTCCTACTGTGCCGCACACCATCATGTATTCAGTTGTCTCAATTAAAAAATTTAGGAATAAAGGCAAAAAATTATTCAAACCAACCCTAGAGCTTATAAGTGGCTTGCCAACCTAAAAGCCATCCAAAGCGGCACCTAGTGCAAACATATCATAATCTGCACAATTGCACCCAACGTCCATGCATCCACACTCATCTGAATTTGTCACCCTTTGATTATTTCTCCTCTTCCTCATCGTCATCGGCATCAACACCGGCACTGGCACCGACATCGCCTCTTTTACTGTCGGAACTTTAAGCTTCATTGCTACTTGCACTGCAGGTGGCTTGATATCTTCATATACTCGTCTACTTTCTGGAACCATGACTGCCCATTTCTCAATTTCCATCTCCGGGGTCTCGGAGACAGTTTTCCATGGAATCTCAGCTCTACCCAAGAGATGTGATCTTCCAATTTTCCCAATAAAGGGTGCAGTGCTTCTCCACCGAAGTTCAAAAACAACACTTCCTTGCATCAGCATCTCCATGGAGTCTTGGGTACCCGAACACTCTAACGAGAGCGTTTCATTCCAAAACAAGTTGGATTTTGATGAGATTTCTTGGCTGTCTAGTCGAACCCTGTTGTTTTTTCCTGCAGAGAGATAGCATCTGACAAACAAGTGTCCATTGGATTTCAACTCTATGTTTTTGGCTCTAATGATTCTGAGTTCACATCTAAAAGAGGAGAGATTTTGAGGAGCACCCATATTTCTAGAGAGAGAGAGAGGTCGATAAGTTATTTGGTGAAGAGATGCAGTGGGCTGGTAGAGGTATATATAGATAGTTGTATCATATTGGATGGACATGAAGGAAGGTGGTATTACTTTGTGAGGATGGTGCTCTAATTTTTTAATCAAAAGATAAAGGAAATCACCACCTAGATCTTAGTTCAATTTATGGCTAGATCTTCGATCTTATATTATTTATCTACTTGCAACTGGTATGAAGTGATCCATTTGGGATTATTGTATAATATATTATACATTGGCATGAAATGTGAACTTTAGAGATTGTGTGACAATTGCGTATGATTAAAATAAGTTATTCATTATACAGTACAACATTTATATAAATTTTGCGAATAACATGACAATGTTGATTGGAAGGTTTTGAGAGAAAGAGAAGCGTGGGTGATTAATTTACTTTTTTCTTGTCGTATTATTTGAGAGATTTGTACAGAAGAAATTATGTGAATAAATTTTTCTATAACATATTACTTAGAGATTGTGTGAAAAGATTACATACGATTAAAATAAGCTATTTAGATTCCTTGCGGTGCTAAATCTTTAAAAAAAAAATCCGAGGTTGACTTGCAAACAATTTAAAATTAATGATGTGGTTAATTAGTGTGAGTGGGGCGTTGGCTTAAGGTTTTAGAAGTTAACAATAAGAGTACTTTTTGGAGGATTATAGGTGTAATATGAAAATTTAAAAATTTAATTCTGGAAAGTTCATTTAGGCAGAATATGAATGAACTTAGAAATTTTATGGGGTGCAAATAGCAGAGCGTCATATATTGGGTGTATGTAGCAATTGACCGAGTGACCCCAACAAAATCTTTAATCTCATTTTTATGTAATTTAAGATAACTTTAATCTCGGGTTTTTTTGTGTTTTTTTTTTTTTTTTCTTCTTCTAAGCTTGTTGTTGAGGCTGCATCTTTTGTTCTCTGTGTTTGTTGGTTCCTCACCAACTGGCAATTAGAACTTTATGTTAGTTCCAAAACTCCTCTTTATTGATGTATTCGTATCATACCTTATATGCTTTCATCAATAAAAATTTCCTTTGCCGATTTAAAAAAAGAAAAAGAAAAAAATGATAACTTTACAAGTCAAAATCCTTGATAGGAAACGAATGGATCTTTGAAGATATTGAAAGGAGGCCACTTTATTATTATATAATAATAATAATAATAGCAACTGGGTTAATTTTTGTGCCCATGGGGAGAGATAGCTGTTGATCAACACGTAAGCAAGGAAATCCAGCTCAACCTTGTGGCTCGTGTGATATAAAAACCTCTCTTTCTTTTCTTTAATTATTAGTACATAGAACATCTCTATCTCAACTTGTGAGTTGCGTTTATTAGATACTACTGTCGGATCTCCCACTAAAATGTTGCATGAAATCAATAGATTGCACCACCACCAGCTCCACTATATGAACTTTGATCGCCCACCCTATCCATATACATATCCACTATATGAACTTTGATTGCTTCATCTATCCATATCCATCTATTCATATCTCCTAAGGATAGGATAAATGTAGATAGATACAGAGTTATTTGAACAAAATAGGATAATATAGGAACTCAAATTCAAATTACATGGGTAATTTGAATGGACCATGGGGTCATTGCCGCATGGGTGCCTAAATTCGGGTCCAATATCTGGCCCAATTTTCAACATCTCTCACTCGGCACATGAGTTGGCATGACACTGCCACATCTCTATCTCTATCTCAATCTCTCTCCAAAATATTTAATAATCTCTATACTTGCCAATAAACCCGTGCGACCGCTGAGAAAACACATGTATATGGAAGCTCTCTACTAAAACTCAAAAATGAGCCAGCATAAAGATATCAACTCGAAAATAAAAATAGTGTCTCATATACCCTAGACCCATCTAATTACACTGGTCCAAAAAAACATCTATAATCCCTCAAAAGAGCATGTTTGACCCTCTTAATTATTGTAATATATTCACACTCAATCCATCTCTCATACAGAGCGATGTGAGTTGTCGACAGTAAATATACAACAGTGGTATAATACTAGATGATCTTCCCTTTACCCTCATGCCATTTAGTTTAGGATTGACTGTTTTTCCAGTGATGCCCTTTAAGGCCAAATCATACATGATCGGAGGCAACATACCAAAGTAGCAGAATATCAACCCCTTACCTTATGACATAGTCAAAGGTCACAAAAGGATACATAAGTAAAAGTCATATAAAAAATGACACGTAAGACTCACACAGTGAGGAAACAGGGAGTGCTAATCCCCTACACCTTCAAGTCAATTTTATTCTTCATACACTTTACTACATCTAGTTGAAACATGACGATACACCTCTTATCATATCTGTTTCTCGCTTCATAGTTAGTTGTAAGTAATTCTACTATCCACAAGAAGAAGAGAACAAGCTATCAATATATGACAGTTTCTGAAGTAACTTAAGCACGAATTAAGCTAGAGAGTCTAATTTAACACAATGCTCTCACAAGCGATGCGTCAAATTCTTAGAGTCATAACAACATTGTCGGCCTTAACCTTTTCATTACTATGCTGCAACGTTTGCGCTTAGTGGTAAACATTATTCAAAAACGTTAGCCTAGCTAAGGAATCATATAATTAAGCCCCTCCTCATGTCTCACACTCAAGTGTGGAAATAGTAAGTGTCCAGACTTAGACAAGTTGGCAATGCTAATAGATTTTGCAGCCACTTAGAGCTAATCTTTTCACTTAGTGTTAATAAATTTTTCTACTACTAAGCGCTAATCTTTTAACTTTAAGTGATATTTTAATGCACACTATTATAGTGCATGAAATTTTGCTCCATCCACTCCCAATAGTTGGATAGAGAGCAAAACTACTCATACTGGCTACTCGTCTTACACTTAATGATTAATTCATTTAAGCTCACATGATGTGACTCTTGAATGTTACTTCATCCAATGATGCAACATTATTACAAGTCAAATTGCAAAGTTAATCCGCGCAGCTCAATAGTCAAGATCATATACAGATCTATCGAGGGCTTACTAATTTCACAACTTCAAAACTCGCCAATCAAAACTACATAACATGCCGCTAACCATAGCGCACACATTAGTTTTTTTTTTTTTTTTTTTTTTTTTTTGGGTGCCAAAACAAGGCAACAAAACCACGACGACTTTGAGTCATATTTCCTTACTTTGGCTCAATTAAGGCTTGACCTAAAATCTCTAAGACTTTTTGCTTATCTAACGAATATGATTGCATTGTTCACATTTGAACAATTCTACTAAGCCTAGGTTAACCAAATTAGTTTCCATAAGCTAAGTTAATTTAAAGAGAAATTTGCATTGGGATTAATTTGATTAGCATAATATAATTTTGCCGCAACAATCTAAATTAAATAATGACAATATTACACAAGTCGCAAGATCGAAAATCCGCTATGCTCGTAATCATCTCTTGTGCCACAGGTGACAATTATCCAAAATTTAACTTAATTCATCGCAAAATATTAGTTTTCGAGAATAAACCTACAAAGATTTCTCTCAACCGAACAACCTCCCACTAACTATGGCATGACTAAAAGCATGATAAAATATTCTAATTCCATACAATAATATTTTAATGTAGATTCATAATCAATTCATGCTATGTTACATTTAATCATGGAATTTAAATATAAAAGAAAAAATAATCATGTTATTCTAATCACAACATATTAGAAACTCTAGGCAAAAAATAACAATATATTGTGTTTCATATTCAGATTTGCCATAAAAGAAAGTATATTACTTCTAAAATTTTTCTAAAATTTTCTGGTATTTTCTGAAATTTTAAATAATTAATAAACATATATAAAATCATAAATAAATATTCCAAAATCTGGAAAAATGCAATGACCATACCAATAAATAGTAAACAATTACAGTGGTCTATAGTAAAAATTTCAGCTTCAGAAACTTAATCATGTAACACCAGAAGCATTTTAAAGCAGAAATAATGAATTATTATTTCAGGAAAAATATTTTTTATTTTCAAAAAATTTTGAAATTTTTTACAGAAGACAAAATTAATTCTGAGTCTAACAATACCAACCATGCTTAAAACAAAGTTATAACGAATTACTTATGACCATTTAAAGTAATTCTAGATTTAAAAAAACAAACAAACAAACAGGCCCTTATACCCAGCTTCCAAACCAACCAAGCTAGCGCAGAAAATGGCTCGGCTCAGCCCGGCGCTCGGCTCGATGCGGCGTGCATGTGCAGGGCGCAAGGCGCGTGCTTATGAAGCACGCCTGGTGTGTGGGAAGTGCGTGACAACGTGTAGCAGGGAGGGCTAGTACAGGTGGCGTCAGATGGCGCGTGTAGTCCACGCGCCGCTTTCAGGAATGTTTTCTGGTCCAATTTTGGTACTACTGGATTCCATTTTCCAAAATAAAAACAATGGTGGTATCAAAAATGACATTTAAGAAATACAAAAAATGAGGTGTGTCACACTCTCTCTCTAATAAGAGTGGAAGTGCAGAAACTCTGCACTTCATCTTCTTCCTCAAACCACCAAAAACCAAAACGAACCCAAATTAGAGTTTGCTTTTTCTCATCAACCGTAAGTCAGAATTAAGCCCATAATATACTCTTTCGAAGGTATCGAAATAAGGATTCCAAATATATAATTTTCATAACATAAAAATAAAGCATGTAAAACCAGCATGCTGTCAAAGTTACGAAAAATTAAATATGAATCTCTATTTTTCTCAAAATCTGACCGTTGGATTTCCATGAAAGTTGGCAGATATATTTTACATGAAATATACTACTGCATATGTAAATTTCAGGTTGATCGGAGAAAGTTCAAAAAAATATTAATTTTTCATGCATATATCATGTGTATATATATATATAATTATATACATATTTTAATGCATAAAAAATAAGCACGAAAATACCTATTTGTGGCTTTAATACCAATGTAAGATATATAAAAAACGTAGCGGGTAAAAAATGATTCAAACCATACCTTGTGTGATAGAATCAGAAACGAAGAACCTTGTGGATAAATCACATGCTTCTTTAATCACGAACTAAGAACATCCAGCAATGGGATGATACCGTAGTATGAGTATCACTCATTCTAATCACAGTGCAAAGGCTTGATTGCTTTTCATATGAGAGAGAATTAGAGAGAGAGTATGAAAATAAACTGTTATGGGTAAAAACCACATAACGTATCTGATATTCTTATATCATTCAGATACATATAATCAGATATATAACCATCTATTCATATCTCCTAAGGATAGGATAGATGTAGATAGATAGAGGGTTATCCTAACAAAATAGGATAATAAGGAAATCAAATTCAAATTACATGGGTAATTGGAATGGGCCATGAGTCATGCCACATGGGCACCCAAATTCGGGTCCAATACTCGGCCCAATTTCCAACATATAAAAATAGTTGTATCATATTGGATGGACATGAAGGAATGTGGTATTACTTTGTGAGGATGGTGCTCTAATTTTTTAATCAAAAGATAAAGGAAATCACCACCTAGATCTTAGTTCAATTTATGCCTAGATCTTCGATCTTATATTATTTATTTACTTGCAACTGGTATGAAGTGATCCATTTGGGATTATTGTATAATACATTATACATTGGCATGAAATGAAATGAGGACTTTAGAAACTGTGTGAAAATTGCATACGATTAAAATACGTTATTCATTATACAGTAGTACATTTACATAAATTTTTCGAATGACATGAAAATGTTGATTGGAAGGTTTTGAGAGAAGAGAAGCGTGTGTGATTAATTTACATTTTTCTTGTCATATTATTTGAGAGATTTGTGAGGAATAAATTATGTGAATAAATTTCTATAACATATTATACATTGGCATAAAGTGAGTACTTAGAGATTGTGTGAAAGATTACATATGATTAAAATAAGCTATTCAGATTCCTTCTGATGTTAAATCTTTAAAAAAAATCCTAGGTTGAGTTGCAAATAATTTAAAATTAATGATGTGCTTGATTAGTGTGAGTGGGTGTTGGGTTAAGGTTTTAAAAGTTAACAATGAGAGTACTTTTTGTAAGGTTATAGGTGTAGTATGAAAATTTAAAATTTTAATTCTGGAAAGTTCATTTAGGCAGAATATGAATGAACTTAGAAATTTTATGGGTGCAAATAGCTGGTAATCAACACGTAAGCAAGGAAATCCAGCTCAACCTCGTGGCTCGTGTGATATAAAATCTCTCTTTCTTTCTTTAATTATTAGTACATAGAACATCTCTATCTCAACTTGTGAGTTGCGTTTATTAGATACTACTGTCGGATCTCCCACTAAAATGTTGCATGAAATCAATACATAGTACACCTCCACTATATGAACTTTGATCGCCCACCCTACTCCGAATCCTCAACTTGGATTTTTTGTTTTTAAATTTTAATAGCCTATTGGTGCTATTAGGAAAGTAAAATAATTGAAATAAGATAATGATCTTAAAATTCGTTAATTTAAAAAATATATATTAAAAGTACGATTTTTTTTTTTTCTAAACTCATTATTTCACAAAAAATATCATGATCGATAATAGTTTATTCTCAAAAAGATATTTAAAATTGATATATATATATGTACACACATATACACTATGCATCAATATGCTCAACATTGGTTACTGAACATTGAATCAGTATGCTGGGGGTGTGGGTATAATTTTGGGTTTGGATCTAAGTGGGTATCTTGGATGAAGGAATGTATTGCTACAAGAAGGTTGTCTGTTTTAGTGAATTGCACACCTACAGAGGAATTTTCACCATAGAGAGGTCTCAAACAAGGTGATTCTCTATCTCCTTTCCTATTCAACATAGTGGCTGAAGGTTTGAATATTTTAATGAACAAAGCTTATGAAAAAGGTATTATTAAGGAGGTAAAAGTAGGAGTAAATGAGGTAGTGATTTCACATCTCCAATTTGCAGATAATTCCATAATTTTTTGTAAGGCAGATTTGGATCAAATAGTGTTCACAAAGCGTATACTAAGTTGTTTTGAAATCCTTTCTGGCATTAGGATTAATTTCCATAAGAGTGTGGTTTGTGGAGTTGGAGTGGAGAAGGAAACTTTGGTGTCTTATGCTGATATTTTGAATTGCAAGGTCCATGAACTGCCAGTTAAATTTTTGGGTTTGCCCTTGGGAGCTAATCCAGGAAGGAAATCTACTTGGAAGCCAGTTCTAGATACAATGAAGTCCACGTTGATTGGGTGGAAGAGAAGACTTATTTCCTTTGCATGTAGATTAACTTTGATTAAGTCTGTTTTATCTAACCTTCCCATTTATTATCTATCTTTGTTCAGAATGCCTTGTGGAGTGGTTAGAGAGATTGAAAAGCTTGAAGCTTCTTTTCTTTGGGGTGGGAATGGTTTGAAGAGGAAGGTTCATTTGGTGAAATGGACTGAAGTTTCTAAAAGTCTGAATTAAGGTGGGCTAGGAATTAGAAGACTTAAGGATGTCAATGCAAGCTTACTTCTTAAATGGTGGTGAAAATTTGGAAGTGAAGTAAATGCTCTTTGGAGAAGAATGTTGCGCAGCAAGTACATGATTAAAGAGGTTCATTGGCTTCTACCTATAAACTCATCAGCTTGATTTTCTAGAATTTGGGGAGATGTTGTTACAATTGCTAGTCAAAATCAACCTCTTGTGGAGTTCTTTGTGGGGAAGTATCAGATAAAGGCTGGCAATGGGAGTAGAATCAAGTTTTGGTATGATAAGTGGGTTGGAGGTAGATGCCTTAAAAATGAATTCCCTAGATTATTTAGTTTGTCAATTGCAAAGGAAGGCACACTGTCTTATTTCTTTGAAAGGAAATCTAGCTCCGAGGAGTGGAACTTCTTCTTCCGTAGGACATTATATGATTGGGAAAAGGCAAAGGTTAACAGGTTGGCTGCAGTGCTACTGGTGGCCCCTCCTCTGAGACTGGATGAAGAAGACTGCCCTATTTGAAATGGGTCTAATGGTGACAGTTTTAAGGTCTCAGATATATATCGGTTTAGTAATTCTCTCTTGGGCCCTTCTCTCTAAATTTGTAAGTTTGTGTGGAATAATGGCATTCCCCCCAAAGTCCAATTTTTTGGGTGGTTGGCATGGAGGAATAGAGTTAAAACAGGGGTTATCTTACAACATATAGGTGTTTTGAACAGTAATGCTTCTGTATTATGTGCTTTTTGCAAAATTGAAAATGAATCTACTATTCATGTCCTATTACATTGTCCATTTTCATGACAGGTGTGGTCTAATTTAATGCTTTGGTGGGGATGTTTATGGGTGGTGCCAAGGACTATTGATGGCTTATTTCATTGGTGGTTAGGTTGGAATCATAAAAAACTAGTTAGGAGATTGTGGAGAGCCTTGCCCTCTATTGTGCTTTGGTCCATTTGGAAGTTAAGGAATGATTATATTTTTAATGGAGTGCAGCCCTATGGGTCTGAGTTAGGTGAGCTTATTAAGATTAGATTTGCTTTGTGGGTTAAAGCTTCTTTAAAAGGGAACACATACTCTGCCATGGATTTAATCAACAATTTGGCTTAGATTAAGGAATGCAGTTAAGGATTGCCATGGATTTAATCAACAATTTGCCTGCTGATTTGGATCCTGGACTGGTATATCTGGTGTGTATGGTCTGATATAATTTGAGGGCTGCTACTAGGTCTGCTAGAATCTGGGCTGCTGTTTACATTGATGTATGGGTTTGCTAGAATCTGAGGGTTGATATAATCTGAGGGTTGCTTCTGGGTTTGCTAAAATCTGAGGGCTATTTTTTGGTTTGTATCTGATGAGGTCTGGTCTGTAGTGGTTGCTGGTTTGGTATTTTAGGTGGATTAAAAGTGACCTGGGTTGCTGTTAGCATAAGGTTTCTCTGCTGTCTTGGTATCTTTTGTTGCTATCTGTTGTTGATGTCTTTGTATCTGATGGGTCTAGTTTGTAGTGGTTACTGGTTTGGTATCTGTTGCTGTATTGCAAGCTCTGGTGGTGTGTTGTAGGTATCTGTTGGTTTTTCATCAACAGGCACTTAGTTTGGTGCATGTGAGAACCCAAATATAAAAATAAAGTAAATAATTAAATAATAATAATTTTACAATCTCAAATATTTTGATGGTGAATCCTAAAGTGCAAATTAAATATTTGGAGGGTCTTTTAATTAATTTTTAAACCTAAAATAAATTTATGGTGAAAATCTCTAATTTAGAGACAAGATTTACTATTAAAATAAATAATAATAATAATAATAATAATAATAATAATAATAAGGTTAGATGATAATACTAAGTGGATTGGTGGTTATGTTTATAAGGATAACAAAAACCCTAACTCTTGTTATAATTGTTTTCCACAACACTAGTAGCCGTAGCCGCCGTGGGTTATGAAGGAAAGTGAGGGGTGATTCAATCATCAAGATTATTGTTGTAGCCAAGAAAGAGAGCTTTGTGTGTGTTGTGCCTTGTGGCCTCTTAGGTTTTTTTTCTCTTCTTTCTTTGTTCTTTATCCTTATTCTATTGTTATTTAATTCATTGATGGAGAGGTTGTAGGTGTATGTATTTTGTGTCTATATATATATACACTGTTAAGAAATCTGAGTTAAATTCATGTATAAAGAATGGGTGTAATTTTTAGTTTAAAAATTCTGCACAGAATCACAAACTTTAAAAATCAAGAAACCATATCAAACAGATGAATTTTGAACTGAGTTTTTTACAGTAGATTAATTACATATTGAATTGCATATGAGAATTTTCTCATAATTTTTGGGAGTCAAAATCTATATTAACTGGTGCGTTCAAATCTGTCCAGAAAACTAGTTTAAAACAGTAACTTCGGAAGTATTGTTCTTTTTGGGAAGTATTGTTCTCTTTGGGTATAAATTCGAAAATTATCAAATCAGCGTCATCAGAACCGGTTATGATTCTAGTTTCTTAAATTTTTGGCCTTGCTTTGATTGCTCATGTATACTAAGAGAACCATTAATTTCTTTAGAGTACTGCAGAAGACAACCTATTTGGGTATAATTAATTGTGTATAATTATTTTGATAAGCAAACCAAGTAAAACCAATTGAGTTTGAAACTTAGGATATATTAGTTGATATCTTGAGGTTTTGGAATTTTTCGAACAGCGTGGAGTGGGTTTTTAATTTTCAAAGTTAGCGAATAGATTGAGAAAACTTGTTTAAAACTCTGTTTTATCTTAAAGTTACTTTTAATTAAGTTGTAATCTAAACCCATGTCTTGGGTAATTTTAGAGCTTGAAGAACATGAGCTTAGGTAATATTTAAGAGTAACGGTGAGTTGGGTTGAGTAATGTTAGTGCGCTTTAGTTTGGGATTACTTAGTTTATCATTCCTTTTAGTATGTTTGAATTAGTAGTGACGTGTAGTTTTCATACTTGGTTCAGGGCACTAGTTGGACTTTTATACTCTATTCGAGGATTGCATTATTCCGTTTTCAGGTGAGTAGTTGCATGCTACATGTTTTTATAAATATTCCCCTACCCTGAATTGTTGGAAAATTAAATTGTTGTTTTATGACTAAACTATTTTGATAAATTATTATACTATCAATGGAATTGAATTATTTCTGAAACATGTGTAAACTTGGCATACTGTGAATTATTTGTTATGGTCTCATGTTTATAATGATGAACTACCACATTTTGCGAAACTAAATTGTATTGATTATCGAAACCATTTGTGTATTTTAGTCTAGGGAAATTATTCCACTGTGTGTGGTGACTCTGGCCACTAGGGAACAGATTCGGGTTGGGTCGTGATAACTCTAGTGCTCAACGATTGTAAGGAAAAGACCTAGGCTAGGCTAGGTGACCTTCAATCGAATCGTCTTAGAGAAAAGGCCCGGGTTGCCACCCCGATGATGACTCTTAGTTCGGTATTGGATCCAATGGGGCTTATAGCCTTAAGAACTGTGTGGCATGTTACTTGTTATTTTTTGATACCCAGAAAATTATTGGTGTTCATGTTGTAATCTGTTTTAAATGGAAAATGTCATTTATCATGTTCTTGAGAGACATGAGTATTTTAACTGTTGAACTGTGGAACCTTCTTTTTGAAATAGATTGTCTTTACCAAACTGTATGCCAATCTAGTTTCTATGATATATCTTATTTTAGAATTGAACCATGTTTTCAAAACTGTATTTACTATCCATGTTGCTACTCACTAAGCTATCAGCTGACTTTGTTGTTTATCACTTCCAAGTGTTAGAAGGACTTAGGGTGGACTCGTGGCGTAGCGGGGACTTAATTGCATAGACCTCTAGGATATTTGAAAAATCTAGAAATCCCCTAGATGTTGATTTGTGATTATGTATCAATTTTAAGCAGTAAACAACAATCCCAATCAAACAATCAAGACAAATCGACACAACGATTTTACGTGGAAAAACCATAATTGGACACCTCCAATTGTGATAAAAAAAAACCACGGGCAACAACCACAAAATAATCCACTAAGAAGATATAAAGGAATTACACAAGTATACTCTTAATTACCTAACGATTCCACGCCCGAATTGAACCAACCCCTATGTGCCTCTTCTAACCCCGTCTTCACCTTGGAATTGTCTTGACGATGAGCCACTCCAGAATCCACCAAAGCTTCAGGCTCAAATTCTTCGGAATCCACCGAAGAACAACTCTCTCTTTTGTGTAGAACAAACAAATAATCCTTTGATGTATACTCTTTAAACCATGAGTTGAATACTCAATCAAAATATCAAAGAAAAAACTAGCAAAATATCCCCAGATATAAACATTAATATCCAAGAAGAAGATCTGGAGGAGTAATCCTAGTTTTGGACTAAAACAAATACTTATAGAAATCTGGGTCTGCGAAGCTCGATTGAGCGAAGCTTCTCTCGCTCGAGCGAGGAACCAAAAACGCGTGTTTTCCATAAGTAGCTTCGCTCGAGCCATACACCCTTCGCTCGAGCGTACATTTATCTCTTTCAGGTTTTTACACAGACGCAGCCTTCGCTCAAGTGAGAACTCCTTCGCTCGAGCGAGCAAGGACGAACAGGAAACTTTGAATGCAATCTTGCATTTTGCTTCGAGGGCGCTGCCCCTCAACCCCGCCGTGGTGCTGCCCCGGACCCGCCAAGGGGCGCTACTCCCTGGACCCTCGCAAGCTGACCGGGCAGCTCGATCCCCGTCATAATCAGCGAAGTGGCAATCTTGAAAGTATTAACATCACAAACTTCTCTGCAAGGCACAATTCGGGTTGGATTCGTATCTAAACACTCATAGCCTCACTAAAATAAAAAAGTGCGAAAATAAGTACAACTGAAAGGAGTTTTGTCAAACGGGATTGCCAAGAATAAAAACCTAACAATATTCATTTATTTTGTTTTAGATTGTTATCTCAAGTTGTGCATATTTCTTTTTATTTTTATTGAGATTCATTTAGGATTATTTTGATATGTGGGCTGTTTATATCCCATAAGTTTGGATAGTATTGATTACGGTTGGTTTTGCCGTTTATACTTGTGACATGTCACTGGATTGAGTTTGGTTATTTATTACTAGACTATTGTATAGTTGTTTAATGTGATTATGGATTTGTGTTTAGGCTTACGTGTGCCTTGGGCTAAGTCTCTGTGGGCCATGGCCAGCCATACCTGTAGTTGGGGTGTGGCAGTGCTGCCATGTAATTGTATGAGCTGCTTAGTGCCAACCTAGTTGGGATTGGGTTGTCTCGCTATGATGGCTTTTGCATCATCCATTCCCTTTTTTGTTGATGTTTTCTTCCTTATGTGTAAGGTTCTCTATCATCAATAAAGTGTTCTTCTTTGTTAATCAAAAAATGCTGGGGGTGTGGGTGTTCTATGGTGATGTTTTGTTTTTACCCACTGCAGTTGTTTGTGTTCTTTTCTGTTTCTTTTTGTGGTGTTGGTTTCTCACCAACCCTTGCATTGAGCTAACAAAAGATAGGGTGTTGCTCTTGGTGCCAACCTTGTTGGGATGAAGGGTAGCACTATGATGCTCTTTGCTCTTTTTCTTTCCTTTATTGATGTAATCCATATTTTTATATGTTGTTACTTCAATAAATAAAAAATTGTTGATGAAAAAAAATATATATATATATACATATACACTGGTATATCACGCATGCAATATATGAGATTAAATAATGATTAACAAATTTATTTTTAAATTAATTCAAAATAATTTTGAAAAAAATAATATCAAGTAAGTTTAACTTTTTTTTTAAAAAAAAAAAAAACAAAAAAGAGTGTTTGAAATTCTCTTTTTAAGTGGCTTTTTGGATTTTTTAAGAGATAGAAAAAAGTTAATGTATTTCGGAATGAGTTTTTTATTGAATGGGAAAATGCAAATATTTTTTTTTTTATTACTTAAGTTTTCCGTTTTATCCTTCCAAATGTGTAAACACCTATGCATTCACTCATAAGAATTGTTTGGTGTTTTCAAACTAATACAAAGATTTTTATTTTTGAACCTCACTTCTTCTTCTTCTTCTTCTTCTTTTATATATATATATATATATGCCAAACACATTTTAGCATTCTTTAGTTTCTTGACTTTTTAATCAAAAAGATAACATCCCAAACATGGCATGAGTTACCTAATTTTTATATTATTTTAGTTTTTGTTGCTATTAATATTTTGTCCTAAGTTTTATATAACAAATAGATATATAATAATTGTAATAACCCTCACCACTGATTACGGATAACCTTGCTGATTACTGTTAAACTGAGGCTAAACATGTTAATTAACTGACTGACTGAAATTTGAAACAGATTGATTGAGTATATCTATTTGAATTGCATTCTATCTATTTGATTATCTGTTCATGTTTTTATGTTAAACTGCAAATTGAAGGCCTTATCGGCGGCCGAATCTGAAATTGATTGATGTTCTGTGTTAATTAGATTTTATGTGATTTTATGGCATATTTATCTAAAATGTGATTTGGTATGATTAAACTAGATCAATATTGATAAATTACATGAGTTAGGTTTATTTACAACTTTTCCATTGTGAGTGGCCCACTATCTAAACATATTTGAGCCTACACTTGATCTCATAACACATCTTCCTCAGCCAATTTCCTTGTTCCAACCGACCAAGAGTGAGAGAGTGAGAGAATAGGTGTGATTTCAACTTGATTTTGTGAATTGGCTTGAAGAACTTGAAGAATTGAAGTCTAGATTGCTTAATTAAGCTCCTTTACCTTAAACTCAAGACTTAGGTAAGGAAATTGAACCTCTCATTGTTGTATTTAAGATTGTTCTTGCATGGTTCATGGTCCATTTAAGGGTGGAGTCTAGAATTGGTGCTAAATTGTTGAATCAAAGCTTAATTGTTGCATGCATGTTTGTATTGTTGAGTTGAAAGTTGTTTTTATGGCAAAATGTTACATGCATGCTCATAATTATGTTTAAGTCCATGATATCATCTTGTTTTTGAAAGGTTTGACTCATTAGAGCATGAAATTGAAGCTTTGAATTGAGTTAAACTCATGCATGTCATGTTTGTAGCATGTTCATGAAAACTTGGTTTGAAATTGAGGTTGTTTGAAACACCCTTGGGCTTTGATTTTACAAATTGAGCTTTGAATCATGTCATTCTACGTGTTTACTAGTGTTTTCTGGAAAATTAGCCCAAGAGGATCGAAAATGATGCTTTAAAACTTGGTTTTGAGCTTGAACATGCAATCTGGATTTTCCAGATTTTTTACTCTCGCTCGAGCGGGGGAAGTTGCGCTCGAGCGGAGAATTCGAGCTCCCAGCATCTCTCACCGTTTTACAGTCCGCTCGAGCGGAGGCTTGTGTCACAGGCTCGAGCGGGGGTCGAGCGCCCGTCGAGCGTGAAATTCGAGCATCCAGTACTTTTGCCGTATTTTACAGTGATGCTCGAGCGGAGAAAGTGACGCTCGAGCGGGGAACCTTTGTCTGCATGTCCGCTCGAGCGGGGGAAACCTGCGCTCGAACGGGACTCAATTTTTTTGAAAATGTTTTCTGAATGCATCTTTGCATCCTCGTCCCATCCTAGGCATTCTTGGGCCTAGTTTAAGACATCTTAATGAGGATATAGATGTAGAACCACACCGAGGCAAATTAGGGATTAAATTATTATCTTTCCCAACTGCGTAGCTTAGTGTGTGTTCGTCCTGTATACTGTGTAGGGTTGGCGACTGGGGACGCGCTCTAGCTTAACTGTAGCCAAGAATTCTGTGAGTAACAACTGTATAAAGATATGTTCAAATATGAATATCTTCTGAATACTGAATTGTACTGTTTTTTGAAATGACACTGTTAACTGAATGAATGTATGTCCTATATTCTAAACTGTATTATGGCATCCTTAGTAACTACTATTTACTGTTACTGCTACTGTTACAGAGATCTCTGTCGGTTCCCTTGTTGGAACCACTACTGTTTACTGATTGATGGCCATCATTTACTGTTCGGTCTTTAAGACCTACTGTTTACTGTACTGCCATGCTAATGGATGTACCACATATGACTGTTTGACTGAATGACTAAATTACTGATATACTGATTTAATGAACTGTTTTCATTACTGTAAGGGCATTCATTCTTAACCCCTTTACGCATTATGTTATTCACTGGGCTTTAGCTCACTGTTTATATATATATGTAGGTGTTCAGGCACCAGACCGGAGCTAGGAGCGTGGGTTAGACTTCCCTTTTTGTCTAGCCAACTACTGTGCCTCACTGCGAGGTTCCGAGCCTGCCAAGCTATGGCTTAGGGGTGTTTTAATTTCCCCGTCTGTTCCTGCATCTGTTTGTAATAACTGTATAAACTGTTTAGACTGTTACCATACTGTTTAATAGGGATTAGGTCCCTGATCCAAATGATAGTAAATATTGTGCATACTGTTCTGTACTGTATATATATATGCATGAAAAGCCTTTTTGCATACAAACCGTCACAGCTCATTGGACATTGTTTATTTATTGTATTGGCTTCCGCCAGCCCCTGTACTCTGTTTTACTATTCTACTATTAAGCAGGCCTTCGGTAATCACGGATTACTGGCCGGTTACGGTGCTAAACCCATAGGAGCGGGTTCGGGTCGTGACAGAGTGGTATCAGAGCGATACTTACCACGAGTTATACCACACACAGGTGTCCAAATGAGCTATAGGGTGTCCTAGAAAAGTAATAGGGCATTGCATGAGCATGACAAGTGTGTGTGTCTATGACATGACTGAATATGTGCTAATGTGATAAACTGTTTAAGTATGCAACTGCTTATGTTTATAATTGTTATAACTGTTTATAGTGATATGGATAATGCAAACACTGCAAATGAATCTAAATCCTCATCCTCTGAGGCAAGAATGGCCAGACTGGAGAGAATGATGGAACTAATAACTAAAAGATTAGGGCAACAACAGAACCAACAGCCCCCACCTCCTCCAGTACAGCCAGAGCCACCTGTTAATGATGACATAATTGCCCTCACCCAGAAGTTCAGCAAAATGAAACCACCATCCTTTCAGGGAGGCCTCGAACCCTTAAAAGCTGAAGCATGGGTCCTTGAGATAGAAAAGTTATTTGAGGTGTTTCCGTGCTCTGAAGCACATAAAGTACTGTTAGCTACCTTCACCTTACAGGAAGAGGCCAGAAGGTGGTGGATGCTAGTCCGTCACACCAACACCGTTGTGACTTGTGCTCAGTTCAAAGGAGCCTTCTTTGAAAAGTATTTTCCCCAGTGTGTCAGGGACAGAAAGGTGATGGAATTTGGACAACTGAAACAGGGCACAATGTCCGTTGCTGAATATGAAACAAAGTTCACTGAGCTTGCTAGATATGCACCACACATGGTGGACACTGATTACAAGAAGGCCAGAAAGTTTGAAGGTGGCCTTAATGTTGCAATACTCGACAGAATTAATGTTTTGAAACTACCGAACTATGTAAATGTTCTTGACCGAGCCTTGATGGCTGAATCGAACATCGAGGCACTGAAAACTGAAACACCAGCGTCTGAATGGTGTGGTAAAAGGCAGGGTTTCAAGTTCAAGAAGGGCAAAAATAATCCATTGAACAAGAAACAGAATACGGGGTCAACAATTAGCTCCAGCCAGGGAAGTGGTTCCATACCACCCTGTTCTGAGTGTGGCAAGAAGCACAAGGGGGTCTGTTATAAAATATCCGGTGCTTGCTATAGGTGTGGCAAGGTAGGCCACATGGTTAAGGATTGCCCTTCGACTGTTCCAGACAATAGTAAAATTACAGGTAGCACCGCAGCATCAACTGTTGCACCAAAACCGAACCCCAAGGCTACCGGGAAAGAGCCCATGAGGCAGGGCCGAGTGTTCACCCTAGTACCGGGAGATGTACAACATACCGAGATCGTTGTGTCAGGTATCCTCTCTATTTATACTCAAAATGCATTGTAGACACCCCATTTTTGACCGACCTTAAGACTCAGACGTCACCGATTGAGCGCTCGGTGATGTTGCATATTGTGCTCGTTCAGAAGTCTCAGAGTCACGGCCGTGAGCCCTACCTCCGGACTTCCGAACCCTCTTTTGTACCTTGCCTCGGTTTGCGAACCAGGTTCGGTTTTCTCTATTTTTCTTCCTGAGGGGAGGGAGAGGTCCAGTAGACCATCTCTCAGTGGCCGTGGGCTACATTTCGTGGCCGTAGGCCATTTTGCCCATTTCGGAGCCCGGTTCCCGGTTTTCGGAGCCGTCAGGCCGTGTGCCTCGGTTCGGGACCATCTAACCATCTCCGATTCCTTCGGTTTTTGGCATGCATCTCATTTACTCCCTTTCGAGGGACACTGGGGCCTGAGAGACCCACTTCGTGGCTGAATGCCACTTTCGGTGCTTAACGGCCTATTTTCGGGACCCCGAACTGCGTGTTTTGGCCCCCGAGCCTTCGTTTTGCATCGGTTTTTGTTCATTTTTGGAAAGTACCTCTATTTTATCACCAGGAAGGTCACTGAAGGGTGGGAGGCCATCAATTGTCTCAGCAACCAGTTATGCTCCTCCGGCGCCCTCCGACGCCCGTTTTTCTCACTTCCGAGCCAATGTTGACCACCCTAGGGCCACCTTCTTCAACCCCAAACCACATATTTGTGTTGTAAACACATGGGAGGACCCTAATATCACATGGCCGGCCAGAAATTCCACCTGACCCTTTTGAACCCCTCCTAAAAATGGCTTGTTCTCTCTCCTGTTTTAGAGTTGCCAATTTTGAACTACATGGCTATGTTGAGGGCACATGGGAGGACACCTTTCTCTGGTGGCCGGCCAGAAAATCAGCTTGAACCTTTTGACCCCTAGCCGGCCGGCCATAGGGGGTGGCCGGCCGGCCACCTGCAGCAAAAACACCCAGCCGGCCATGCTCCTTGGGAGGTGTGCCTTACAGCTGTATAGTTGTTTCCCCCAAAATATCTGATTTCGGGGGACTTTTTGTATAGAAGGGAACTTAATCCCTTAAGCTACACACTTTGCCTCCCCCTCTCCCCTCCATCCTTACACACAACAACAGCTCTAGCTCTCCCTCAAGGTTGGAAAATTTGCTCTCAAGCATAGAGACACATATCTCCCTCTATTCTTCTCATTTTTCTCAAGTTTTGGCTCCATTTCTTCACTACCATCAAGCACCACCATCACCACTCCATTCGAGCAGCAAGGAGAGGTTTTTCAGAGGCTTAGAGGCAACATTCCTTGGTCCAAAAGGCAACAAAGAATAGTCTTCAAGGGTAAGTTCACATTTCCCCTCTTTGTAGTACTTTTTTGTCCCATTTCTTAGCCCTATTTGCTTACTGTTTTGGGCTCCGACCCTAACTGAAACTAGGCCTTTTTTGGGCCATTCTTCATGTTTTTTCAAGGGCTCAACCCTGTTTGAGCCCTCCATTTGGTACTTGCTTCAATACCCCTTGGTATGTCACATTTTTGCATGAAATTTCTAGCCTATGTGTGATCTGTTTTCGAGCACAATGTAAACTGTAATTGGGCCTATTTTGAGCCCCTATTCAACATTGAAGAAGGGCTCAACCCTTTTTGGGCCCCCTATCTTGCACTTACTTCATAATCCCTCCTATTTACCGTAAATTTGCATGATTTGTTTGGCCTATATGTAAATTGTTTTGGAGTGTTACATGAACTGTGAGTAGGCTTATTTTGGGTCCCTCTACAACATTGTAGAAGGGATCAATACTGTTGGGGGCCTCCATGTTGTACTTGCCATTATACCCCTCTTTGGCCCCCATTTTTGCATGCTTTGTGAGCTTACCTTGCCTTAGTTTTTAGGCCATGATCAGAACTGAAAATGGCTATATTTTGACCTTATTGGCATATTTTATTAAGGGTCTTTGGCTGTTTGGTGATTGCTTTGTATACCTCATGTTATTGCCTCTTGTTGGCCTATTTCTTACATGGCATTTTGAGCACATTTGTATACTGATTTTGGGGCTGTCATAAACTGTAAATGTTCATATTTTTGGCCCCTCTTCAGTTTTGTAGAAGGGTATTTTGTTGTTTGGGCTTTTCATTTACCATCTACTTCAATACCCCTCTCTTGGCCCCTATTTTTGCATGCCATTGTTGCCCTATCTGTGCTTGCTGTTCGGCCATGTTTTAGACTGGAAAATGCTTTTTTTGGGACTGCCTTACTACTGTATTTTCATTCCATGTCCATATTGTGCATGCATTGCATAGCTATAGGCCATTTCGGGTGCCTATATTCGCATTTCGGTACCATTCCTTGCATTTGGTGTCATTTCGCCATCTTTCGGGACTGTTTTCTCCCATATTTCAGTGCTGAAATTCCATTGGCATGTTTGCATATCATTTTCCATGTCATTTCATGCCTTAATGCCATTGCCTCGGTTTGCGTGCCCGTGTGCACGCATTTCGAGGCACTTTTTTTTATCCGACGGCCTCTTATGTGAGTGTGGCTGAGGTCCACTCATGTTAGTGTAAGTCCATTTTGCATTCTGTATGTCATTTTAGTCTCATTGCATTCTGTATACCATTGCCTCGGTTTGCGTGCCCGTGTGCACGCATTTCGAGGTACTTCTTTTTTATCCGACGGCCTCTTATGTGAGTGTGGCTGAGGTCCACTCATGTTAGTGTAAGTCCATTTTGCATTCTGTATGCCATTTTAGTCTCATTGCATTCCGTATACCATTGCCTCGGTTTGCGTGCCCGTGTGCACGCATTTCGAGGCACTTCTTTTTTATCCGACGGCCTCTTATGTGAGTGTGGCTGAGGTCCACTCATGTTAGTGTAAGTCCATTTTGCATTCTGTATGCCATTTTAGTCTCATTGCATTCCGTATGCCATTGCCTCGGTTTGCGTGTCTGTGTGCATGCATTTCGAGGCACTTCTTTTTTATCCGACGGCCTCTTATGTGAGTGTGGCTGAAGTCCACTCATGTTAGTGTAAGCCCAATTGCATTGCGTATGCCATTTTATGCCTTAGGATCATTTCCTCGGTTTGTGTGCCCGTGTGCACGCATTCTGAGACATCTCATTTTCATAGCATTATGTACGTTAGGATTGTATCTTAGTTGCATTTCATACATATCATACATATTGCATTGTGTTCGGGATAGGAGTTAGCCCGGGCACGGGAAACGAGGTGCGTTTCGTACTCCGAGTGACGGAATGTGTCTCAATTCCCAAGTCACCGACACTCCGGATTATCCGTGATGGAGTTAGGTTTTATTGTAGCATTCATATGCATTCATCCTATATTGAGTTGTGCAATTCGGCTCCTCGGCCATCATGCATCGATATGCGTGATTGGTGGCACGAGGATCGAGGCATGCATATATCTGTGAAATACATTGCTATGCCCCTTTTCCTGCTCTCTGTTGCAGCATATGAAGAATCAGCAGTCTTCCGAGACCTGGGACGCTTTTCAAGGAACATTGCGAAACAGAGGCTAATTGGGGCATCGCCGTGGATTTTCGCGCAAAATCAGCCCAAACATACATCGTTCGTCAGAAGCAAGGCAGTCCCTGGCTTGCATGCCAGTTACAGTTTTCTTAGTTAATTTGTTAATTAATTAGGAATTTGTATATCATTCGGACTGTAATATTTGGACTGTATTATTCTTTCATTTGGGACTGTATATTCTTTTGGACCCTCTGCGCGAGGGCATAACTGTAATAAGTGTGGGTGAGTGTGATGTATGTCTTCCAACCCCACGTCTTTCTTCCCTTTTATTTACCCGCTTATGATGGTTAGATTAGGGCATGTTTCAATTAGCATACAGTATGACAGCATGTTTGCATCATTCATCTGTTTTGCATGCACCGGGCTCGGCGCATCATACAAACTGCATTTGTATTTCAACTCCAAATTGAATACTTGATAGCTGTTGCATTCCATATGCCATGTTTAGAATAGCCGAGCCTGCTATAGTTGCATTTTTGCATGTGTTGCATTAGGCATCTCAGTATACTTAGGATCATGCATGATTTCTAATGTAGTTTCTGTTTTGGCTTGGAGTACTCGGTGAGTTTTTATGCTTTAGCATCCTTACATGCGTGTGAGTGACTGCCATGATAGCATGCTTACCATGAGGCTATATGCTTATGTGATATAACTGCCTTGAATGCCTGTGGGTGAAGGTTGGGTTATCTGAATTGGAATAATGCATTGATTGTTTGTCTTAAGCCCACTAGATAGTGGCAACACCATGTTTTCTAAGCCCACCCGAGGGTGGCAAAATCTGCATTTTAAGCCTACCTGCGGGTAGCAAACCATCTTTCAAACAAACATGAAATGTTTTGTTCCAATTCAGACAACTCAGTCTATACTTGTATGCTGTGCGCATCACATAGTAACCTAGGCTAATAACCAGAATAAGAATATACAATGTTTTCAAAATAAGATATCATGGTTAGTAGAGGCCGATCTTTGACCAGGCGAGCGGGGGTGCTCACGAAGTGACCTTCCCCAATCGTACCCAAGTTCCCGAGCCGAGGCAACTTTGGTGATGACGGACACGTGGCCTTTCACACCGAGTCAGGGTTTCCTAAATTTCCCAAAAATAAAATATTTAGGTGGCGAATCTGTATCTGGCAAAGCAGTCCATGTTTGGCACTTCTTTCAAAAAAATCTGTTTTCAAAACGATTTGCCGGATTTGGACTCTTTGGTTCAAGATTTAGAACCGTGACATTTGAGTCCTTCGAACTGTAGTGACCCAATATCGAACCAGAACGGGGGGGAGTCGCACCCTCGCCCGGGATGCGTTCGGGGACGTCTACAGTTTCTGGCGACTCTGCTGGGGATTTAGAGAACTTGACTCGAACTCATGATATCTGGTTTTGACTACACTTGTGTGTTTCTTTGCATTACATTTGCATTGGTGCGCCTAGGACACCGTATTTGCCATCTGCTATTCCTGAGCGGTTTGCCGGAGGCTTGTCTTGTCAAGGCATGTCCGTAAGGCTGATCGGTTACGGGCTATAGCGGTCCCGGGTTTACCCCTTGTTGTATAGTGATCCGGACATGTGTCCGTGGATGTTGGTAGTTGAGTATTGTCTTGTTTACATCCTTTCTTGCTTTGTATTTGTGTTATAGGATGTGTTGGGCAGGTTTGTTACAAGTTGGTTGAGCTTAGGGACCAAGTCTAGTTGCCCAGGTTTTGGCTGGTCCGCTCGAGCGGGGATGTTTACGCTCGAGCGGAGAGGTTGTTGTTGCTTGTACGCTCGAGCGGGGATTTTGGCGCTCGAGCGGAGAATGCACACATTCAGTATTTCGTGCACCTGCAAAACTTCTGCAAGTGTGGTTTCTACGCTCGAGCGGGTTTGGTGCGCTCGAGCAGGTTGCGCTCGAGCGGGGATGTTGCGCTCGAGCGGACAGTGTATTTTTGGTGAGAGTTCTGGGAGGGGGAGACCTGCGCTCGAGCGGGCTGGTATCTACGCTCGAGCGGACGAACTTTGTGTCTGTGTCTTGGCGCTCGAGCGGACAACGTTGAGCTCGAGCGGACCATGTTTTTGTGTCTTTACGCTCGAGCGGAGTGGCTTACGCTCGAGCGGACCTGTCGTATAACTGAGTGGGACTGGGCATTTTAAATCACTTTTTGACTTATCTTCTCTCTCTTACTTTACTCAAAACGCCATTTTCAGAGCTTCTCACTCAAAAACCTTACTTCTCTCTAAGATTTGATCTACCTAGGGTGATCTCCTACCCTAAGGCCTTTGTTAAAAAGATAGAGGGTGACTTGGGCTTCGTTTTAATCGGAACAAATTTGGTTTTGGAGCAAGTTGGGTGTTGGGCATCATCTCCTTTGGAACTCATCTTTTGAGGTAGGGATATCCTACTCTTCTTTATGAGTTTTGTCTTTAAATTTTAGCATTTTGATATGTTGGGGGTTGTTGTGTGATTTTGGGAAACTTTGGGCCATTGTGTAATTTTACAAAAGTTGTGGGTTTTCATCTAAGATAAACCTAGAAGCATGTTTGGTATAGAAACATGGAATTAATGTTGAAACATTAAGGAAATTGGAACCTAAGGGTTGTGATGTTAATTATGGAGAATGCCCTAATTACATTGATTGATTAATTTGGATAATTAATTGTGTTGATTTGTGATGTATATAATTGTTGTTTATATGCATTGTGTTGTGTTGGAGGAGATAGGGGATGTACTCCACGGTTTAGGGGAAGATAGGGGATGGACCTCTAAACCGGATGTTGTTGGGAGGAGATAGGGGATGAACTCCGTAGATAGAGCGGGTATGCCTATCTAGAAGTGTATTGACAGAGCGGATATGCTTGTCGTTGGAAGTATTGAGATAACTGTTATGTTTATCTTTGATGAAATGAAAAGTGTTGGCATGAGTGTTTGTCTCATGTGTGATGTTTGGCCAGGTTCTGAGCCAAGGTTATGAAATGACAAGTAAAAAGGAAAGAAATGGAAATGAAAGGAAATATAGACTTAAGTGTCTTGGAATTGTGTTATGTTATGAATGAATGTAAAAGTGTTGACCATCTATCAACTGTTAATCTTTTAGTCATTGTTCATAATTGGTTTAGTATATTTCTACTGGGCTGTGGCTCACCCTATATGGGAACATCATTTTCAGGTACAGGAAGCATGCCACCTCCAAGGACTTAGCTTGGGAGGCTAGTGGCGGACAGACTTTTTGGTTGTCTTTCTTTTTTGTTGTATTACATGTAAATTCAAGCTAAGGGCTTTATGTGTAAATGAGTTAGCACTCTACTTTTGTGTAACCAAGTGTTAACTTGGAAAGCTGTAAGCCCTTAGGGCATTTGCTTTTGTTGTTAACATGTGATACTTTTGTAATAAAACTCTGGTGAATGGAAGGATGTGGACGTTATATATATCATAGCATGTCTATATTGTTGGATTTAATGTTATTATTTTGAGGGCGTTACAACTTGGTATCAGAGCGTACCGGGTTCGAATACTTTGGGTACGTGGGAAGTGATTAGGATCACAATGGGTTTGTCTCGCTTAATAGAGACTTAAGTGTACTGTTATGCTTATGTGATAACATGCTTATGTGATTATTTGGGTATGGGATTTAGTTTCTAGGATGTTGATTGGATCTTTGGGTTTCTGGGAGTCTTGTTGGAAAAGCAGTTGATCAATGCTGTTTCTAACCGGTACTCTAGTAACGCCTTGGGACTATCATTATCCAGAAATGAAATTCGTAAGTGCTTATGTGTTTATGTGCTTACGTGGAATGAAATACAGTTGTCCATGCATTAGGACGTGAGTGTTTAGTTTTGGCACGTTTATGAATGTGCTAATGTTCTGTGTTACCTTTATTAGGATGTCAGGACGAGCAAGAGGTGGTAGGCGTGGTAGGCCTAGGAGGCAGGAGGTGCCATTACCGGAGGAGATTCCGGCAGTTCAGGAGGGGGTTGGTCAGGCCAATGTGGCCGAACCAGTGGGTCAGTAGGCCATGAGTGCCTTGGCCCAGGAGATAGCAGGGGCTCTGGGTATTCTCAGAGCAGGGAATCAGGCAGCTGAGGCAGGACCTTCCTTCTTGAAGAGGGAGTTCTTCCGATCTAACCCGGAGGAGTTTGTTGGGGATCCTAAGGAGCCACTGAAGGCAGACGAGTGGCTAGAACAGATGAGTAAAACGTTCGAGATGCTAGGCATTGAGGACGGGGCATTGAAAGTGACCTTGGCATCTTTCCAGCTGAAGAGAGATGCGGGTCAATGGTGGAAGTATGAGAAAGCTCGTGTTGGTGGTACTTGGGAGGCGTTTGTGAATGCTTTCCAGGAGAGGTTTTTATCCGCTGTGGCTAGAGAGAGGCTGAGGGATCAGTTTAGCCGGCTTAAGCAGGAGGGTTTGTCTGTGGCCGAGTTTGAGGCTATATTTACTAGCTTGTCCAGGTTTGCACCTGAACTTGTGGCGACAGAGGAGCGCCGTTGCTACGAGTTTGAGCGGAAGTTGAGATGGGATCTCAAGTTGAAAGTTGGTGGACCCTACATTCGAGATTACAGGCATTTGGTGGATGCTGCAGCTCATATGGAGCTGATGATGCAGGAGGGAGAGGAGGAGAAACATGGAGGCTCCAAGAGGGACAGGGTGATGGTAGGAGGCAGAGGGGTTATAACCCTCAGCAGTCCCAGGGTGGTTTGGCCAGGTCGACTTTCCCAGTACCGAGTGCAGGCTCCGGGAGGGGCAATCAGGGAGAGTTCACCTGTTTCAAGTGTGGCCAGCCGGGTCACAAAGCTTCAGTTTGCCCACAGAAGGGCGGGGGTCAGAGAGCTGCTTCTTCGTCAGCTAGACCGCAGAGTCAGAGTTCGGGCAGGGGGCAGCCCTTGTCTTGTTTTCAGTGTGGACAGCCTGGGCACATGAAAAGGTTTTGCCCACGGTTGAGTGCCACTTCAGGAGCGTCTGGTTCTAGACAGACGCATGGATTTCAGCCAGCTCAGTCTGTGCAGGCCTCGAGGGCCAATCCGGGGGCTTCGTCGTCCCAGTCAGTGCAGCAGTCCTATGCTCCGAGAGGCGAGCAGGTGGATCAGGGGCCTACAGGGCGCGTGTATGCTGTTACCGCACAGGATCTTGTACCGGCTCCATCAGTAGTGAGAGGTACCTTTCTGTTTTGCAATTCGGTTGCTAGTGTATTGATTGATACGGGTGCGTCTCATTCTTTTGTATCTGCTGCATTTGCATCTGTGTTGGAATTGGAGTTAGCGCTGTTAGCATCTCCTATTTGCGTAGTGTCACCTATTGGGGGTGAGTTGATTCTGAAACACGGGTGTAGAGGTTGTGATATAGAGGTTGATGATCATAGGCTTCCGTTTCCTTTTGTAGTCATGCCCATGAAGGGCTTTGATGTTATTTTGGGTATGGACTGGTTATCGTCATACCGAGCTGTTATTGATTGCTACCGCCAGAGGGTTACTTGTTGTACTGTGAGCGGGGAGTATTTCCATTTCTTCGGAGACCGGGTTGGTAGTATTGTACCACCGGGGTATGGTCCGCGAGGGCGGAATGAGCTTAGTGGTTTACTTGCTAGCTTTGAGAGTGGTGAGTGTGATGAGATTCAGATTGTATTACCGAAAGTAGTTTGTGAGTACTCGGATGTTTTTCCCGAGGACCTTGTTGATTTGCCACCTCACCGAGAGATTGAGTTCTCTATCGATTTAGTGCCCGGCACGGCGCCGATTTCTATGGCACCTTACCGTTTTGCTCCAGCAGAGTTGGTTGAGTTGAAAGTTCAGCTCCAGGAATTGCTAGATAAGGGCTTTGTTCGCCCTAGTGTTTCACCGTGGGGAGCGCCGGCACTCTTTGCTAAGAAGAAAGATGGTGCCTTGAGATTGTGTATTGACTACCGGAAGTTGAATCGGGCTACGGTTAAGAATAAGTACCCTATGCCCCGAATAGATGATTTGTTTGACCAATTGAAGGGTTCCCGTTGTTTCTCTAAGATAGATTTGAGATCGGGTTACCACCAGTTGAGGGTCAGGGAGGAGGATATTCCGAAGACGGCATTCCGTACGCGGTATGGCCATTATGAGTTTCTGGTAATGCCATTTGGGCTTACCAACGCACCGGCAGTCTTTATGGACTTGATGAACCGGATCTTCCGGGAATTCTTGGATCGTTTTGTAGTCGTCTTCGTGGACGACATTCTTATCATTTCACCTTCAGAGGAGGAGCACGAGGAACACTTGAGAGTGGTGCTTGAGTTGCTTAGAGCCCATAGGCTGTATGCCAAGTTTGGGAAGTGTGAGTTTTGGCTGAGAGAAGTCAAGTTCTTAGGCCATGTGGTTTCCGGGGAAGGGGTGTCTGTTGATACATCCAAGACTGAGGCAGTACAAGATTGGGCACAGCCTAAGAGTGTGTTTGAGATCCGCAGTTTTCTGGGATTAGCTGGGTATTACCGTCGGTTTGTGAAGGATTTCTCCAGGTTAGCTTCACCGTTGACCAGATTGACTCGGAGGGGAGTCAGCTTTGTATGGAGTGAGACTTGTGAAAAGTCGTTCCAGGAGTTGAAAGTTAGACTGACCACCGCTCCGGTCTTGATTATTCCGGAGAGAGGGTTGGGTTATGCAGTCTATTGTGATGCCTCACGAGAGGGTTTGGGTTGTGTGTTGATGCAAGAGGGGAAAGTGGTAGCTTATGGCTCACGTCAGTTGAAAATTCACGAGAAGAATTACCCTACGCATGATCTAGAGTTAGCGGCTGTGATCTTTGCCTTGAAAATCTGGAGGCACTACCTTTATGGTGAGAGATTCGAGGTGTTCTCGGATCATAAGAGTCTGAAATATCTGTTTTCACAGAAAGACTTGAATTTGAGGCAGAGGAGGTGGATGGAGTTCATTGAGGATTACGACTTCGAGTTGCATTATCACCCGGGGAAGGCCAATGTTGTGGCCGATGCCCTTAGCAGGAAATCCATTAGTGATGTAGCTTGTGTAGCCATCCGGGAGTGGAAGATGTTGGGGGCTATTGGAGAGTTTGATTTGCTTTTGAGCGAATCCGTTGAGGCTGCGGCCTTGTTTTCTGTTGTTGCACAGCCGACGCTTGTGACTAGAGTGTTAGAGGCACAGAGAGGTGACCTTGAGGTAGAATCCCTCAGAGAGAAGATCTCCAGTGGGAAGGTTGAGAAGGGTTTGACGGTGTATCCCGACCTGAGTGTGAGATACCGAGACCGTTTGTTTGTACCGGAGTCTTGCCGAGAGGAAGTACTCCGAGAGTTTCACCATTCGCGCCTTGCGGTGCATCCGGGAGGTACTAAGATGTACCGGGATTTGGGTCGCCAGTTTTGGTGGCGGGGTATGAAGAGAGATGTGGCAGTTTTTGTGTCCAAGTGCCTTACTTGCCAGCAAGTGAAGGCCGAGCATCAGAGACCAGCGGGTTTGTTACAACCCTTGCCTATTGCCGAGTGGAAGTGGGAGCATGTCACTATGGACTTCGTTGTAGGTCTTCCGAGGACTCAGCGGAGTAGTGATGCTATTTGGGTGGTTGTAGACCGGTTGACTAAGTCGGCGCACTTCATTCCTATGCGCGTGAGAGATTCAGTAGATCATCTTGCCGACTTGTATATTCGGGACATAGTGAGGTTGCACGGGGTCCCAGTGACGATCGTCTCAGATAGAGATCCTCGTTTTACTGCTAGGTTGTGGCAGAGTTTGCAGAGTGCCTTGGGTACTAAGTTGACCTTTAGTACAGCTTATCATCCTCAGACTGACGGGCAGTCCGAGCGTACTATTCAGATCCTCGAGGATATGCTTCGGGGTTGTGTCCTTGATTTCAGTGGGACGTGGGAGAGGCACTTACCATTGGTAGAGTTTGCCTATAACAACAGTTTTCAGTCTAGTATCGGTATGGCACCGTTTGAGGCCTTGTATGGCCGACCTTGTAGGTCTCCAGTTTGTTGGGCCGAGGTGGGTGATACACCTTTGTTGGGTCCGGAGTTGGTTAAGGAGACGACGGAGAAAGTTGAGCTTATCCGTAAGAGGCTTGTTACAGCCCAGAGTCGTCAGAAATCTTATGCTGACCGTAGGAGAAGACCATTGGAGTTTGAGATGGGTGATCATGTGTTTCTGAAGATATCACCTAGACGGGGTTTGATGAGGTTTGGGAAGAGTGGGAAGTTATACCCTCGGTTTATTGGTCCTTTTGAGATTCTTGAGAGGGTTGGCGAGGTTGCTTATCGTTTAGCTTTGCCGCCACAGTTATCCGGGGTTCATGACGTGTTTCATGTGAGTATGCTTCGGAAGTATGAGCCGGATCCATCACATGTGTTGGATTGGACCGACTTAGAGGTAGATGAGGATGCCTCGTATGAGGAGAGACCGGTTCGGGTCTTGGATAGGCGGGATCAAGTCCTGCGTGGCAAGACCATCCCTTTGGTTAAGGTTTTGTGGAAATATCACGGAGTGGAGGAGGCCACTTGGGAACGTGAGTTGGGAGTCCGCGAGAAATATCCGGACTTGTTTGTTGATGTGTAATCAAGTATTGCAATTGTGTAATTGTAATGAAATTTAAGAGTATTAAAAATGTCTTAAATTGAGAAACATGGTGCATGTTTTGGTTAATGTAAATGTTGTAGAACTTGCCTTGTTATGGGAGTTAATTATAATATTGCATGTGTTGGCTATATTATAGAAATGGAATTGTATCATGATTATTGCTTATGATATGAATTGTGAACCATGTGTGTTGGAAATGGTTGAAATGAAAAGAGAATGCATGTCGAAATGTATATGTTGTAGAATGCCTCTTGATAAGAGATGGAATGACCGGGAATGGGTCGAATTGTGGAATGTTGTGGTATAACATTGTTTAAAAGAGAGGAAAACTTGCTTTTCAAAAACTTGTTTTAAATTTCGGGGACGAAATTCTTTAAGGGGGGGAGGTTATAGCGGTCCCGGGTTTACCCCTTGTTGTATAGTGATCCGGACATGTGTCCGTGGATGTTGGTAGTTGAGTATTGTCTTGTTTACATCCTTTCTTGCTTTGTATTTGTGTTATAGGATGTGTTGGGCAGGTTTGTTACAGGTTGGTTGAGCTTAGGGACCAAGTCTAGTTGCCCAGGTTTTGGCTGGTCCGCTCGAGCGGGGATGTTTACGCTCGAGCGGAGAGGTTGTTGTTGCTTGTACGCTCGAGCGGGGATTTTGGCGCTCGAGCGGAAAATGCACACATTCAGTATTTCGTGCACCTGCAAAACTTCTGCAAGTGTGGTTTCTACACTCGAGCGGGTTTGGTGCGCTCGAGCAGGTTGCGCTCGAGCGGGGATGTTGCGCTCGAGCGGACAGTGTATTTTTGGTGAGAGTTCTGGGAGGGGGAGACCTGCGCTCGAGCGGGCTGGTATCTACGCTCGAGCGGACGAACTTTGTGTCTGTGTCTTGGCGCTCGAGCGGACAACGTTGAGCTCGAGCGGACCATGTTTTTGTGTCTTTACGCTCGAGCGGAGTGGCTTACGCTCGAGCGGACCTGTCGTATAACTGAGTGGGACTGGGCATTTTAAATCACTTTTTGACTTATCTTCTCTCTCTTACTTTACTCAAAACGCCATTTTCAGAGCTTCTCACTCAAAAACCTTACTTCTCTCTAAGATTTGATCTACCTAGGGTGATCTCCTACCCTAAGGCCTTTGTTAAAAAGATAGAGGGTGACTTGGGCTTCGTTTTAATCGGAACAAATTTGGTTTTGGAGCAAGTTGGGTGTTGGGCATCATCTCCTTTGGAACTCATCTTTTGAGGTAGGGATATCCTACTCTTCTTTATGAGTTTTGTCTTTAAATTTTAGCATTTTGATATGTTGGGGGTTGTTGTGTGATTTTGGGAAACTTTGGGCCATTGTGTAATTTTACAAAAGTTGTGGGTTTTCATCTAAGATAAACCTAGAAGCATGTTTGGTATAGAAACATGGAATTAATGTTGAAACATTAAGGAAATTGGAACCTAAGGGTTGTGATGTTAATTATGGAGAATGCCCTAATTACATTGATTGATTAATTTGGATAATTAATTGTGTTGATTTGTGATGTATATAATTGTTGTTTATATGCATTGTGTTGTGTTGGAGGAGATAGGGGATGTACTCCACGGTTTAGGGGAAGATAGGGGATGGACCTCTAAACCGGATGTTGTTGGGAGGAGATAGGGGATGAACTTCGTAGATAGAGCGGGTATGCCTATCTAGAAGTGTATTGACAGAGCGGATATGCTTGTCGTTGGAAGTATTGAGATAACTGTTATGTTTATCTTTGATGAAGTGAAAAGTGTTGGCATGAGTGTTTGTCTCATGTGTGATGTTTGGCCAGGTTCTGAGCCAAGGTTATGAAATGACAAGTAAAAAGGAAAGAAATGGAAATGAAAGGAAATATAGACTTAAGTGTCTTGGAATTGTGTTATGTTATGAATGAATGTAAAAGTGTTGACCATCTATCAACTGTTAATCTTTTAGTCATTGTTCATAATTGGTTTAGTATATTTCTACTGGGCTGTGGCTCACCCTATATGGGAACATCATTTTCAGGTACAGGAAGCATGCCACCTCCAAGGACTTAGCTTGGGAGGCTAGTGGCGGACAGACTTTTTGGTTGTCTTTCTTTTTTGTTGTATTACATGTAAATTCAAGCCAAGGGCTTTATGTGTAAATGAGTTAGCACTCTACTTTTGTGTAACCAAGTGTTAACTTGGAAAGCTGTAAGCCCTTAGGGCATTTGCTTTTGTTGTTAACATGTGATACTTTTGTAATAAAACTCTGGTGAATGGAAGGATGTGGACGTTATATATATCATAGCATGTCTATATTGTTGGGTTTAATGTTATTATTTTGAGGGCGTTACACGGGCTCTGCCAGTATGGGAACACAAACCCCGGTTTTACCGGGGCACCCTTTTTAACCATTCAACCTAGTGCATATTCGAATCCATAGTGACCATTCCAAACTAGGACAGGTTGCTTACTCGTTTATAGGTTGTTTGAAGCCGCTGCGTGCGTAGTGAAACCCTAGTTCCTGACAAAATAGGACAGGGAAACCCTACCCCAACATAGGGGTGTTTTGGCTCTCACTTATCTGTTATGTGCTTGTTAGAGTGCGTCTCTACAGGGAATGCATGTATCAGTGTCTGAGTTTGGGCATCAGGCCTGCGGGCATCAGTTTTTGAGATTAGGCATCACGCCTGCGGGCATCAGTCAGTATCTGAGAATCAGTTATCTGCGGATACCGGATTCAGTTTTGGGGAACAGTGATACAGGGACAGTAATCAGTGATTGAGGACAGTGTATACCCAGCTTATCAACCGTGTGTTGTATGCCCGACTGTGTGTTGTGTATTTAATTTAAGCCGTTATGCTGTCCGTTTATCTGGTTATTTATTTCCTTTTCGCTTTATTTATCTTTTTGCTAGGGCAGGGTTTGTAGCACAATTGCTTCTGAACCTGTAGATATACCCCAAGCACTTTGGACACGAGGTCGCCGACTCATTCGATCCGAGGATCTGGTTGACGGACATCCAGTGTTCCACTCCCTACCCCCAGTTGCTAGAAGAAAGCCAAGGAGGCGCAGTGTGTCAGAGCATAGATTACCGGGGCAGCAGTCTACTTTAGCAGTCTACTTTAGCAGCAAACAGTCAGACTGAGGTTTCTGTTTCCGCTATAGAGATACACTTACCGGTTATTCAGATGGATCCGCCGAATACATCAGGGATGGAGGCGATGATGCGCCAAATGCATGAGAGCATGAAACAGATGCAAGAGGATGCCATCCGCCAAGCAGAATTTTCAAAGCAACAGGCCACAGTCATGGCCCAACAGGCTAAGCTCATTACTAGGCTCCAGCAGCAAACCGGAACATCAACCTCGCACCCGGCTCCTCCTCCACCCGGAGCTCCATTACCCGAGCAGGCATCCACTGGTCAGAATGCCCTGCCGAATCCCCAGAATACCCCCTTGAACACCCAGAACACCCTACCCAATGCCCAGAATATTCAAGAGGACACAGGCCATCCAACGGGGCTGGCTCCGCCCCCGTTTCTGCCTCAACTGTCCAAGACCCATACACCTGCCAACCATCCGGACTCTTCATTCGAGTTCGAGATAGATCATACAGCTCTGAAATTGAGCAAACTGGAGAAGCTTTTTAAGAAGTCCCAGGGGGTGAAGGCCATCCCAGACATCGAGGATAGGTACACCGATGTGGCCATAACATTGCCAGACAGATTTAAGATGCCACAGATTGATCGTTTTGATGGATCAGGGGACCCCATGGTCCATCTTCGGCTATTCTCGGACATTCTGCGGCCAATGGGCCTGACCAGACCTCAAAAACTTTCACTATTTGGCCGAACCTTGTCAGGTGTGGCAGCCATTTAGTACGCGAAGTTAGAAGATGAGGTAAAGAGAAACTGGGATGAGATGGCTGAGGCCTTCGTTGCACAGTACTCGTACAATACATAGATCGAGATTACAACTCATGATCTCGAAACGACGAGGCAAGAGGCCAAGGAGACTTTCTCAGACTTTGTAACTCGATGGAGGGCAAAGGCATCGATGATGACCTTGAGGCCTACAGACAAAGATCAAATTAGGATGATTGTGCGCAATCTCCAACCAAAACTCATGCAGAAGATGATCGTACTCCCCTTTCCCACCTTCTCAGACTTACACGAGATGGGGGTACAGATCGAAGATGCGATGAAGCAAGGTCTGATTGACCAGGACTGGGAGCAACCCCGGAGGACATTTAACCGCAATAACAACGCAGGCCCGAGTGGCGCTGCAAATACCAGAACTTCGGAGGTCAGTATGGTCACCACCAATCCTCCTCCCCAGCCAAGGCCGCGGCGGCCACACCCTTTTCCAGTACATCCGGGAGCAGTACCCAAGCCTCGAGATATCAATCCAGGGGCCAAAGAACCTTTACTCCACTATACATGCCCTTGTCCAAGGTTCTGGGGGTCTTGATTAGAAAGGGACATCTAAAACCCCTGGAGCCGAGGCCGCCACCAAATCCACTCCCCCCCTCTCACAACCCAGCCAAGTACTGTGCCTACCACCAGCAGCACGGTCATGATACCGACCATTGTTACAGGCTGCGTCACGAGGTTCAGGACCTCATCGACAAAAATATTATTCTACCTCCAGATAGACCTAACGTCACAACCAACCCACTCCCTACCCATAACCAAGATCCACCACCCAAAAGAGTAAATCTTATCCAAACTGGAGTCGTGTCCTACGATCCTAGTATCTATATTACTCCCTCTCACCTACCCAAGCCGGAGGTGATCCTTCCTGATTGCACCAATTCCTTGTGCATGTTGGACACCTTCACAACCCAATCTGAGCCAAAGGTGGTGACTACTGAAGATGGAACAGGGCAGGTTTCAGAGGAAAGTGGAATCGTTGCGTCTGGGGTTCACCAGTCTGGGGATTATACTGGAAGAGCCTATGATCCAAGCGAGTACATCTTATCAGTGGGCCAGTCTGAGCCGAGTGTGGGGCTGCCAGAAAAAGCCGAACTGTGTATGATTCAGGGGGACAGACTTGAACAGGGGGCAGATGATCTGACAACAGTGGAAGAGGACTTCGTCAACCTCCAGTTCTTCAACGACCAAGAATCAGGAGATGCAACGATCAACTGGTTTGAATATGAGGAGTCGGCGGAGGCCACCGGGTGGCTAGATGATCAGCCTGATATTGTGGAATTTCAGCCAGAGCAAGGCCCGACAGGGGCAAAAGTATCAATGGTGGCCGGAAGGGTCGAGAGTCAGAATGGATTGCTGGAGAGCGCCGGTACAAAGAATTTCGCTCAGGACCTAAGCATTGTGGATGCAAAGACAGTGGAACAACAAACTGCAGCAACGCAGACAGAACAGGAGAAGTTTTGGGATTCCGAGAGAATCAGAAAGGCAAAAGCCCACGAAGGGGCTGAGAGTGCTGTGAGCACAAGAACGAACAATGCTGTGAGCATATGGGATGAAGGTACTGAGAGTACACATCTGCCAGAACCAGACAGGTGTCTTTTGGACGCTAACGGGATGTGGTGGGAAGACGACGACTTATGTCTTGCCCACACAGACGAAGATTGGGGAGTAAATCAACCAGACAGCACGTGGTACCTCGATGAGGTGGACCATATGACCAGAAGTGGGCGGTACTTCAAGCCCCCACACCTAGACCAACCAGAAGCATATGGGAAAGACAAAGAAGCTGAGAAACAGAGAGAGAAACAAATTAAAGAAGAAGCTGTGTTGAGACAATTAAAGAAAATACAAGCAGACATCTCCATCTGGGGACTGCTTATGGCTTCGCGGGTGCACAGACAGGCTGTCCTATCCGCTATGGACAGGGCCAAACTCTCTATCGACACTACACCAGAGCAGCTGGTTGGGCTGGTTTTTCCGGGAGGAGGTTCCCCGGCTTTAACCTTCTCAGACAAAGAACTACCGCCTGAGGGCGTGAATCATAACAAGCCTCTCTACATCTCCGTGGAATGTAGAGACAAGTGGATACCGGTGGTACTTGTTGATACCGGGTCTGCCATCAATGTCTGCCCAGCCAGAACAGCATATGCAATCGGGTTGAAGCCCGCGGACTTCATCCCAACAACTCTGGTGATCAAAGCGTACGATAATACCAGCAGAGAAGTGATGGGGACCGTCAAGATTCAGACGAAGGTTGGACCTGGACAACACGAGATAGATTTCCATGTCTTGGAGGTTCCCGCAACTTTCAACTTACTTTTGGGGAGACCGTGGTTGCACCAGGTGAAGGCCGTCTCGTCCACTCTACATCAGATGGTGAAATACCCCTATGGAAAGGGAGTAGCCATTGTGTTTGGGAATTCATCGATCCATCCCCCTCCGGAGGTGTCTACACCAGTCCTAGAAATAGAGCACGGCATGGAGGACGTGTTTATATCAGGATTTACTCTGGCCGAGGCCCGGGTTGTGTAGAACATTATGGCTGGGAATGAAGGTATGTACGTCAGTGCTCAATCCGTCTACGTCATGAACAAGCTACAACACATCCCCGAGATGGGATTAGGAAGGAGCGGCAGGAAAGGCGTCGCAACATTGGCCGAAGTGCCACACAACCCGCATACCTTTGGACTGGGTTATCTGCCCACCAAAGAGGACTGGGTGAGGAAAGGGAAAGAAATGGCTGGAAGAGCCAGAGCAAAGCAGGCTGGGAAGCCATTTGACTTGATGCATAGGCCCATTCAGAGTACCCTGAACGGACGCTTCGTCCAGGAGGGGGAAGACTTTCCGTTTTGCGGCTTCCCAGAGCCGTGGATAAACGCGGAGAAGAAACGCGTGCCCGGTTTTGAGATCTTTTTCGACCTGCAGTTACCTGGGGAGGATGTTGCCGAAGAGCAGACGGACCCATCAGCTGTGGTTGAGCAGTGCAAGACAGTGGATCCTGAGGGCACAGAATTTGAAACGGGGGTAGCGCTGGCATGTCTACTCTCTGATCCTCCGATCGACCATAAGTGCTTGGGGGATAACTCCGAGGTTTCCATGATTGGGGATGAAACGGCCGCGAGCCAACCAGCAGCTATCTTGGATGCATCTATCGCACCCTCTCTCACTTGGCAATATGAGGAGGGATTTTTGTCCAGCAGCACCGGGTCAGGTAGTGAGCCGGAATCTGATTCCACCGAGTCTTGTGAGTCGGAATCAGATTCCAGCTCGACTGAGTCTGAGTCTGGTACTCCTGGGGATGTTAACCCGGATGCCACAGTCCTGTCTAGGTCGTCTTTTTCCTTTTCATTTGAGTCTGTTGTAAATGAATCGGACGATTTGGATGAACTTAATGAGAAGCAAGCAACTGTGGTTTCTGAGTACTTTTCTGTGCCCTTAATTTATTGCATTAATTCAGACTTTCAAAATTTTGAAAACGACGAGGACGAAGTTCCTCCGGTTTTGCAACGATTAATTGAGCAGGAGCAGGAGAGATTTGTTAAACCCCTAGTGGACGAAATCACTACCGTGAACATTGGTACCGAGGAGGACCCGCGGCTGGTCCAGATCGGGTCCACGTTGTCTTCGGAGGAACGCGAGCGCTTAGTCGCTTTATTAAAAGATTTCAAAGATGTTTTCGCATGGTCCTACGAAGACATGCCTGGAATCGATCCTGAGATTGTACAGCATCAGATCCCCCTTGACCCCGAGGCCCGACCTGTCAAACAGAAACTCAGGAGAATCCGTCCAGACTGGGCTCTCAAGATTAAGGAAGAGGTCACCAAGCAAATCGACGCAGGCTTCCTGCTGGTATCTGAATATCCGACTTGGTTGGCCAACATTGTTCCGGTGCCGAAGAAGGATGGCAGGATCCGAGTATGCGTGGACTTCAGGGATTTGAACAGAGCTAGTCCGAATGACGACTTCCCCTTGCCGCACATCGATGAGTTGGTGGATTTCACAGCAGGGCATGCATTGCTCTCATTCATGGATGGCTTCTCAGGATACAACCAGATAGTAATGGCACCAGAAGACAGGGAAAAGACTGCATTCACCACCCCGTGGGGGACATACTGCTATAGAGTCATGCCGTTTGGGTTAAAGAATGCTGGAGCTACTTATCAACGAGCCGCGACCACAATATTACATGATATGATCCACAAGGAGGTTGAGGTGTACGTGGACGACATGATTGTCAAGTCCAAGGAAAGAGAGGGCCACTACACCGCCTTGCATAAGTTTTTTCAAAGGATCAGGGAATTCCGGTTGCAGCTAAACCCTCAAAAGTGTACATTTGGTGTTACAGCGGGAAAAATGCTGGGGTTTCTGATTACACAAAGGGGCATCGAAGTCGACCCTTCCAAAATCAAGGCCATCCTAGAAATGCCCCCACCAAGGACTGAAAAGGAGGTGAGAGGCTTTCTGGGTAAAGTGCAATTCATAAGACGGTTTATCTCAAAATTAACCTTGACTTGTGAACCACTTTTTGGTCTCCTGAAGAAAGGCAAGAAATTTCAATGGGACGGCCGATGTCAAGCAGCGTTTGAACAGATCAAAGAATATCTACAGAACCCGCCCGTTTTATCACCACCAGAACCAAGGAAACCGTTGATTTTGTACCTATCAGTGACTGAGACCACAATGGGCTGTATGCTTGCACAAGAGTCTGAAGACAGGGTGGAGAGAGCCATCTACTATCTGAGCAAGAAGATGCTAGAGTATGAGACTCGGTACACACCGCTGGAGAAGGCTTGCTTAGCTTTGGTATGGGCTACCAGGAAGCTGCGGCACTACTTGTTAGCTCACTCCGTAATGTTGGTTTCACGTCTCGATCCCATCAAATATCTTTTCGAGAAACCAGCGCTTACGGGTAGGCTAGCTCGTTGGTTGCTGTTGCTCTCCGAATTTGATTTGAAGTATGTCACACGCAAGTCAGTCAAAGGAAGAGCAGTAGCAGAGTTCCTTGCCGACCATCCGGTTGAGGGGGATGAAGCAGTTGAATACTTGTTCCCAGATGAAGCCATTTTGCATATCGACGACGAAGCTTGGACGATGTACTTTGACGGAGCGTCAAATCAACATGGGTATGGGATAGGAGTGTTGCTGATAGCACCCGATAACTCTCGTATCCCTCTAGCCTTCAAACTCCGATTCAAAGTATCGAACAATGAAGCAGAATATGAGGCGTGCATTGCTGGCTTAGAAGCAGCCCTGGAACTAGGGGCAAGACGACTGGACGTCATTGGGGATTCGAACCTTGTTGTGTCTCAAGCTAAAGAAGACTGGAAAGTAAAAAAGGAAAAGATGATGATGTATCGCCAAACCTTGGATTTGCTAATTCCTCGATTCGAGAAGCTAAGTTTTGCCCATCTACTAAGAGAGAACAACAGGTTCGCAGATTCTTTAGCAACTCTATCTTCTATGATAGACATCCCGTATGGAGTCCGGATGCGTCCAGTCATCATTGACCAGAAATTTGCACCAGCCTATGAGTCGATTGCAGCCATAGATGAAGTTCAGGATGAACATCCCTGGTATTACGACATCTGGAATTTCTTGGAGAAAGAAGCATACCCGTCAGGGGTAAATGCCAAAGACAAAAGGGCAATAAGAAGATTGGCCGTTCAGTTCATCATCTGCGGGGGTAAGCTGTACAGAAGAGGACATCTGGGAATGCATAAACTGTGTGTTGATGCCGAAGAGTCGAAGCGCCTAATGGAAGCCATCCATGGAGGAGAATGTGGAGCACATATGAACGGGGTAATGTTGGCACAGAAGATCCTCAGACAGGGGTACTATTGGTCCACCATGGAGGAGGATTGTATCAGTTTCGTCCGGCGATGCCACAAGTGTCAAATTCATGCAAATCGCATGAACATTCCTCCGACAAAGCTGTACAATATGACTTCACCATGGCCATTTTCAGTCTGGGGAATTGATGTGATCGGGGCTGTTACGCCAAAGGAGTCGAATGGGCATGAGTTCATCCTGGTTGCAATAGATTATTTTGCAAAGTGGGTTGAGGCCCAATCATACGCGGTGTTAAAGGCTTCGCATGTTGCAAAGTTTATCAGAAACAACATCATCTGTCGTTATGGGGTTCCAAATGAGATAATTTCAGATAACGGTTCCCACTTCAAGAAGGAAGTGATAGACTTGTTGGAGAAATACAATGTGGCATTTCATAAGTCGTCTACCTATCGGCCGCAAACCAATGGAGCGGTTGAGGCCGCTAACAAGAATATCAAGCGTATATTGCAGAAGATGGTGGAAACCTACCGGGACTGGCCAGATAAGCTGCCGTTTGCTCTGTGGGGCTACCGGACTTCAATCAGAACTTCTACTGGGGCGACTCCATATTCATTGGTTTATGGGATGGAGGCCGTTCTACCTATTGAGATTGAGGTTCCGTCATTGCGAGTATTGGCCGAGTGTCAAATAACCGAGGCAGATTGGCAACAGAGCAGATTTGAGGAACTCATGCTCTTTGATGAGAGAAGACTGAAAGCACTGTACCACATTCAAGGCTATCAACGCAGAATCGCCCGGGCTTTCAACAAGAAGGTTAAGTCCAGGAATTTAAAGGAAGGAGATTTGGTACTCAAGGACAACCGAGCTCCCATCCACGACCCTAGGGGCAAGTTCAGACCTAATTGGACTGGTCCCTACATCATCAAGTCTATCTGGTCAGGTGGAGCTGTGGTTCTGATGGATCTGGATGGCTTAGAGTTTTCACAATCGATCAACATGGACAAGTTGAAGAAATACTATCCTTGAGAGGCTCGCTAGGCCGAAAACCCGAAAGGGCGACCTAGGCAAAACTCAGAGCACAAAAAATTTGAAAATGTAAAAACTGAGCTCGCAAGGTTGAAAACCCGCAAAGGGCGGCCTTGGCAAAAGTTAGAGCGCAAAAGGAGAGTAAAAATACCCGAGCGAACCTAAGCCTGAACTACGTAAGGCTTGATTCCCATCTTCGGGATACGTAGGCAGCTTCATCCTGAAGTTCAGCCATAAACATTTTCCCCGATCAACTTTGTCCATTTTGATCATCTCAGGCATCCTTGTCCATCAGCATTCATCGTAATCTCCGGTGCAGTGCTATTCAGACTAGGGGCAACTTTCCGTTGCCAGGAGGTGCTGTGGCACCATTCAGACTAGGGGCAACTTTCCAGTTGCTAGGATCCGGGGTTGTGCATCTCAGTGACAGATCTCAGGCGTGTCCAGTTCTGATCCATATCGAAAATAGTTTTGAAAAGTTTTAATAAAAGTTGACTTTGTTCAAATTAATCTTTTCACAACTAAGACCATTTTTGGACCAAAGCGGAAAATTTTCAGTACCACAACCTTCAATTTCATTGATTTCAAAACAGAGTTCTCTTGCTCTTGCATACAATTGAAGTTGCTTTTTATTACACTCATAAAGAAAACTTGAAAGTACTAATAAAGCAATAAATCTGGGGCATAGTCAAGTCAGGTGTCCCTGCGCCCCCTCCCAGAGCTAGTCGAAGCCTCCGATGCCGACCTAGGCCCAATCTGTGCCTCCTCATTGAGCCAATCCCAGCACTCATCAGACAAAGTGCAACTGAAAATAGGGGCGGGGGGCAGGAGCTCTCTAGTCCTCCAAGCCGTAGTATGTCGGGCAAGGTGTGCACCTCTGATCGGGAAGGCGACCGGATACTCTATCCCCTCCGGAGGGCAAGTCTGATTATGGCCGAACTGGCGCAGAATGCGGAATGGGAAATAGAATACGCAATGGGTCAGGCCAATCAATCGGATCCCAGTATCCTGGAACATGCTATAGCTCATCGCCGGAAGGTTAAGCCAAGGACAACGCCAAGCAATGTGTTCGGCTGACAAGTTGCACATCCATTCCAACCACCATCCCTCATCAAGGGCGTCAACCAGGCGTTGTCGAAAGAAGTAGCCGCGGGCTGAGTAAGCAGGGCAAGAGTCCACAACTTGCAATTTATCCATCAACCATATCTGGGGAGGGATGAAAAATGAGAGAATAAAGAATAGAGAGATGTGCGATGAGAGAAAAGTAAGATGAGGGTTTTGTGAGAAAAACCGAGCCTGAGGGCCGAGCGATGTGAGCAAATACATATGTGAGCTTGGGTGGGAAACATTATCTGCAGCAGTAGTGGACTCCCCGCAAACCTGGTTGTCTCCTGGCGGTAAAAGGCATCCAAACCCAGCAGTGTCTCAGCCAATGTCATGGCGATACAGCTCTTCCCTTCCCTTAAACCTTGAGCAACTTCAATCAAACGGATGTTAGCTCCCTCGGAGCCCGAGACAAACAGAAAATGAGATAGCATGCACAAGCAGAGGGCATGTTGTCGAAAACCTTGCCGATAATGGTCACCGCGGTCACCGGCATCGGAGAATCGGTAAATCAGGCTCGGGATATCCAACATCCCGTTACAAATCAGGGATCGAGCATCATGCGCATTGAGACCGCACATCCGCCCTAAAGCTTGAGCGTGACCAAAACGAGACTGAGGCAAGATCTCTTCTGAATGTTCAGACTCCATCAAAACTTGAAAATCTTCAAAAGTGGGACATACCTCTTGCCCTCTGAAGCTGAAGACGTGCGTCACTGGGTTCCAAAATCTCGCCGCCGCATGGAGGACAGGAAGGTGCAGTGGAGTCCGGCCCAGCGTGAATAGTGCATTCAGGCCGAAACCCCGGAAGTTCAATTTCTCCGAGCCATCTAAAGAAGAGATCCAAGATGTGAGATTTTCTATGAGAAATGCCTCCATTTTTGTGCAAAGCAGTGATGAAATGGATGAGTTCCAAAGTTGGAGCTTTTATAGGAGGCGAAACACTATTCGAAGGAGGACAAGTGTCAGAATTCTGTGGGTTGCAGGGAAAGGTAGCCGGCCGGCCACCTATTCTAGCAGGCCGGCCACCTTTGACTCAAAATAAAAATGGCCGGCCGGCCACCTTTCAGTCCCCAGATGCAAAATGTGGCTGGCCATGCTCATTGGTCCTGTCTTGCCCTCCGGAAGGAAGTTTGAGGGCACTTTCACGCGTCGGGAATGTTGGAAGCCTTATTTTTCTCAGTTTCGGATGCGTCCCAGCACCCAAACCGTCCGAAGTACGCTGTGTTGTATTTTGCTTATCGAGTTGTCGTTTTGTTTATCGAGTTGTAAGTTTTGTCGAGCTGTCACATTTTGTGTTTTGAGTCGTTACTCTTTGTTTACGCAATTTTGTTAAGTCTTGTTTATCGAGTCGTTAACATTGTTGTATTTTGCTTATCGAGTTGTAAACTTGCTGAGATTCTGTTATTTCTTAGTGAGTCGATTTGTTTAAGTTTGCTGCGTCGGTTCATTACCTGACCCGGTAAATACACAAGGCACATTTCCATTCAATTCCATTTTTGTGCAAAATGATGCGATGCGATGCTAAGAATTTCAAATACAAGCACATTTTCAAAAGCTGTTTCATTCCGTCATGTTTTACAACAAAATAAAGGTACAAGTTTTACAGAAAGTAAAACTGCCTAACAAAATGCAAAGTGCTACAAACTACTAGCAAAAAGTAAAATAAAATAGGAAACAGCATCAATATCCTCGGGAGCGGGAATGAGGAGGCCCCCTCATCCTCTTCTGCGGGATAACCTCTGCACCATCATCACCATCGGGGTCGGAGCTGTCATCCTCAGGATCCCCCTCAGCCTCGTCTCCACTCCCGGAACCAAGGCCGGAGCCCCCCTCCTCAGCAGATGTCTCTGACTCACGATCTGCGGCCTCTTCCTCCTCCTCCTCATCAGGCTCTGCCTCTATAACATGTGCCCTACGTCTGCGAGACGACCCCGCTCCTCGAGCTCCTCGAGAAGGCCTAGATGGCCCAGCATCTCGACCTCCCTGAGAAGGCCTGGATGGCCCAGCTCCTCGAAAGGGCCCAGATGTCCCAGCACCTCGACCTCTCTAAGAAGGCCCGGGTGGCCCGGCCTGCGGTGGAGCATATACCGGAGGCATTTGAAAGTGAAGAGTTCAATACATCAGTTCAAATATGAAAATCGAATGCAAGTACAGTATGAGAGTGGGGTGTGTATGTCAGATGTGCTCTACACAAACAGCCTATCAATGCAGTAGAATGTTCAAAATCAGCATATCATCAGGAGTATGATAAATACCAGAAAACTAAAAAGTACCTGGAAGCCCATGATGGACAACTGCGCCTCTCTACGCAGGACCATCCCCTCAAGTGAGGCCACCATCTCGAGCACCTGATCCATGTACTCCCGGGGTGGCTGCAAATACAAGCTCAAGTCATCAATAAATAAGCAACTGCCAAAGTGTCTGTGTGATAAGTGAAAAATGATGGAACATACCGGTGGTGAGTCAGGATCGCTGACATATCTGTGACCAGGCATCGGAGGCTCTATAGGGATCGGAATCGGAGAAGTGGTCCCATACTGCCACCCCATCAACTCAGTCGGCATGTCTGGCCACCCAGGATGATGAAAAGTCGGAGGGATCGGAGGAATGAATCTGCGCCCACCTCGAGACGTACCAGCCCTGCTGGAGGAGGGGATATCCGTAGCACGAGCCCGACTCGAAGATGGTACATCAGTGGGCCTCAGTGGCGGAGCGCGCACTCCTGTCAAGGGAGGCATCAGATATGTGTGACGGTAAGTGGCGTAGTCTCCCTCTGTAAGATGCAGCAAAGCATCGGTGCCCTGCATAGCGCTAATGACCTCCTAGATAGAAAGTCTATCAGCAGTCCGTATAGTGGCTGGAGGTGCTGCAGGAGGGTCCTGAGAAATGTATCCCCACACCTAACGCAGAAAGCGTTCCCCCAGGAACCATGCTCTACCAACCGGTCCCTCGAGCAGGATCCTGTACTGGGAGGTGCCTGATCCTCCAGCATACTGAAACCGGAGACCATCACCCAAGATCGCCCAGGGCTGCCACGTAATCTGCGGATAACCAGTGCATAAGCCAATCAGAAATCAGGGATATACAAGGCAGATCGAAGATGAAAACGGAAAGGAACTGAGAGTTCTGAAATACCTCTGTCGTCCGCACAGTGTCAAAGTACTGTCGCAGGTAGAAGAGAGTCTCTCGAGGTCTCGGTCGGTGCTGGCCCTCGAATACCAAGGAATACGGGGTCATGAGGGGCCCTGCCACCTCCATCTCCGGGGCTAATGTCGGAAAATATACATAGACCCATAACTGTGGAAAACAGTGCAGAATGTGAATACAAAATGCTGAGTGCAAAATACAGGATGTAAAGTGCGCCGTGTGTGCAATGAACAAGTAATGAGGAGCAGAAATGTAAATCAAGAGGACAAAACATACCTCCCAGGCTCTTCAATAGCCGCCGAGTAAGTCTCCCTGCCCGCGGGAGGTAGCACTCATATAGCAATAGAGGGTAGCCAGGCCAGCGCCACCCCAGTCGTACCGACTGACCTGTGATAGGTCCACCAGGGCACTCAACAGATATAACCCGACAGTGTTCCCCCTATCGGCAAACAGAGTGGTGCCAAAGAGGAACATAAGGAAACCGCGGGCGTACTGCTCGGCCTCCTCAGGAGACTCAGGCTCCATCTCCGGCCTCCGAAAACGGGAAGAGAACCAGGTATATCTGACTCTCCCAGAAGCTCTGTCCACAGGTGGGCGGGCCCCCAATAGATGTAACCAAGCGGCCTCCTACTCACCCATATCCTCGTCGAAAGGAATGGGCCAACCTCCTATGTCTAGGCCGGTGAGTACAGCAAAATCTAGCGGGGTCATGGTCAGATCCCCGGTGGCAGAAAAGTGGAAGGAATTGGTGGTGTCCCACCATCTCTCCACCAAAGTGGCTAACAGTGTCCTACTGGCAGGACAATGTGATAACCCTACACAGAAGGCCCCAAACCCTGCTAGATCAACTAAATCCCGGACAGCCTCCGGAAGCTCAGTGTACCACTCTCTCGCAGCAGTGGAGCCATATCCTCGCACTGTACGAGCGCCAACCTGCAATCAGAATGAATGCATGTGTCAGAATCAAATGTAATGAGCTGTGTGCAAATGAAATGAATGAGCTGTGTGCAAATCAAATAAATGAGCTGTGTGCAAATCAAATGAATGAGCTGTGTGCAAATGAAATGAATGAGTTGTGTTCAGTGGGCTGCGTGTTCACTTCAATCTGGGCTGTGTGTTCAGAAATTCATTATTTGGGCTGCGTGTTCAAATTTCAAAGTCAGTGGGCTACGTGTTCACTTCAATCTGGGCTGTGTGTTCAGAAATTCATTATTTGGGCTGCGTGTTCAAATTTCAAAGTCAGTGGGCTGCGTGTTCACTTCAATCTGGGCTGCGTGTTCAGAAATTCATTATTTGGGCTGCGTGTTCAAATTTCAAAGTCAGTGGGCTGCGTGTTCACCTCAATCTGGGCTGCGTGTTCAGAAATTCATTATTTGGGCTGCGTGTTCAAATTTCAAAGTCAGTGGGCTGCGTGTTCACTTCAATCTGGGCTGCGTGTTCAGAAATTCGTTATTTGGGCTGCATGTTCAAATTTCAAAATCAGTGTGGGCTGTGTGTTCACTTCAACTTGGACTGTGTGTTCAAAAAATTTGAGTTAGGGCTGCGTGTTCTACTCTCAATCAGTGGGCTGCGTGTTCACTTCAATCTGGGTTGCATGTTCAGAAATTCGTTATTTGGGCTGCGTGTTCAAATTTCAAAATCAGTGTGGGCTGTGTGTTCACCATCAACTTGGCCTGCGTGTTCAGAAAATTTGAGTTAGGGCTGCGTGTTCTACTCTAAATCAATGTGGGCTGTGTGTTCACTTCAATCTGGACTGCGTGTTCAGAAAATCAGAGTTTGGGACTGTGTGTTCTACTCTTAGTCAGTGTGTGCCGTGTGTTCACCTTCAAATTCAGGCTGTGTATTCGACAAATCAGTGTTTGAGCCGCGTGTTCAATTCTTAACTAATGTGTTACTGTGCGTTCACAATCAATCAATGAGCCGAGTGTTCAGAAGTTCAGGTGTTTAAGCCACATGTTCAGAATGCAAGCAAAGTGCTATGTCATGAGCTAAACTGTGTGTTCAAGCATGGCAAAGGTACGAAATGCACGAAAAATACAGAAAATGAAGTAAAATACCTCTCGTGCCTCGTAAGAGAGGTGATGCTCTGGCTCTCGCAGAAGTAGATCCCCGGGTACCCGATCATTGAAGTCGGTAAAATGACGAAAAAATAGCCCGCGGAAGAATGTGTACCGATGGGGCATATCTCTCAGGAATAAAAGGTCGGACCCTCGGGGGTAGCGTCATAGCATCAAAATCATCCCCGGCACCTGGAGGACCTCCACCATGAGGGAAATTACCTGCCATTTCGAAAAATCTGCAAAAGGAGCAAAAAATGAGCAAAATGAGCCAAAATTGGAAAAAGTCAACAAAGTCAACTCTCGGGAAATGGAAAAGTCAACAAAAGTCAACTCCCGAGAAAATCTTCCAAATATTGAGACAAACTTACCTCAAGTGGTGAAAATGAGAAAAGAAGCCCCGAAATCAAAATTTAATCGGTCCAAAGTGCTTAAAATCGAATGTTTTCGCGAAAACAACTTGCGTGGAAGGCTGAAAAGCGCGTATAAAGTGCAGATCTGAAGGAGAAAATGGTTTGGGAGGCAAGAGGAGGAGTTTTCGCAGCTGTGGGTGTGGTCTCGGATTGAATGGATGAGGGAATATAAAGAAAATGAGGCGAAAAGACAAAACTGCCCCTGTTTTGGACAGGTGGCCGGCCGGCCACCTTTTCTGGCTGGCCGGCCATTTGCTTTTTGGTTCCTGGCCGGTGACCTCCCCTAGGGCAACCACCTGGCCGGTGGTGCTCTCCACATCCTCCCCTAGTCCTCTGCAAATTTTGAGGAAGATTGGAGTTCCCGGGACCTGAAAAAGTTCAAGAAAAGTGTACTTTCTGGCGCGAAATTGCTCCGCCGGAACTTCAGCTGCAATTTCTGACATGTGTCTCATCATTACTCATCAAAATCAAGGTGTATCCTTTTTGAACATGTTGTAACCTCTCCGGGAGGTGAACCAGAGGTCGCAGTCAAGTCGCCTCCGCCGAAACACGCGTTTCATTGCTCGCCGTTTTGTGACAAACGGGCGCCCTGATTTATGCTCGTTTTATATTGTTGTGCACTTAACTCGCATTCTCATGAGCATCTTGCATTGTCATGCATATTTTCTTGGGTGTACCATACCTCTGTGCTTGAGCATGCGTTGTCACGCACGTTCCCTTCTCGCATTGCGATGCATTCACTTGCCGACACTGCGTGTGTCAAACTTTCGGAATCACAGGAATCACATTGAATATATGTTGTTAGCATATTGTTCTTGTTCAATTTCTCTCTTTTGCAGGCACGATATTGTATGTACGGTTCATTTGAGGCTGGTGCGACCAGACGAATCGCAGGTATCGTATCTTCTCCGTGTGAGACGCGACGAGAATTGAATAATTCTCCGCATTCCTAACTGCATGAAATGTAGTTGTTGCTTTGCATTCTTGCTTAAAACTGTTGCATCTATTTGCGAATACTTGCTTCATTACAGCTTGCTACATTTGCATGATCATCGAGTTACATCTGGCCCCGTGCATATCGCTTTGCATTTTGCCCTCTGCCTGCGGGCACGCCTGTGGGCATATCTCTGTTTCGTCTTGTATGATTGTCTAAGTCTTCGGCCTTGTCAAAAATGGGTCGTCTCTGGGCTTTGACATTCACTCCCGTCACTTGTGACTTTCGAGTTCTGTCAAAGAGGGCAACTGTAGACACCCCATTTTTGACCGACCTTAAGACTCAGGACGTCACCAATTGAGCGCTCGGTGATGTTGCATATTGTGCTCGTTCAGAAGTCTCAGAGTCACGGCTGTGAGCCCTACCTCGGACTTCCGAACCCTCTTTTGTACCTTGCCTCGGTTTGCGAACCAGGTTCAGTTTTCTCTGTTTTTCTTCCTGAGGGGAGGGAGAGGTCCAGTAGACCATCTCTCAGTGGCCGTGGGCTACATTTCGTGGCCGTGGGCTACATTTCGTGGCCGTAGGCCATTTTGCCCATTTCGGAGCCCGATTCCCGGTTTTCGGAGCCGTCAGGCCGTGTGCCTCGGTTCGGGACCGTCTAACCATCTCCGATTCCTCCGGTTTTTGGCATGCATCTCATTTACTCCCTTTCGAGGGACATTGGGGCCTGAGAGACCCACTTCGTGGCCGAATGCCACTTTCGGTGCTTAACGGCCTATTTTCGGGACCCGAACTGCGTGTTTTGGCCCCCGAGCCTTCGTTTTGCATCGGTTTTTGTTCATTTTTGGCAGGTACCTCTGTTTTATCACCAAGAAGGTCACTGAAGGGTGGGAGGCCATCAATTGTCTCAGCAACCAGTTATGCTCCTCCGGCGCCCTCCGACGCCCGTTTTTCTCACTTCCGAGCCAATGTTGACCACCCTAGGGCCACCTTCTTCAACCCCAAACCACATATTTGTGTTGTACGCACATGGGAGGACCCTAATATCACATGGCCGGCCAGAAATTCCACCTGACCCTTTTGAACCCCTCCTAAAAATGGCTTGTTCTCTCTTCTGTTTTAGAGTTGCCAATTTTGAACTACATGGCTGTGTTGAGGGCACATGGGAGGATACCTTTCTCTGGTGGCCGGCCAGAAAATCAGCTTGAACCTTTTGACCCCTAGCCGGCCGGCCATAGGGGTGGCCGGCCGGCCACCTGCAGCAAAAACACCCAGCCGGCCATGCTCCTTGGGAGGTGTGCCTTACAGCTGTATAGTTGTTTCCTCCAAAATATCTGATTTCGGGGGACTTTTTGTATAGAAGGGAACTTAATCCCTTAAGCTACACACTTTGCCTCCCCCTCTCCCCTCCATCCTTACACACAACAGCAGCTCTAGCTCTCCCTCAAGGTTGGAAAATTTGCTCTCAAGCATATAGACACATATCTCTCTCTATTCTTCTCATTTTTCTCAAGTTTTGGCTCCATTTCTTCACTACCATCAAGCACCACCATCACCACTCCATTCGAGCAGCAAGGAGAGGTTTTTCAGAGGCTTAGAGGCAACATTCCTTGGTCCAAAAGGCAACAAAGAATAGTCTTCAAGGGTAAGTTCACATTTCCCCTCTTTGTAGTACTTTTTTGTCCCATTTCTTAGCCCTATTTGCTTACTGTTTTGGGCTCCGACCCTAACTGAAACTAGGCCTTTTTTTGGGCCATTCTTCATGTTTGTTCAAGGGCTCAACCCTGTTTGAGCCCTCCATTTGGTACTTGCTTCAATACCCCTTGGTATGTCACATTTTTGCATGAAATTTCTAGCCTATGTGTGATCTGTTTTCGAGCACAATGTAAACTGTAAGTGGGCCTATTTTTAGCCCCTCTTCAACATTGAAGAAGGGCTCAACCCTTTTTGGGCCCCCTATCTTGCACTTACTTCATAATCCCTCCTATTTACCGTAAATTTGCATGATTTGTTTGGCCTATATGTAAATTGTTTTGGAGTGTTCCATGAACTGTGAGTAGGCTTATTTTGGGTCCCTCTACAACATTGTAGAAGGGATTAATACTGTTGGGGGCCTCCATGTTGTACTTGCCGTTATACCCCTCTTTGGCCCCCATTTTTGCATGCTTTGTGAGCTTACCTTGCCTTAGTTTTTAGGCCATGATCAGAACTGAAATGGCTATATTTTGACCTTCTTGGCATATTTTATTAAGGGTCTTTGGCTGTTTGGTGATTTCTTTGTATACCTCATGTTATAGCCTCTTGTTGGCCTATTTCTTACATGGCATTTTGAGCACATTTTTATACTGATTTTGGGGCTGTCATAAACTGTAAATGTTCATATTTTTGGCCCCTCTTCAGTGTTGTATAAGGGTATTTTGTTTTTTGGGCTTTGCATTTACCATCTACTTCAATACCCCCTCTCTTGGCCCCTATTTTTGCATGCCATTGTTGCCCTATCTGTGCTTGCTGTTTGGCCATGTTTTAGACTGGAAAATGCTTGTTTTGGGACTGCCTTGCTACTGTATTTTCATTCCATGTCCATATTGTGCATGCATTGCATAGCTATAGGCCATTTCGGGTGCCTATATTCGCATTTCGGTACCATTCCTTGCATTTGGTGTCATTTCGCCATCTTTCGGGACTGTTTTCCCCCATATTTCAGTGCTGAAATTCCATGGCATGTTTGCATATCATTTTCCATGTCATTTCATGCCTTAATGCCATTGCCTCGGTTTGCGTGCCCGTGTGCACGCATTTCGAGGCACTTCTTTTTTATCCGACGGCCTCTTATGTGAGTGTGGCTGAGGTCTACTCATGTTAGTGTAAGTCCATTTTGCATTCTGTATGCCATTTTAGTCTCATTGCATTCCGTATGCCATTGCCTCGGTTTGCGTGCCCGTGTGCACGCATTTCGAGGCACTTCTTTTTTATCCGACGGCCTCTTATGTGAGTGTGGCTGAGGTCCACTCATGTTAGTGTAAGTCCATTTTGCATTCTGTATGCCATTTTAGTCTCATTGCATTCCGTATGCCATTGCCTCGGTTTGCGTGCCCGTGTGCATGCATTTCGAGGCACTTCTTTTTTATCCGACGGCCTCTTATGTGAGTGTGGTTGAAGTCCACTCATGTTAGTGTAAGCCCAATTGCATTGCGTATGCCATTTTATGCCTTAGGGATCATTTCCTCGGTTTGCGTGCCCGTGTGCACGCATTCCGAGACATCTCATTTTCATAGCATTATGTACGTTAGGATTGTATCTTAGTTGCATTTCATACATATCATGCATATTGCATTGTGTTCGGGATAGGAGTTAGCCCGGGCACGGGAAACGAGTTGCGTTTCGTACTCCGAGTGACGAATGTGTCTCAATTCCCAAGTCACCGACACTCCGAATTATCCGTGATGGAGTTAGGTTTTATTGTAGCATTCATATGCATTCATCTTATATTGAGTTGTGCAATTCGGCTCCTCGGCCATCATGCATCGATATGCGTGATTGGTGGCACGAGGATCGAGGCATGCATATATCTGTGAAATACATTGCTATGCCCCTTTTCCTGCTCTCTGCTGTAGCATATGAAGAATCAGCAGTCTTCCGAGACCTGGCACGCTTTTCAAGGAACATTGCGAAACAGAGGCTAATTGGGGCATCGCCGTGGATTTCCGCGCAAAATCAGCCCAAACATACATCGTTCGTCAGAAGCAAGGCAGTCCCTGGCTTGCATGCCAGTTTACAGTTTTCGTAGTTAATTTGTTAATTAATTAGGAATTTGTATATCATTCGGACTGTAATATTTGGACTGTATTATTCTTTCATTTGGGACTGTATATTCTTTTGGACCCTCTGCGCGAGGGCATAATTGTAATAAGTGTGGGTGAGTGTGATGTATGTCTTCCAACCCCACGTCTTTCTTCCCTTTTATTTACCCGCTTATGATGGTTAGATTAGGGCATGTTTCAATTAGCATACAGTATGACAGCATGTATGCATCATTCATCTGTTTTGCATGCACCGGGCTCGGCGCATCATACAAACTGCATTTGTATTTCAATTCCAAATTGAATACTTGATAGCTGTTGCATTCCATATGCCATGTTTAGAATAGCCGAGCCTGCTATAGTTGCATTTTTGCATGTGTTGCATTAGGCATCTCAGTATACTGAGGATCATGCATGATTTCTAATGTAGTTTATGTTTTGGCTTGGAGTACTCGGTGAGTTTTTATGCTTTAGCATCCTTACATGCGTGTGAGTGACTGCCATGATAGCATGCTTACCATGAGGCTATATGCTTATGTGATATAACTGCCTTGAATGCCTGTGGGTGAAGGTTGGGTTATCTGAATTGGATTAATGCATTGATTGTTTGTCTTAAGCCCGCTAGATAGTGGCAACACCATGTTTTCTAAGCCCACCCGAGGGTGGCAAAATCTGCATTTTAAGCCTACCTGCGGGTAGCAAAACCATCTTTCAAACAAACATGAAATGTTTTGTTCCAATTCAGACGACTCAGTCTATACTTGTATGCTGTGCGCATCACATAGTAACCTAGGCTAATAACCAGAATAAGAACATACAATGTTTTCAAAATAAGATATCATGGTTAGTAGAGGCCGGTCTTTGACCGGGCGAGCGGGGGTGCTCACGAAGTGACCTTCCCCAATCGTACCCAAGTTCCCGAGCCGAGGCAACTTTGGTGATAACGGACACGTGGCCTTTGGCACCGAGTCAGGGTTTCCTAAATTTCCCAAAAATAAAATATTTAGGTGGCGACTCTGTATCTGGCAAAGCAGTCCATGTTTGGCACTTCTTTCAAAAAAATCTGTTTTCAAAACGATTTGCCAGATTTGGACTCTTTGGTTCAAGATTTAGAACCGTGACATTTGAGTCCTTCGAACTGTAGTGACCCAATAATCGAACAGAACGGGGGGGAGTCGCACCTCGCCTGGGATGCGGTCGGGGACGTCTACAGTTTCTGGCAACTCTGCCGGGGATTTAGAGAACTTGACTCGAACTCATGATATCTGGTTTTGACTACACTTGTGTGTTTCTTTGCATTACATTTGCATTGGTGCGCCTAGGACACCGTGTTTGCCATCTGCTATTCCTGAGCGGTTTGCCGGAGGCCCGTAAGGCTGATCGGTTACGGGCTCTGCCAGTATGGGAACACAAACCCCAGTTTTACCGGGGCACCCTTTTTGACCATTCGACCTAGTGCATATTCGAATCCACAGTGACCATTCCAAACTAGGACAGGTTGCTTACCCGTTTATAGGTTGTTTGAAGCCGCTGCGTGCGTAGTGAAACCCTAGTTCCTGACAAAATAGGACAGGGAAACCCTACCCCAACATAGGGGTGTTTTGGCTCTCACTTATCTGTTATGTGCTTGTTAGAGTACGTCTCTACAGGGAATGCATGTATCAGTGTCTGAGTTTGGGCATCAGGCCTGCGGGCATCAGTTTTTGAGATTAGGCATCACGCCTGCGGGCATCAGTCAGTATCTGAGAATCAGTTATCTGCGGATACCGGATTCAGTTTTGGGGAACAGTGATACAGAGACAGTAATCAGTGATTGAGGACAGTGTATACCCAGCTTATCAACCGTGTGTTGTATGCCCGACTGTGTGTTGTGTATTTAATTTAAGCCATTATGTTGTCCGTTTATCTGGTTATTTATTTCCTTTTCATTTTATTTATCTTTTTGCTAGGGCAGGGTTTGTAGTACAATTGCTTCTGAACCTGTAGATATACCCCAAGCACTTTGGACACGAGGTCGCCGACTCATTCGATCCGAGGATCTGGTTGACGGACATCCAGTGTTCCACTCCCTACCCCCAGTTGCTAGAAGAAAGCCAAGGAGGCGCAGTGTGTCAGAGCAGAGATTAAGTCCCTGCACTGTATGTTTGTAAATGATGTATGTACTGTTCCGTACTGTGTTTATATGTATATGTCTGAAAAAACCTTTTTGGCATGCAGACTGTCACAGCTCATTGGACATTGTTTAATTACTGTATTGGCTTCCGCCATGCCCCTGTACTCTGTTTTACTGTCTTACTGTTAAGCAGGCCTTCGGTAATCTCGGATTACTGGCCGATTACGGTGCTAAATCCATAGGGGCGGGTTTGGGTCGTGACACTTCTCATAAGGGTCTGGGATGTGTTTTAATGCAAAATAGGAGAGTTATTGCTTATGCTTCCCGACAGCTGAGACCGCATGAAAAGAACTACCCGACCCATGACTTGGAGCTTGCTGCAGTGGCATTTGCTTTAAAAATCTGGCGTCACTACCTATATGGGGCGACATGTGAAGTATATACCGACCACAAGAGTCTGAAATATTTCTTCACACAGAAAGAACTGAACATGAGGCAGCGGAGATGGCTGGAACTGATTAAAGACTATGACCTACAAATTTTATACCATCCCGGGAAAGCCAACACCGTTGCCGATGCATTAAGTCGGAAGTCGATTGGAAACTTGGCATGTTTGCTCACTGGACAGAAAGAGTTTCTTTGTGACCTTGAAAGATCTGAAATTGAGATTGTTTTGCGAGAACAAGGTGGAACAATAGCTGCTATTTCTGCTCAACCGGCATTGATTGAAGAAATTAAAGAGAAACAGCAACAGGATGACTTCTTGAAGAAGATCATCGAAGAAAGGGAATCGAAACCAAGACCGGGTTTCAAATTTGAAAATAATGTATTGAAATTTCAAGAAAGACTGTGTGTACCGAATGATTCTGAGTTGAAAAGAAGAGTTCTGCAAGAGGGTCACAATTCAAAATTTTCTATCCATCCGGGAAACACGAAAATGTACCAAGACCTGAAACTGAATTTTTGGTGGCCGGGAATGAAGAAGGAAATTGCTGATTTTGTATCAAAATGTCTTCATTGCCAACAAGTCAAAGCCGAACATTAACGACCCGCAGGCTTATTGCAGCCCTTACCAATACCGGAGTGGAAATGGGAACATATCACCATGGATTTTATCGTTGGATTGCCTCGCTCTAGTAAAGGTATGGACTCAATCTGGGTTATTGTTGATAGACTGACTAAATCTGCTCACTTCTTACCTGTCAAAACAATTTATAATGCGGACAAATTGGCTATGATTTATATTGATCAAATTATTAGACTGCATGGAGTGCCTGTGTCCATTGTTTCTGACAGAGATTCGAAGTTTACATCGAGATTTTGACAAAGCTTACAGACTGCATTGGGTACTGAACTAAGACTGAGTAGTGCCTATCATCCTCAGACAGATGGCCAGTCAGAAAGAACCATCCAGACTCTGGAGGATTTACTGAGAATGTGTGTCCTTGATTTTCATGGAAACTGGGAAAGTCATTTGCCATTAGCTGAATTCGCCTACAATAACAGTTATCATTCAAGCATTGGTATGGCGCCTTTTGAGGCATTGTATGGCAGAAAATATAGATCTCCGATTTACTAGGCAGAAGTTGGAGATGGGCCTTTGCTTGGGCTCGAGATTGTATATGAAACAACTGAGAAAGTGAAACTGATACAACAGAGGCTGAAAACTGCACAAAGCAGACAGAAAAGTTATGCAGATGTCAGAAGGCGAGACAGAAAGTACGAAGTAGGTGATCACGTTTTTGTGAAAGTGACACCGATGAAAGGCCAGACTCGTTTTGGAGTCAAGGGCAAGTTAGCGCCGAGATACGTCGGACCGTATGAGATTATTGAGAAAATCAATCCGGTGGCGTATCAAGTTGCGCTTCCTCTTGAATAGAGCATATGCATAACGTCTTCCACATTTCTATGTTGAGGGACTACCTCCGAGATCCTTTTCATGTGATAGAGCCAACCCGTGTAGTCCTAAGTGATGACTACACTTATAAAGAACGGCCTATTCAGATTGTGAACAAACGGATCAAGAAGTTGAGAAAAAAAGATATTCCGTTAGTGAAAGTGGACTGGCAAAACCACGGTGGTGTGTATGCCACTTGGGAAAGGGAAGATGACATGGCCAAGAGATATCCTGAACTGTTTCCACTGAACCCTGTTTTCTTCCAGAATGAAGGTAACTCGAGTTTAGAGGACTAAACTCTTTTTAAGGAGGGGAGACTGTAATAACCCTCACCACTGATTACTGATAACCCTACTGATTACTGTTAAACTGAGGCTAAACATGTTAATGAACTGACTGACTGAAATCTGAAACAGATTGATTGAGTATATCTGTTTGAATTGCATTCTATCTGTTTGACTATTTGATTATCTGTTCATGTTTTTATGTTAAACTGCAAATTGAAGGCCTTATCGACGGCCGAATCTGAAATTGATTGATGTTCTGTGTTAATTAGATTTTATGGCATATTTATCTAAAATGTGATTTGGTATGATTAAACTAGATCAATATTGATAAATTACATAAGTTAGGTTTATTTACAACTTTGCCATTGTGAGTGGCCCACTATCTAAACATATTTGAGCCTACACTTGATCTCATAACACATCTTCCTCAGCCAATTTCCTTGTTCCAACCGACCAAGAGTGAGAGCGTGAGAGAATAGGTGTCATTTCAACTTGATTTTGTGAATTGGTTTGAAGAACTTGAAGAATTGAAGTCTAGATTGCTTAATTAAGCTCCTTTACCTTAAACTCAAGACTTAGGTAAGGAAATTGAACCTCTCATTGTTGTTTTTAAGATTGTTCTTGCATGGTTCATGGTCCATTTAAGTGTGGAGTCTAGAATTGTTGCTAAATTGTTGAATCAAAGCTTAATTGTTGCATGCATGTTTGTATTGTTGAGTTGAAAGTTGTTTTATGGCAAAATGTTACATGCATGCTCATAATTATGTTTAAGTCCATGATATCATCTTGTTTTTGAAAGGTTTGACTCATTAGAGCATGAAATTGAAGCTTTGAATTGAGTTAAACTCATGCATGTCATGTTTGTAGCATGTTCATGAAAACATGGTTTGAAATTGAGGTTGTTTGAAACACCCTTGGGCTTTGATTTTACAAATTGAGCTTTGAATCATGTCATTCTATGTGTTTACTAGTGTTTTCTGGAAAATTAGCCTAAGAGGATCGAAATGATGCTTTAAAACTTGGTTTTGAGCTTGAACATGCAATCTGGATTTTCCAGATTTTTTACTCTCGCTCGAGCAGGGAAGTTGCGCTCGAGCGGAGAATTCGAGCTCCCAGCATCTCTCACTGTTTTACAGTCCGCTCGAGCGGAGGATTGCACGCTCGAGCGGAGGCTTGTGTCACAGGCTCGAGCGGGGGTCGAGCGCCGGTCGAGCATGAAATTCGAGCATCCAGTACTTTTGCCGTATTTTACAATCCGCTCGAGCGGAGAAAGTGACGCTCGAGCGGGGAACCTTTGTCTGCATGTCCGCTCGAGCGGGGGGAAACCTGCACTCGAGCGGGACTCAATTTTTCTGAAAATTCTGAAAATGTTTTCTGAATGCATCTTTGCATCATCGTCCCATCCTAGGCATTCTTGGGCCTAGTTTAAGACATCTTAATGAGGATATAGATGTAGAACCACAACGAGGCAAATTAGGGATTAAATTATTATCTTTCCCAACTGTGTAGCTTAGTGTGTGTTCGTCTTGTATACTGTGTAAGGTTGGCGACTGGGGACACACTCTAGCTTAACTGTAGCCAAGAACTCTGTGAGTAACAACTGTATAAAGATATGTTCAAATATGAATATCTTCTGAATACAGAATTGTACTGTTTTCTGAAATGACACTGTTAACTGAATGAATGTATGTCCTATATTCTGAACTGTATTGTGGCATCCTTAGCAGCTACTGTTTACTGTTACTGCTACTGTTACAGAGATCTCTGTCGGTTCCCTTGTTGGAACCACTACTGTTTACTGATTGATGGCTATCATTTACTGTTCGGTCTTTAAGACCTACTGTTTATTGTACTGCTATGCTAATGGATGTACCACATATGACTGTTTGACTGAATGACTAAATTACTGATATGCTGATTTAATGAACTGTTTTCATTACTGTAAGGACATTCATTCTTAACCCCTTAACGCATTATGTTATTCACTGGGCTTTAACTCACTGTTTATATATATATGTAGGTGTTCAGGCACCAGACCGGAGCTAGGAGCGTGGATTAGACTTCCCTTTTTGTCAAGCCAACTACTGTGCCTCACTGCGAGGTTCCGAGCCTGCCAAGCTATGGCTTAGGGGTGTTTTAATTTCCCCCGTCTGTTCCTGCATCTGTTTGTAATAACTGTATAAACTGTTTAGACTGTTACCGTACTGCTTAATAGGGATTAGGTCCCTGATCCGAATGATAGTAAATATTGTGCATACTGTTATGTACTGTATATATATATATGCATTAAAAGTCTTTTTGCATACAGACCGTCACAGCTCATTGGATATTGTTTATTTACTGTATTGGCTTCCGCCAGCCCCTGTACTCTGTTTTACTGTTCTACTGTTAAGCAGGCCTTCGGTAATCACGGATTACTGGCCGGTTACGGTGCTAAACCCATAGGGGCGGGTTTGGGTCGTGACAATAATTCAATTGGTAAAATTAAAACAAATGAATTTTCTAAAATTACAAAAATTATTCTTTCAGTCATGTATAATTACATTATCAACGAAATCCTCCTACCATAATTTGTCAAGTGATATAACAATCTTTTTTTTCTTTTCTTTTTTTGTCACTCTTCCTCTCTCTCACTCATCTTCTATCTCTCTTTATTTTAAGGTGATGTGGCAAAAAAATTGAATTGAAATTTTTAATTTTTTAAATTTATTTTAGTAAGTACATTAGGAAAAATATTCTTGTATTAGTAAAATTTGATTTTTCAATTGATAATGTATGATAAATTTAAATTGACCATAAAATATAAGGGTATTTTTATTTTATTTTATTTTATTTTTTTTAAATTTATGAGATGATCAAGGTACTTAAGTCGTGTTAGGTTTATATCAATCAAAACAAATTCAAAAGTCACTTAATCAATTTGTTTATGTAAATATTTTTAGATTGGTAAATATACATCATTAGTATTTTTTTTTTTTCATAATAAAATATACATATTCATGCATATTTAATAGCTTTGAAAAAACATATTAAATGTAATATTTTTTTATAGTGTTGTAATTAGATATTTGTATAATGTTTTAAAAGAAATTAAACAAAAATCAATTCAAACAAAATGTCACTTCATTTCAAAGAAAATTAACAGTTATTTGTTTATGTAAATATTTTTTTTGAATTGATATTTTTAAATAAATCAACTGCAAATAAAAATATTAAAGTAAAGTTATAAAAATATTAAAGAAAAAATTATTAGGTATTTTTGAAGTAATACTCTACACCAATTATCAACTAACATATATCATGAAGTCACAAAATATTAAAAATAGAAAATAAAAAAGAGTAGTAATATACAAATATAAAATCAATACAGAAAAATTATTAATAATAATTTGGTTGAATTTTGACCTATCACTTTGTAATAAATAGTCCATTGGCATAGTTTTTATTATACAAATGACACTATCACATTATTTTAGGGTACAATATTGCATAAAAATTCTAGTGAAATAATATTTTCCAACCAAAAAATGGTTATAAGCACAAAAAAAAAAAAAACACAAATAATGGTCAGTAGAGAGGAGAAGGACAAATGATACATAAAATATGAAATGCAAAAACAAAAACAAAAAATAGTATAAAAAAAAGTGTACTTAAAGGATGAAAGAGTTTGTTTAAAAAATGCAAGAAACTAAATATTAACTAATCTCCAATTGTCTCAAAAAGATAGAGAAAAAATAATGAGTTGTATCATTCCATTAATGTGATATTTATAGGAAGAGAAGGATGTGAATGACTTGGAGAATGTGAAACGTATGATGGCTGGAGTTTAGCGGTAGAAGAAAGAATTGGTTAGAGAAATAGTACACAAGAAGGATTTTCTTCATCTTTCATTTTCTAAATCATAAATTGTGAAGAAAAAAATTATTTTTAAAATTAAAAATTCACAAATTTAGTATGAGAAATAGCCAAATCAATTTATTTAATTTATTTATAGGGAAACAATTTAATTATAGGAAAAAAAACCAAATTAGTTTTACAAATTAATTATAAGGAAATAAAATCAATCAAACAAAACAATTTAAACAAATTTTTGTTTAATTTATTTTAAGGAATGTAAGATTTTAGGTAGAGATTTTAGAAGATGGATAAATAAATTGAAAGGTCCACAATCCGTGTTTCTATATTTGATTTTAAGAAAAGATCATCTTTTAGTCAATGACCTTAAGAGATGGTGTCACGACCCAAACCCGTTCCTAAAGGTTTAGCCCATGATTGGCCTTGAATTAGGCCTCAAAGATAAAATTTCAAAAATATTTAATTAATATCGGGGCCTGAAACGGAAGCAAAACGAAATGAATAATGTTGCATGGTCAACTAAAATAATTTAAACATTCTTAACACATTTTTAATATATACATATACGAAAACATATCTTATATATATTTCACACACTACGTAAAAGATTTTTAACAAAATACAAAGGTTAACCAAAGCTCGATAAAAGCAAAAATTAAAGCCTCGACACGGAGGCACACTTGGGAGGCTTGACGCAAAGGGTGGACTGTAGAGCAAACTCTAATGCTGATTTTCCAATTGCTCACCTCCATATATATAAGGTAGAGGATAAGTTAGAGCCCAGTGAGTAATACCAAAATAAAGAGATTAATGAATGAAATCCATAACAATTTAAAAGCTTGTCTTACAATTTTTCAAAATGAAACTTATATGATTTTCAAAATAAAGTACTTGCTATATTTTGCATTTCCAATATCATATATCATCATTTTTAAAGCCAACATTTATCATATTGAAATCCATACTTTTTCAAATGAAACACATATCTGAATCAAATAGGATATTTTCCATATTGAATGCATTAACAAAATATTATACATGATACATTCAATTGAGTACGAAGGACCCAAAGGCATATAGCAAAGAGACCATGAATGTCAACAAATGGACTACATGGGTCTAAACAAAGAGACCTTATAGGTCAAGCAAAGGGACCACTTGGGTCAACAGAGACCTTTGTACTCATATAATAAAGGGTCTTGGTATTGTTTGCCCCAAGAAAGGGCCTTATCAAACAAAAGGCCATAGTATTGTTTCACCTAGGAGAGGGCCTTATTAACGAAGGGCCATGGTATTATTTTCCCCAGGGAATGACTTTATTAATGGATGCCACGAATACATTTCGAAAAGGAACATTCATTTATTCATATAAAATAGCATTTCATAAATATGATTCATATAACAATTTACAAAATACTTTTCAAACATATCTTTATAGAGATATTACTTACAGTGGGCTTGAACGGATATTACTCCTCCGATGTCCAACCTACACATAGCACACAAACAAACATATCTAAACACAATATTACCCTCTTATTCATTTTTTTCTAAATAAACTGAATTCTCACTTCACTTATTCTTTAATTACTTATGTTGGGTTTTTATCATAATTAACTCTTAATACATTGAGATCGCCGAATAGACGGGGAGATGTATGTGGGAATAAACAAAAGGATAATAAGTAAAAAGTGGGCTCTGGACCCGAGGTCCAGAGAATGAGTATAAATACAAGAGCTTCAGATTTAGAAAGGTATGTAAGAATCACTTCACTAAACTTAGTAAACAAGCTTTCTTGAGTATAAGAACTGACTTGCCCGTCGGAGTGCTAACCCCGGCACCCCCGACTGGAGTGTTAGTCTTTGCAGGTGACTAGCTGAGGATCAAGAGCGTCTCCCAGGATCTGAAGAGTATTTCCAGAATCACTTCCCCACAATTGGCGCCGTCTGTGGGAATACTCGAGTACATCCATGGAAGGCGGGACTCAAGATCCTCCGATAGCCACCAACGCGATCACACAGAGAGTCGACCTCACTCCGGCAAATACGCTCGAGAAGGAAATCATCGCTGCAAGGCGTGCCTTGAATGTCGATTCACCAATGGCTTCAGCACAGGAGACGATACTCGCCATCGTGGAACGAGCCAAACAGACCAAACGCAGTTTAGACAACATCATCGCTGAAAATGAGCGCCTTCGCCGCGATCTGGCCTTGGAAATAACAAAGTCCAAACAAACAGCGCGCCAGGTTCCTGAGCGACCCCCAGGGGCAGGCGATCTATGGTCTCGGGCCCGACAGCAAAACACCGACGCTCGTTGTGCTTCAGCCGATTACTTTGAGGAGTTGACAAAAGACGAACATCTCGAGCAGAGTGTTCCACATGATAACATCCATATGATATACAGCCTGCCGAAAGCCCCGGCCGTACATGCAATCCAGTCCCTCCCAGGCCCCCAGTAGCAACTCACGCCAACAAAGCGACCCCGAGAATCGCCAAGCATCGCCTTCGACGACTCTGATTTAATCGGCGTAACACTCCCTCACATCGATCCATTGGTTGTCGCGCTACGCGTAAACCGGTTCACCGTCGAACGCGTTCTTATAGACCAGGGCAGCACTTCGGAGGTTATGTATTATAAAACCTTTATCAAACTCGGGTTCAACGAATCGGACCTGACTTCGGAGGTTATGTATTATAAAACCTTCATCAAACCTATCCACTGTTCGGCTTCAATGCCAATCCCGAATACCCACTGGGAAAGATCAGCCTGCCCGTTCGGGCGGGTTCCAGAACGGTGGATGTAGAATTCCTGGTCGTCCGGCTGCCATCGCCGTACAATCTCATCATGGGGCGATCGTGGTTGCATACCTTGCAGGCCGTCCCAAGCACCTAGCATCAATTGTTACGTTTCCCAACGGAACACGGCATTAAGCAGATCCGGGGCTCCCAAAAATCGGCACAGGCATGTTACCTCCTGGCCGCCAAAATGCCAAAGGAATTGCAAGTAAACTCCATTGAGGTACCCAATCGGGAAATCCTGGATGACGTCGGGCGGCAGCCAAACGAAAAGGCCACAGAAGGTTTAGACCGAGTTGACATCGATGGAAGCCCGGAAAAGTTCTTCATGATCGGCACCTCTTTAAATCAAGCCGATAGACAGCAGCTGATCTCCTTTCTACTCGCCAACCTCGACGTCTTTGCGTGGTCTCCATACGAGATGCCGGGTATAGACCCATCAGTTTCACAACACCACCTGAACGTCGACCCCACATGTAAGCCGATCATTCAGAAAGGCCATCGGTCTGCCGCAGAGCACACTGCTGCCGTTATAGAAGAAGTCGACAGACTGCTTGACGCCGGGGCAATTAGAGAAGTCACCTACCCCACGTGGCTCTCCAACACAGTGGTTGTGAAGAAGAAAAATGGAACTTGACGAGTGTGCGTTGACTTCACGGATCTGAACAAAGCTTGCCCCAAGGACTGCTTTCCCTTACCCAGAATCGACCAACTCATCGATGCAACGGCGCGCCACCAACGCATGAGTTTCCTCGATGCTTACAGAGGCTACCATCAGATCGCCCTGCATCCAGATGACCAGGACAAAACTGCATTCCTCACCCCAAGAGGAACCTACTGCTACAAAGTTATGCCTTTTACACTGAAGAATGCAGGGGCAACTTACCAAAGACTGGTCACCGCTATGTTCAAAGAACACCTCGGCCACACTATGGAAGTCTACATCGACGATATGGTGGTCAAGTCCAAAGAATAGGATCACATAGCCGATCTAGAGAAGACATTCGGCATATTGTGCAAATACAGAATGAAACTGAACACCTCCAAGTGCGCGTTTGGAATCGGCTCCGGCAAATTCCTTGGATATATCGTCAACCACCGTGGAATCGAAGCCAACCCGAGGCAAGTCACAGCGATCTTGGAACTCAGTTCCCCCCGATCAGTGAAAGAAGTCCAAAAGTTGATGGGGATGGCCGCTGCACTCAATAGATTCATCAGTCGATCAACAGACCGCTGCAGACAATTCTTCCAGACGCTACGTCAAGGCAAAGCTTTTGAATGGTCCGCCGAGTGCGAAGCAGCTTTCACCGGGCTCAAGACTTACCTCCGGTCAGTACCTCTCTTGACAACACCCGCTGCCAGTGATCCCCTCATTCTGTATCTGGCAGTCTCCAATAGGGCCATCAGCGCCGTACTATTAAAAGAAAAGGAAGGGCAGCAACGGCCAGTATATTACGTGAGCAAGGCAATGGTCGATGCCGAGACACGTTATCTTCCTCTGGAAAAACTCATCCTAGCCTTGGTCATGGCAGCAAGAAAACTGATGCACTACTTCCAGGGACATAGCATTGGGGTGATAACAGATTATCCCCTCCGATCAGTACTACGGAGTGCAGAAGCATCAGGACGTGTTTCAAAATGGGCTCTTGAACTCGGCCAATATGGCATTCAGTTTTTACCCAAAACCGCAATCAAGGGGCAGGTGCTGGCCGACTTTGTTGCCGAATTCACAGGCGGGCTTTCCGACCTTAAACCCACCGACGTTCTTCCAAAGGCTGAAGTTCGATCAAAGCCGAACTGGAGAATTTATGTCGGGGATATTTGGCAGCTATACTGTGATGGATCGTCTAACCAACGGGGCTGCGGCGCAGGCGTAGTAATCATGTCTCCTGACGGCGCAGTAATAAAGCAGGCCGTCAAGCTTGGCTTCGAAGCATCAAATAACGAGGCCGAGTATGAAGCCCTCTTAGCCGGTCTACGAAATGCACATATTCTCGACGCTCGGCGATTGCTAGTGTTTTGTGACTCAAAATTGGTAATCAACCAGCTAAAGGGGGAGTACGCCGCAAAAAACGACCGTATGGCGGCCTATATGAAAACGGCCAACTCTTTGCTAACGAAGTTTGACCATCACGAACTGAACCAAATAACACGTGATTAGAACACACACGTAGATGCCTTGGCATGCCTAGCCTCCGCCGTCAATTCTGAGCTCAAACGGACCATTGAAGTAGGTTTCATCCCGGAGCCGAGTATTGGCCCTTCGGAGGAAGCCCACGTCAACGTTATAGAATCCGCATCAAGCTGGATGGACCCCATTGCCGGATTCCTCTCTTCTGAACAACTCCCAGAGGACAAAAAAGAAGCACACAAGCTACGCAATAAGGCCTTGCGATACTATCTGGATCCACAATGAGGGCTTTATAAAAAGTCCCTCTCCAGTCCCTATTTGGAATGCGTACACCGGGATAAAGTGGAGGAGCTTCTAACTGAGATACATGAGGGCAGTTGTGGTGCCCACTCTGGCAGACGCTCCCTGGCCCATCGAGCTATAACACAGGGGTATTATTGGCCGACAATGAGAGCCGACGCAGAAAATTATGTTAAAAGATGCGAACAATGCCAAAAGTTCTCCCCACTAACCCATTTGCCCGCCGAAGGGTTGAACTCTATCACCAGTCCCTGGCCGTTTGCTCAATGGGGACTTGATATCGTAGGACCGTTGCCAAGGGCCCCAGGAAACAAGCGATTCTTAATCGCAGCAACAGATTACTTCACAAAATGGGTCGAAGCGGAGGCTTTAACACATATACGAGATGCCGACAGAAAGCGCTTTGTATGGAGAAACATCATTACGCGATTCGGCATTCCAAGAGCTCTCATCTCAGACAATGGCACCCAGTTCGATTGTGGCGTATATCGAGAACTGTGCAGCAAATACGGTATCGTGCCTTACTTCTCTACGCCCGCGTACCCCCAGAGTAACGATCAAGCCGAAGCCTCCAACAAAACCATCTTGGACGGCATCAAAAAGAGGCTGGAAAGAGCTAAAGGCAAATGGGTCGAAGAATTGCCGAGTGTATTGTGGGCGCATCGCACAACACCGAGGAGGTCCACCGGAGAAACGCCGTTTGCTCTATGCTTCGAAACCCAAGCAATCTTACCCCTGGAAATCGGCCTTCCGACTTTGAAATCGCAAGCCTTTGACACGGGTCAAAATGACATGATGCTCGCCCTGGACCTGGATCTAATTGAGGAACGAAGAGACCGCGCCCTGGCCTCCATGACACGGTATCAGCAGCAGCTCGCTAAGTCGTACAATCAACGAGTTCAGTTGCGCCGTTACACTCCAGGAGAACTGGTCCTGAAGAAAGTACTTCCAGCCGACCGAAGACCGGCCGACGGAAAGCTAGGTCCGAACTAGGACGGCCCCTATCAAGTAGACTCTATTGCAAGAACAGGGGCATACCGGCTCTCGGACATGTCAGGAAGAAACCTGCCACGGCCTTGGAATTCAACGCATCTACGAAAATTTTACCAATGATCCGATTTGTGGGCTTGGTACTTATACATACTCTGTTGAAATGCAAAAGTTTCTCGTTTTTATGCCTCAGCTCGTACGCTTCTTAAGGGCCGAATAAGTCTCCGGATTCGGAGCGCCCTTCGTGGATACCACGATTGGCCAAACAAGTCTCCGAATTCGGAGCGCCCTTCGTGGATACCACGATTGGCCTAACAAGTCTCCGGATTCGGAGCGCCCTTTGGGTGAATGATATCTAAGGGCCGAATAAGTCTCCGGATTCGGAGCGCCCTTTGGGTGAATGACATCTAAGGGCCGAATAAGTCTCCGGATTCGGAGTGCCCTTTGGGTGAATGACATCTAAGGGTCGAACAAGTCTCCGGATTCGGAGCGCCCTTCGTGGATACCACGATTGGCCCAACAAGTCTCCGGATTCTGAGCGCCCTTCGTGGATACCACGATTGGCCAAACAAGTCTCTGGATTCGGAGCGCCCTTTGGGTAAATGACATCTAAGGGCCGAATAAGTCTCCGGATTCGGAGCGCCCTTTGTAGATACCATGATTGGCCGAATAAGTCTCCGGATTCGGAGCACCCTTCGTAGATACCATGATTAGCCGAATAAGTCTCCGGATTCGGAGCACCCTTCGTGGGGATCACGATTTAACTGACCAACTATATGGTTCCTAATTGGAGCCGATCGACGCATATTCGAACGTTTACATCACGCCATACAAAAGCTGACAATAAATTGAGATAAGGCGTTTAATTACGCACAAAACATTTCAAAAGCTGCTAATAAAGAAATTCTATTTATTCAAAAGCCACCAAACATTTCAAGCATTTGATAAAGTAATTCTATTTATTCACAGCTAAGTCTGTTTCAACATTATGGCCCACTAAGTCGGCGTCTTCGTCGTCGCTTCTCTCAATTTCGAACTCGGGATACGGTAGGTAATGTCGATGATATAGGGGCGAAGCCGAATTTATGCCTACTTGCCCAAGAGCTTCCACGGTTTGAAGGACCTTGATCCAGCCATGCTTGAAACCACGATTTTCGCATCGGCAGACTTCCTCAGCTAGGTCTGGTTTGGTCTTCTTGATCCCGGCCTTCAAGCCGTCCTGATATCCTCTTTCATAACCCGAGGCCTCTCGCTTCGCTCTCTCCCCCACGCTTTTCGCTTGACCGGCCACCACCGACTCGGCCGCTCGAACACTCTTCAGCTCCCGAAGCTCACTCTCAGCCTTTTTCGCGCGAGCCTCCAGACTACGATTCCTTTCGTTGTTTTTCTCACTCTCACGTCGGGCTTCGCGTAGACACATCCCGACTTCATAAGCGCTATACAGTCCCTTGACAGCCCCATGTATGCCATCCCGAAATACTTCGAAATCTCGACGTCCGACCATCGACTGTTGGACCTCCGGCGGAAAAATCTGCCGAGCGAACTCGACTGATACATCTGGGTCTTTAATTATAGAATCCGCCTCTGTCATTGGTCTATTCTTCACGAGAACCGCAAAACTCAACGGTCGTGGCATCGCGTCAGGCTCAACTTGCGGTCGTGGGCACGGGGAATCTCCCCGTTGTCTGTCCTTTCGGGGTGATCTGCTTCGACGACTAGGGGGGCGCTGTTTTTCCCGATCCATGGATGCTCTTTTTCCCGTGTGAATAGGCTCGCTTCTGCGTTTCATTTTGACCTCTAAACCCAGCCAATGTTGGCCCCTGCCAGGTTTGGATCAAGCCTGAATGGAAGTGAGTCGAGTTGTTGGCATGAACTCGCCCATTTATTCTGGGGTACATGCAGCTCCCCTGAGGAAACGTCAGAGAGACTGAGCGCCAAACGTCGGGTGCCCCTCAGCCAGCCCACGACTCAGAGCCATCGGCTCATTCGGTTCCTCAGGCTCGCGCCCTGACTAAGGCAAGGGCAGATTCATTAATCTAGTCGGCTATATTTTAAGCGCTATTGCCGGTTAACCTAAGATCGCTGGGGCAAGGGCAGATTCAGTAATCTAGCCGGCTATGTTTTCAAGCGATATCGCCGAGTAATTTATGCCTCAGCCAGCCCACAACTCAGAGCCATCGGCTCATTCGGTTCCTCAGGCTTGCGCCCTGACTAAGGCAAGAGCAGATTCATTAATCTAGTCGGCTATATTTCAAGCGCTATTGCCGGTTAACCTAAGATCGCTGGGGCAAGGGCAGATTCATTAATCTAGTCGGCTATATTTCAAGCGCTATTGCCGGTTAACCTAAGATCGCTGGGGCAAGGGCAGATTCATTAATCTAGCCGGCTATGTTTTCAAGCGATATCGCCGAGTAATTTATGCCTCAGCCAGCCCACAACTTAGAGCCATCGGCTCATTCGGTTCCTCAGGCTCGCGCCCTGACTAAGGCAAGGGCAGATTCATTAATCTAGTCGGCTATATTTCAAGCGCTATTGCCGGTTAACCTAAGATCGCTGGGGCAAGGGCAGATTCATTAATCTAGTCGGCTATATTTCAAGCGCTATTGCCGGTTAACCTAAGATCGCTGGGGCAAGGGCAGATTCATTAATCTAGCCGGCTATGTTTTCAAGCGATATCGCCGAGTAATTTATGCCTCAACCAGCCCACGATTCAGAGCCATCGGCTCATTCGGCTTCGCGGGCTCGTGCCCTGCCTAAGGCAAGGGCAGATTCCTTAATCCGATTGTCCGGGCTTAAAATTAAGTAATATCATTCTTCACCAGCAAAATTGAGCACAACTCATGACATTTTATATATGCAAAATAAATGAGCTACAAACCCGGACAAAAATGTCTGACAAAACAATTGTAACAATACATCTGTGAAATCCTAATACATTTGTGAAATCCTAACAGTCAAATGCCCAGCTCAGCCTTCGGAATCAGTCTCCAACGGCTCGACATCCACTTGCTCATACGGCACTGGCATAGTCAGTGAAACTCCAGCTGCAGCAAGGGCTTTGCGCCAGCCATGTTTGAACCCCCTGTTTTCGAACCGAGGGACTTGGTCCACATATTCGGCGAGCCCAGCATCTTTCTCGGCTTCGAATAATTTGGAAGCAGCCGCCTTCATTTCAGCCAACTCAGCCTCCAGGCTGGCAACTGCCTTCTGGGACAATCTCAGTGCCGCTTCGCTCGCGTCCGCCTTCTTTTCGGCGTCCGCTCGGAATTGATCTGCAATGCGGGCCTTCTCTACCTCGGCCTCAGCCCGAGAAGCTTCCTTGTTCGCTCTCAAAACTACATCCTCGGCCCTCTTCCTCTGGCCCTCCACTTGCTTTCGTAAGCGGCCAATCTGTTTCACGGCGTCGAGATGCCAACGTCCCATATCGGCTATCCTTCCGACGGTCTGCAAAGGAAGAACCCAAAAACATAACCTCAACAGTACTCAGATAAAGTGAAGAAAAGTCAGAATACATACCAGAAGTGCCGATTGCGCGGCTAGTGCTGTCGCATTCAGATCTGGTTCAACCCGGAAAGCCTCCATATCAGACGGCAACGACACGGACGTAGCCACACCGAATACGACTTCTGGATCTTTAAGCGCCGAAGCGTTAGAGGGAACCGGCATATCATTTACCATTGGACGAATGACAAAAGGAAGAATCTCATTAGATCCCTCCAATCGAGGACACTTACCACCTTGTTCGTTTGAATCGGCCTTGAGGTCAGCAGAGCGTTTCTCTGCCTTTTCCCCAACTTTTTGGCCGACTTCCCCGACCAACGGAGATTCGGCATTTTGACCTTTTTCCTTCTCCTCTACAACCCCCAAGGACTCTGATTCGGCAACAGGGAGGGGGAGTCGAGATTCGGTGGCGGGCGGTATTTCAGACGAAAGGCCCTCCGCTCTTCGCCGTGCGGCTAACCTCTCCGCATTCGCCTTTTTGGCAAGCTTTGTCAGACTCAATCCGGCCATACCCGCGGAGTCTATGACGGGAAGATCCTCTAAGCGTTGAAGAATGTCGGCAGAAGGAAGATCCCCTGGTCCCGATGTAAACGGAGGATCGGCGGAATCCAATACCTCCTCAGAGTGGGTCTCGGATTGATCTGATTCGGCAATATTAGCTACCTCATTTCGCTCCGAATCGGACCCTTCAAAGCCTACCTGCCTCAAGTTTTTGAAGTCGGACAGAATAAGAGCGGTAAGGGAATCTTCACCCTTCGAAATCGGTATGTTTTCCGCCGCCGAGAAGGTTGTGTATGTCGGCTCGTAACAAAGCAGAATGTGAGCCGCCCTCCCCTGTTTCTGAAGGCTTCGACGGCCGAAATACCTGAGAGCAACCCTAATATCTGAAAGAACGGCGTCGTGGGTTGAAGATAGTACTTTTTTCAAACCCCTCCCTGCACAAGACGAAGCTGCAAAATTTCAATGGAATAGGTTTTACAATAAAAATGAACACATAACAAAAACAAGGAAATACTCGGCGACCTGGCTCGCCCCTCCGTCTGGGAATAGGGTCAACACGATCCTCCCCTTCGCCAAATTCCCAGTTACCCTGGACAACGACCATAACATCATCAACTCTTTTCCCAGAGCTAGAAAGCATAGTGATTAGTTGATGATCGGTGTCCTTAGCTCTAAGGAAATAACGCCCTTGCCGACCGGAAGACTTAACCAAGGCATAGTAGTGCCAGATAGCCGGAATGCCAAGGTTAATTCCACGACGAAGATTCAACGCTACAATCCCTATTATAATTCTAAAGAAATTCACGTTAGGTTGAGAAGGGATTAAATCCCAATGGCGAAGCACAGCCCTTAGGAATGGGTGTAGAGGGAAGCGGACTCCACCCTCTGCGATTGCCAAGAGAGGAAAGACGATCGTGGTTTTGTCCTCCCTCTCCATGTCAAGGGTGCCGTCTGCCAAAAGTGACAGACGGACGTCATCAGGAATAGAGAAATGGCGTCTAAAACCAGCAATTCGATCTGATAAGAGGAGGTCTTTCAAATGTTTCGCCATACCCTACAGTTGACACAGATGTGCCAAAGAATAAACTGGGAATAGTTCTCGAAGCAAAGAAGTGGATAACTTACAGAGGATGAAGAAGATATTGGAGGAGATAAAATTGCAAGAACGATCCAAAAGGCAACCCAGCGACCAGTATCACGGAATGCGAATCCGAAGGGACGCCAATCTTTAAAATCGCAATGAATAGGTATGTACGAAGAGGCGGGAAGTCGGTACGACAACCAAAAGGGGGCGTACTTAGACGTGTGCTTCGTAGGCCCAACCACCAAAATTTTGGTTCTGAGTATTCAAAATTCGGAACCAAGCACTCCAGCCAACATACGTTGGGAAAATGCTTGGGGGGCAATTGTGGGAGCCGAATAAATAGAAGAGTTAGAAGGGATGTATTCTAGAAGTCAGAGACTGTTCGGCTCCGTGCTAATCAACTAAGATGCCGAATACATTGAGATCGCCGAATAGACGGGGAGATGTATGTGGGAATAAACAAAAGGATAATAAGTAAAAAGTGGGCTCTGGACCCGAGGTCCAGAGAATGAGTATAAATACAAGAGCTTCAGATTTAGAAAGGTATGTAAGAATCACTTCACTAAACTTAGTAAACAAGCTTTCTTGAGTATAAGAACTGACTTGCCCGTCGGAGTGCTAACCCCGGCACCCCCGACTGGAGTGTTAGTCTTTGCAAGTGACTAGCTAAGGATCAAGAGCGTCTCCCAAGATCTGAAGAGTATTTCCAGAATCACTTCCCCACAGTTGGTTTCTAACTTATTACTTCTTAATGAGGCTCAACTCATGCCTAAAGATGCTTGAAAAATGATGAGGACAAAAATATAAATTTAAAGCAATTTTATAAATATGCTGAAACAGAGTAGTTCGCTCAAGCGAACATTTGGTCGCTTGAGCGGTGACCACAGATTCTCAATATTTTGGTATGCAAAAATCGATTCTAGATGGCCTCAATATTCGCTCAAGCAGTAACTTGTAGTCAACAATTTTCTGGGTTCCAAAAATCAGTAAAATAGTTTCCAAATACATTTCCAAAACTTAGGGTCTTGCATGGCTTTGCTAAAAACATATAATCCCTTTTAATAATCAAGAAAACATGATCAATTTTAAACCATTTACATCCAAACTCTTTTAATTTCAAGTTTAAACTCCAAATTTTCACAAACCTGATTGTTATAAAATTTTCCCTTTTTCTCTTCAAAATATGAAATCAATTCTTCAAATCTTCTTAAAATTTTATGATGAAACTCTATTTTATGTTTATGCAAGACAACAAAAATCAAGCCCACAAAATGGTTAATTCCAATTTAACTTCTATAATCTTGAATCTAATTCAATTTCTTCATCCTTTTACTAATTCCTTTTAAATTACATGAAATTGATTTCTTACTGTTTTCTATTTTCCTTTAAATCATGAAATTGAACTTATAAAACTCTTAGAAAAGTATTTGCATGTATGAATTTAAGATCAAAACTAACTAATTTTATATTTTCAAAATCAAATCATAATTGAATTCTTGAATTGCTCTAATTTAGATTTTTATTAATTTTCTTCATATCAAATCCAAATTCAAACTCACAAACCTTTAAAACATGAATTAAAGTCTAAAACCTTGAAATTCCAAGATGCAAGTAAGGATGAACTTTAAATTTATGAAGGATGACATAAATCAAACTCAAATATTAAATTACAACATTAATTTCTTAATTATCAAACTTAACTCAAATTTTCTTCATTCTTTCCATAATTTCTTTCTAATTTCATGAAGTTGAACGTTATTTGCTTCTTCTTTTTTTTTTTTAATCAGCAAAAATGAAAGCTTTATTCATAATACGGAAAGTACAAGGTACACCACACGTATCAATAAACGAGGGAAGAGCAAAAAGTAACTATGGCTACATATTTTGTAAAAGCTAATTACAACTTGACACGTGATACATGAAAGGCAATTCAGGGAATTAATACAAGTCTCCAGTTAAAGACAGACACGTGGCAGGGCATATTGGTTATAATAGATCTGCATAACACTAGAATAGCTAGAAGGCGCAAGATGACGTGGCCCAACAGTTACTCACGTATTCAAATTCAAATCCGAGAGGGAAACCTAACTCCAAGAATGACGTAGTGAGACTGACTGTGAGAGAGCATGATCAGCAATCATGGGAGGACATTTTGACGGCTGGAAGCCCACTTCAACAGTTACCCTTGGAGAGTATAAATAGCAGAGAAGGCCCCAAATGGAAAGATCCAGACTCATATCCAAAAACCAGTTTATTTATTTCATATTTCTTTCCAGTTTTACATTTCCAGTTCTTTACATTTCAGCATTTCAATTCTTGTACTATATTTCATTTCCTAAGAGTAGTTTCGAGTAGTCATTGATGTAAACATTTTCAAGGCTGGGTCATTGCATTGTAAGTTCCTATTTACTTAATGAGATTCAGATTCTGAATTGTTCTGTACTTGTTATTTCTTATAAATTTCTCTTAAAACAAGTCACCAGTAAAAGTCCTCTTCATTGAGGTGGAAAGAACTTCAACACAATTGTCTGATAATTGGTTGACAATTAAAATCCTGTAAGGATTGATTGATCCTTGCTAGCATGCTTGAAATTACATAATTAACCTTCGAAAGTCAAAAGGCTAACATATATTTTTGGCACGCCCAGTGGGACTCCTTAAAAATGGCTAGACGTAGAGCAAGAAGAGAAAATGAACGCTTGGAAGAGGGTGTGGAAGGATAGATATAAATACATAACCCAGAGGAGAATGTAATGGATGCACCTGTCCCATTAGATCTTCCACAAATGGTCGAACAGACCAACACTTCAGAATATACGACACATGTCCAATACACTAGACAGGGCCATGAGACTAGACCTTCGAATGTCCCTTCTACCCACCCAATAAATCCATAGGGAGGTTTAGTAGATGTTATAGGGCAACAATTAATGTATACAATGGAAAGATGGGTAACATTCTTTTTGGATCAAGTAAATTTTCATCAACCAATGATTGCACGATTCCCTTCAGCATAGATTGGCTCAAGATAAACAGCCTATGCAAGATAACGGACAAACCAGTGGTCAGACTAGTAATCAGAGTCATGAAAGGTCATCACCTATGCCTCAGTCATAGTATGAAGCTCCTTCGAGACCACTAGCAAACCAAAATGTACCATTGCCCAACAGGGAAACCATACAAATTGGTAGATCTGGGCCAACCGAGGGGAATGGTATTTGGATGTTTCCAAGTCCTATGTTCGAAGCCATACCTAGCACACAGTGCTTCATTAATCCTGTGTTTGAATTTACACCCGGGGGGTTAGAGGAATTTCCTGCGGCTAGAAGAGAAATAACACTTGTTCCTCCTTCTATAGCACCTTTCGTAGGGCCTTTCCCAAGACAGATTCCAAGAGGTCAACCATACCTCCAACAGCAACCAGTGCAACAAGGACAGCCAACCTTTAATGTACCCCTATATGGACCAAGAGTCCCTCAAGCACATGGTGTTCCTCCAAACCCTGTGTTGGTTCCTCCAGTAGTGGTTCAACTAGCACAAAATATGGTTCCAAGAGACCAAATTGCTAATATAGTTAAAGAAATGTGTGGACCTATGGTTCGGGGGGTCCAGACACTAGTGTACAGAAAACTTTACCCAGAGTGGATGGATAGGGTACATGAGTATCCTAGGGGGTTTAGAATACCAGATTTTGCCCTCTTTTATGGGAATAGAAACCAATCAATGGTGGAACACATTGCTAGGTATATAGACTAGTGTGGTGAGTTCGCCAATAATGATTGCATGAAACTGAGACTCTTTCTAGACTCTTTAACTAGAGCAGCCTTCGTATGGTACATAAACCTTACCTGGCTCTATCCAAACTTAGCAGCAAATGGAGGAAGTTTGTCATGCCCAATTTTTCCAAACATAACCTAAAGTTTCCATGGCAGACTTGGCAAGATTGAGCCAAAGACCTGATAAGAAGGCTGCTCAGTTTATTCTCAGATTTAAAATGGCACGAAACAAATGCAGGGTCTTGCTACCAGGGCTTGAATTTTTAAGATTGGTTCAAAATAGCTTGGAATTTAGGCTTCGAAAGAAGTTTGATTCAACTAAGTTTTGGGACTTAGTAGAGTTGACCTATAAGGTATCTAGATATGAAACTTTACTCGAGGAAGAACAAGATCGAAATAATGCATCATATAAGACCTACTATAGGGACCCTAATTATGAAATTGATGCAACAGAGATCGTACGAAAAGAACCTATGACCTGTGAGGCATTAATTCAGAAAGACAGTGTAATAAACCAGCAGTTTAAAAAGAAAGACCTGCATAGGAAGTATTCTTTCGACTTAACAAAAGCAGATGACATTTTTGATCATTTGCTTGCAACAAATTTCCTAAAGTTACCAAAGGGAGTCAAGATCCCTACCCTTGAAGAACTTAAAGGAAAGCTGTATTGTAAATGGCACAATTCTTGGTCTCATTCAACTAAAAATTGTATTGTTTTTCGAGACAGGATCCAAGAACATATTCGAAAGGGGAGGCTAAAGTTTCCAGCTAAGTCTGAGAAAGCTATAGGAATTGACACCAACCCGTTTCCAGAAATTGGGGAGGCTGCAGCCAATGTTGGCATTCCAGATTTCCAAAACCTATCCTTGAAAAAATTAGAAGAGGTCACTGTGCAGATGCATGTGGCTAGCTAGGCTGCTTTCAGGAATAACACAAGAAGTTCATTAGCTGATAGACAAAGCTCTGCAAGCCTAAAAGAAGGCTCTAGTGAAGAGATGTTGGATGACGACTCTCTCGAAGCTACTGTAGTGCAGAGGATGTGTCCCAAGTGCAGGATATATTACAAGTGGCTGAAAGGGCTCCCAGTTGATGGGAAATAGTATTACAAAGAGGTGCAGAGGGACCGAATAGCCAGCACCTATAATAAGAGGCCATACCCAACTGGCCCTAGACAGCATTCATCCTTGGTAGCCCCACCAGACACCAGAATGCAATCAAAAGGAAATAGGCCTCTGTATGAAACTAGGCCACCCAATTATTACAAGGTAGACAACCGGCCTGAAAGGAAACATGGATTCAATGCAAAGCATGGGACCAGGACTGATAATTAGCCCCTAAGGACTGCTTCGAAGACTACTTCAAAGAGTGGGACAACAGATTCAGCAGCCAGACCAATGGGCTCATGGGTCCCTGGAGTTCCAAATTGGTTTGTCATGCAAAACAAACCTAAGAAAATGCCTACCCAAGGAAAGATTTTGGAAATCAGGGAAGAATGATCAAACCTCTCTTGGTGGTTCCAAACAATTAGGTGTTATTAAAGTACCAAAAAACAAGGGTGCCAAATGTGGTTTCTATGATTTCTAGGTCTCAAAGAAGGAAGATCCAACGAAGATACACCCAGTATCAGAGGGATCTAAAAGAAAGTGGAGAGAGCACGTCCATGGCACAAGCAAAAGACCAGACAGATGGAGGGATAGGTTCGAAGCCTACTCCCAAGATCAAGAGGAGTGCTAGCATGGAGCAATTGGCTAAAGTTCATGCCAAACTAAGAGCCAAAGAAAAATCTAGTTTAGCAGGCCTCGAGAAGGCTTTAATGGAAAGTGATGATGAAACAGATGAAGGGACTGAGTTAGGCCAAGAGAGAACATTAGCTGAAGATGAAATGTTTGAGGCCTTCATGGCCGAACAGACCTTTCTAGTTTACAAGCCAACGGAGGTAGATCACCAATAGGCTGCTTTGAAGGAACCTGCTAGCACAGAGATACCAAAATATAGCATGGAAGATACTTTTGAAATAACAAAACAATCTAGTTTGGAAGGAAAACAAGTACAACCAGTAGTTCAGTTTGGCTCATGTGGCTCGCTTTTCATGCTCATTTCAGAAGACGACTAGCCGTATAGTTTGGACTCCCATGGTTCTGAATCTAATTTCACAAAGTGCAATGTGAAACAATAAAAATACAAAAAAGTTCAAATCCGGCAATTCTTGTTGAAAATCGATGTTTGAATCAAATACCAAAAATGGATTGCTTTGCTAGATTTCAGAGTTGTCATCTAAATATTTTTGGAAAATTTAGGAAACCTGAGACTTGTGCCAAAGGCCACTTATCTGTCATCACTAAAGTGTATCGGCTCAGGAATTTAGGTACGAGAGGGGGAAGGTCATGGATTGAGCACCCCACTCGCCTGATCAAAGATCGGCCTCTACTAATTATGATGTAATTTTTATTTATGTTATATGCTCTTGTTCCGGTTTTATTAGCTATTTTTACTATGTGATACACACAAGTATAGACTAATTTGCAAGAATTGGAACATTTGATTTCATATTTGTTTTTTTTGAAAAGAGTTTGTGAATATGCCACTTGAAAAATTGGGCTTACATGTACATTAATCAAATTATCTCAATTCAAGCAACGAGTCTTCATCCACAGGCATTCAAACAGGTATATCATTTAAGCAATTAGCCTCATGGAAGTATGCTTGGCATGGCAGCACGAACATTCGATGCAAGATACTAAAACTCAAAATTGTTCATCTAGTACTCTGAGCCAAAACAAAGCATAATAATTAAAAAAAATATGCATGCTCCTAATTAATGCAATATGACTAAATGCAACGCACACATTATGTAATTTATAGGCTTGGCTATGAGCATGACATATGATTTCATTCAAGACATGCGATAAAGCATGTATTCAAGCAATGAATTTGAACATTGATATTGGGTTAGCATGATGAGCCGATCCTTGGATGCATGCAAGGCAATGTATGCAAAGCATAAGAATGCTAATTTGAAAAATAATGTTCTATACTAACCATCGTAAGCAAATAAGTAAAAGGGAGAAAGACGTGAGGTTGGAAGACATACAACTTATTACATGTTGGCCCTCGTGCAAGAGGGTGTGAATAAAAGTCCAAAAGTCCGAAAGTCCGAATTAAACTAATTATTACAAATCGAACGATTAAATTAAAGAATTAACTAACTAGCTACTCTATTACAACAAGGATAATAATGAGGAATGAACTAGTTATTTAAGCTAATTAGCTGTAACAATTACAAATAAACAATAATAATAATTACGACACTAATAATTAACAAGACTAATTATAACAATAATAATAATTACAACAATACTCAAAGCATTAATCTACAACATTGATGTAAGCAAGGATGCACAAGGGTTGTATGCATAGTGTCCAAGAATTGCTCTGTCTGCCTAGCTGCTTTGTTTCACCTTCAGCCACTGCCCCCTGTTTTCTACAAAACATACTACTGACCAAACATTGATGGCCAACTGGCCCTCAATGAAGCCCAGCCGGGCCTAAATAAGGCCGGCTGTGCCTTAATTTTATGCAAAATCCTATTTTGTGCTCTGAAGTGAAAACAGTGCAGACAGAGTTATTCTGAACTCTGTTTGTCCCTCTCCCACTTCTCTGTCATGGGAAAACCTCGAGAGTAGGTTGAAATCGTTTCCAAAACCATCAATGAGCACTTGATTGCTTGATGATTTCGGATACAATTTGGACAAAAATCAATAAATGCAATGAACAACAACCACCCCTCCCTCCTATCATAGAGTAAACTCAAAGAAGGAGATAGAGACACTTTTAGGTTCATCAAAACATCATGAATTGATATAAGACAACCCTTGACACAATAGATTTGGCATAACGTCCGGCTAAGCCCAAGCAATAAAACTCATTTTCTTTATACGGGTTAGTTCATTTTAAGCCAAATTCATTAGTCTTTGCTATCCTTTAATCCATTAAGTCCAAGATGATTGTTACGTCCACTAAAGATTATGTCCACTAAGTGAGAAACATGTCAAACGGGAGGTGATTCTCAACATGGAAAAGAGACTACGCCATTGACAATGAACCTCCATAGAGATTAAGCCATTAAGCATAGATCTCTAGTTCATGTTTTGAATAACTATCAACCAATTGAAACAACTCTCAACTGAAAGAAATGAATGGTAAGTTGATTATTAAAATGAGGTTATCACACATGGACATTAGACAAAGAAAGGCCAAGAACAATATTCAACAAGCTATGTGTGCAAACTTATGAGACAACAATCAAACTAATCAAAGTATGAACTAATTAAACAACCTAGGACAGCCCTAAAATAGCCCTTAATAGATAAAAAACAGTGGCCCAAAGCATGAAAAGAACCTAAAAAGCTAAACAATAAAGAAGGAAAATAAGGCTAGTAAGCAAGAACAAGAATGGGTGGCTAATCCCTCCACTTTTGAAACCTCAAAGCATGATTTTTAGCCTTTTTTAAACTCTAAAAAATAATTTAGAAAGCAAATAAAAAAAGTGTAAAAGCAAGGGTTTGAACTATAGGTGAAGGTGTAAGAAAAAGTGTTAACTCTCCATACCCTTTGGTAGCTCTTCAAACCCAAGTTTAAACACTTGAAAGGAGATCAAAACAACACAAAACTACAATAACTAGATAGTAAATGATAGAAATGAAAGCAAGAGAGGAAATAGCAAGCTTATACCTATTGATAAAGGTAGGTCTTTGTTTATGAATCAAACTAAGTTCAAACACACTCTCAAGCTTGAATTGTGATGCTCAAGGCTCAACCAAGGTTCCTAGGCTAAGGTGTGACGGTGTATATGGTGTATGGATATAGGTTCAAGGTGGTAAGCTTGCTCAAAGGTTGCTTGTAAAAGAAGAAGGAGCTCTCAAGAAGGCGTATAGGCTTTTTAGAATTTCTTCAACCCTTAAAACAAAGATACAACTTCGTTTTTTATAGAATTTGAGTAAAAGGGGTCATAAATATCTTCAAAAATGGACAGCTGATGGGCTCTCGCCCAGAACAGTGTTTCTCGCTACTAAGGCACAGCCGGCCATCAATAGCCACGGCCAGTCCTCAATGAGGCACGGTCGGGCCTCAATGTGATCCCTTGTTTTTCTGTTTCAGACTTAGCACAGAGTGGTACAATGTGTAAAAATGGATTTCTGGGGTATAAACAGTGGGAATATGGGAGGTTTGGGATTGTTTCAGAGCTTAAATATAACCACTTCGTTGAGACATCGAAATACGCACAACACCACTTTCATCATCGAGTGTACCGGGTAAAACGCTCGAGACTTGCAGGCGGTCAAAAATGGGGTGTCTATAGCTCATTCCCTCTAGTGCCAGTAAACATGGTATATATACTTCCACAGGAGTTCCAGGTTGAAGAGGGAAACCAAAAAGGTCAGGAAGACAACCCCATTCTAGTTTCTAGTGAAGATTCACAGGCCAGCATGATTTAAGATGAGTTTGAAGTGGCCATACCAATGGAAACTGAAGAAGAAAGTGAGGAGGTGAGTATTAACCTCTCATATCCCTTTGAGTACCCTACAACATCTATGAGTTACGTTAAGCCCTTGTATATCAAGGCTTATTTCGATGGGATACAAATGAATAGGGTGTTAGTGGACAATGGAGCGGCAGTGAACTTGCTTCCGAAGTCCGCCTTGAAGAAATTGGGAAAAAGAAACCCCAGATTAAGCCCAACCAGCACAACCATTGCTTGTTTCGCTAGGGATAAGCAGATGGCTCAGGGCATTCTGTCCATCAACCTGAGTATGGGAACCAGAGATTGCATAACAACATTCTTTGTTATAGACAGTAATGCCAAATATAATGCTTTGCTTGGAAGGAATTGGATTCACACCAGCAAATGTGTCCCTTCCTCTCTACATCAGAAAATGATGATAGCACTATGCAATAGAGAGATACAGGAGATCAACGCAGACCCCTAACCTTTTATTTCTTGTGCTGATTTTGCAGAGGTCAAGTTATACACTGAATGAGTGACACCACTTAGTGTGCTGAGGAAGCCTGATAGAATAGCCGAAGTGACGATTGATGATGAAGTAGCTCACCTGAAGCACTTAGTGTAGGAGAGTGCTGATGAAGAGTTTGTCACCAAAGATGACAATAATGCTTGCTTGTAGGCAAGAAGATAAGAACCAAGAAACCAGACCCTTGGCCTTAATCAAGTTTTCAGCTTTGGACGTAAAGTCAATAGTCCAGAAGGTAAAAGAACAAGAAAGGGAAACCATGGTGTAACACGTCTCGCGAGGGAACTCACGGGTTACACGCTACAGTTCGGACTCGATTTTTGTCACGGTTCTTAATCTGAACCAAAGAGTCCAAATCCGGCAAACCGTTTTGAGAAAACAGATTTTTGAAAAGAAGTGTCAAACATGGACTGCTTTGCCAGATACAGAGTCGCCACCTAAATATTTTTTAATGGGGAATTTAGGAAACCCTGACTCGGTGCCAAAGGCCACGTGTCCGTCATCACCAAAGTTGCCTCGGCTCGGGAACTTGGGTACGATTGGGGAAGGTCAGCTATGAGCACCCCTTCTCGCCCGATCTGAAGATCGGCCTCTACTAACCGTGATATCCGTTTTTGAAAACGTTATGTGTTCTTATTCCGGTTATTAGCCTAGAATTACTATGTTATGCGCACAGCAAACAAGTATAGACTAGATCGCCTAATTTGGAAATAAGCATTGCATATCCGTTTGTTTTGAAAATGTTTTTGGAATTTGCTACTCGCAAGTAGGTTAAAACACGGATTTCAATGAGCTATTCCAACTCAAACAATCCAACCTTCACCCACAGGCATTCAGGCAGTTTATAGCACATAAGCATCTAGCCACATGGTAAGCATGCTGTCATGTTAACATTCACACGCATGCGATATGCTAAAGCATAAAGGTACTTACATTGTACTCCGTGCCAAAACAGTAAACTGGTTAGCAAACATGCGTGATCCTAGTCCATGTTAAGTGGCTAATGCATCGCATACAAAATGTCATTAAGATAGGCTCGGCTAACCCTAAAATGGCATGTGGAATACAATCATTTGATGCACGTATTTAAGTTAGATTTGAAATACTAATGCAGTTAACATGATGCGCCGAGCCCGGTGCATGCAAGACAGATGAATGGATGCACGCATGCATAGCATAAGGTATGCTAAAATAAACATGTCCCTAATACTAACCATCAAAACAGGCAAGTAAAAGGGAGAAAGAGGTGGGGGTTGGAAGACATGCACACACACACCCACACTTATTACAGATTGACCCTCGCTCGGAGGGACCAAATAATAATACAATTCGAATAATGAATTAACTATCCTAGCTAATTAATTATTACAGACCAAACTAAACTAATTAAGCAAATTAATTAGTCTAAGAAAGCAATAAATAGCAGCCTCGGGGAGATGGCTCGATGCAACGCATGCTCGGTTTCGCTCGGAAAGCCACTGCCATGCATAGTCTGCCTCTGTTTTCCCTGCTCTGCCCCTCTGAAGACTACCAAAGTCTCAGAGATGCTTCTCTGAACACTGGGGATCACCACCGGCTGAGGAGGATTTCCACCGGCCGCCAAATATGATCATCGGCTGCTGATTTAATTATCAGCCACTGATGGACGGCCGGTCGGCACTATATGTTGCCGATCGGCCAAAAATGCCTGCTGAACCTGCAACTTACAGCAGCAGAGGACAAGGCATATCATGGCAATGCATTTTAAGGAATTTATGCACCTATTACACCCCTTATCATGTTTATGACTCAAAGAAGGATGTGCCTCGATTCTCGAACCACCAATCACGCATTTCCATGCATGATGGCCCAAAGAATCAAGTGTGCAACTTCAATTTCAAATGAATGCAATCCAAATAAACACACAAGGAGGCCCAACCTCTATCACACTCATCTCAAGAGGTCTAGCATGCGTGCTTATGTGATTGCAATCCTAAGCATGTTATCTAGTATGCAATCATGCCATGCAAATGAGCATACAAGCTAATAAGCATGCAAGGCATGAAACCTCAATGTAAACTAACAAGCACGCAAGATGCAATGTGGACGTCCCAAGCATGCAAACAAGCATGTGACTTCATTCAGTCATACAAGTACTAACATGCAACAACTTACCAATATGCTATAACACTCAAGGAGCATATGCAACCAACAAAGGGATGGGCTTAAACATGATTTAGGCAACTCTAAATAGGCCTAAAACAGTGGCCACAAGCTCAAGAGGTGAGACCAAACACACATACATACATGCACATGTCAAGGCTTAAACACTTAAGCATCAAAGGACATCTTTTAAGCACACTTAAAAGGGAATAATCATGGACATATGGCATGCATTAAGCTCTGAAATCATGCAAGAACATGGTGCCAAACCAAGCAAACAAGATAGGCTAAGCATGCAACAAATGGCCCAAGTATTTGAAGCAAGTCAAGGGGACTTAAACCATGGCTAAGCCAACCAAGCCTCACAAGGCCAAGAAGGCTTAAAACAGGTCCAAGGCAGACCTAGACCATGCAAAGGGAGCCCCCTAGATGGCATCTAAGTGGCTCGAATTCAAGAGCATGCACAATGGCCAAAACATGGAGCATACAACACAAGCTTTCAAAGCATCAAAGAGGCATCCAAGGCAAGCATGTGAGCATGTTAAATGGACTGAAATAGCATGTTAAATGGTTCCAAACCACTGAGATGATACAAGCAAGGCATGCTACACACTCACACACTTAAGGCTAACAAGCCAAAATGCAAAGAGGCCATGCAGTGCATGCTAAAGTTGACCCAAACAACTAAGGGCAGACCTTAAACATGGCAAAACAAACACAAAACCTTCACAAGGCTAAGCCTAAAACATGCTTGAATAAGGGTTTACAATCTAAGGCATGCTAAGGCGGTAAAATGGCATCACAAGGCATATATGCAAGGCATGCATGGTGTACTAAAACCAACATACAACAATGTTATTTCATGACAAAATAAGCATAAAAAATAGTTAGAACATGGTCAACACACACTTGAACATGATGCTCCCTCAAGAGGCAAAAATGGTCCTTTTCAAGGACAACAAGGAGAGGGGGGTGGCCCTCTCCTTCTTAGGACCTCAAGGCACCATCCTCACCTCTGAAATCCCTCAAGATTTCAGTGGTGAGGAGGCCCAAACACTAGGGTCCCGGAGCTCACACAAAATGGCACAAAACAAGGGCCAAACAAGCCTTTAGAGGGGTCAAACCTCCTCAAAGCTTAAAGCACTCTTAACAAACTATTTAGAGGCCTTAAAAATAGAACTTTTATGTATTAAACACTAAGCTTGAAAACAGTTCTAAGATGGTCAAAAATACAATGCAAAAGTGGGGTAAAAAGGGCTAGTGTCTTACCCTTGTAGACCACCTTCAAAGATAGTGGACCAGCAGCCCCTTGAGCTCCAAACCAGCTTCAAAGCTCCAAAAACAAGCCTCAAGAACCTCAGTTCCAAGAGGATGGTGTGATGGTAGGTGTTTATGCACAAAACTAAGCCTAAAACACACACAATGGCAAGAGATGGGGAGGTATAGATATAGGTTAGATACACTAACTTAAACCCTAAAACCAGAGTCCTCTCACTCTCTTCTCTAACTTCTCTAACCCTAGGACAAGGGAGAGAAGGCCTCCTCTTATAGAGGAGCCAATCTTGTAAAGCTTACAAGGTAAGCTAACAAGAGGGCCATCCCTCCATACACGTATATGGAGGGGAAGCAAATGCAAGACAGCTGTGCTAAAATATCTGCAAAAGTAGATGCACAGTAGTCGGCCGGCCAAAGATGTCATTTTGACAAAATTTATTGCCGACCGGCAACATACATTGCCGATGGCATAAAACCCTGGCCGGTGGCCTCTAGCCACGACCGGTGATGTGTGGGGATGCCTCACAAGGTATTCCCTACCCCTCCAAGGCAAAGCACAAGCGTTTGGTGCAAAACCAGACACAAAACAGTCGAATTCGGGGGTCCTGAGGCAAGGCGCGTAGCCGAGACCTCCGGGAACCCCAAACGAACACAAACAAGGATGATCACCGGGTGTTCAATCGGTGACATCCAAGTCTTGAGGACGGTCAAAAATGGGGTGTCTACACATGGTGATTGGTTGTAATCAGGAGCAACAAAAGGCCAGGCTTTTGGCCCTCGATAAGTACTATACATTGGACATTGATACAAAAGTCCAGGAAATATAGGAGGAAGAAGCCTTATTGACAGATTTTGTCTGTGAGTAAGAAAACAAAGATATTGAGCCAGAGAATGTGGGAACAGAACAAAATGAAGAAGTTGCTCTGAAAACAGAGGAAGTTAAAGGAGAAGTATCAGTAAATGCTCAAGTATAAGACCTTTTGGAAGAAATCAACTTAGGGGAAGGTTCTACAAAACAGCCTACCTACATCAGTGCTTGGTTAAGTTCCATTGACAGGAATCAGTTGTTGGTAGTCCTAAAGCAATATAAGGATTGTTTTGCGTGGTCTTATAATGAACTGCCTAGATTGGAGAGGTCATTAATGGAACATAGGCTCCCTATGAAGCCTAATTTCAAGCCACACAAGCAGAAACCAAGACGGATAAGCCCTGAAGTGGTTCAAAAAGTGAAAGAGGAGATTCTTAGGCTCCTTAAAGCAGGCTTCATTAAAACAGCCAGGTATGTTGAATGGTTGTCTAATATTGTGCTTGTGGTTAAGAAGAATGGCAAGACGAGGGTATGGATCGATTTTAGAAATTTGAATTTGGCAACACCAAAAGATGAATATCCCATGCCTATAGTTGATCTATTGATGGACAGTTCAACAGGGCACACGATTTTGTCTATGATGGATGGACATTCTGGTTATAACCAAATCGGCATTGCAGAGGAGGATGTCCACAAGACAGCATTTAGGTGCCCTGGGAATATTAGCACCTTCGAATGGGTAAAAATGCCATTTGTTCTAAAGAATGCTGGGGCAATGTATCGTAGGGCAATGAATACTATCTTTCATGATCTTATTAGAGAATACCTAGAGTGTTACATTGATGATATTGTTGTAAAGTCCCAATCTATGGAGGAACACTTGGTTCACTTGGTAGCAGCTTTCGAAAAAATGAGAAAGTTCAAGTTGAAACTTAATCCTTTTAAATGTGCTTTTGGTGTATCAACTGAAAACTTCTTGGGATATGTAGTGCACAAGAAGGGAATACAGATTGATTAGAATAAAGCCAAAGCTATCATTGAGGCCAAACCTCCATTAAGTAAGAAAGAATTATAAAAGTTCCTTGGTCAGGTTAATTTCCTCCGAACATTTATTTCTAACACTGCGGGGAAAACTAAAGTATTTTCTTCTTTGTTACAGTTGAAAAATGAAGAAGAGTTTGTGTGGACAACAGAGCATCAATCTGCTTTCGAAGGAATTAAAACCTACTTGGCCAAGCCTCTAGTGTTGATGCTACCAAAGAGAGACAAGCCCTTGAAATTATACATTGCTGCAGTAGAAGATTCATTGGGAGATTCACTAGCTCAGGACAATGAAGAAGGCAAGGAGCAAGCAATTTATTACCTTAGTAGGTTTTTAAATTCTTGTGAATGTAAATACTCAGATGTGGAAAAGCTGCGCCTTGCATTGTACTTTGCAGCAATGAAATTAAGATATTATCTTTTGCCTACAGTTGTCTTGGTGATTGCAACCACAAACTTGGTTAGGTACATATTAACTAGACCTACGCCAAGAGGAAGAATTGGCAAATGGATATTAGCTCTATTAGAGTCTCATCTAGAATATGTCCCCCAAAAGGCAGTAAAATGACAAGTTTTGGCTAATTTCTTGGCAGATCATCCATGTCAAACAGAAAGCCAAGAGATAATGTAGACGTCCCCGAACGCCCCGGAAGGGATGAGTCCCCCCATTCCGTTCGTTTTTGGGCTCACTACAGTTCGGACTCAAATTGTCACGGTTCTCAATCTGAACCAAAGAGTCCAAATCCGGCAAATCGTTTTGAGAAAACAGATTTTTAGAAAGAAGTGCCAAACATGGACTGCTTTGCCAGATACAGAGTCGCCACCTAAATATTTTATTTTGGGAAATTTAGGAAACCCTGACTCGTTGCCTAAGGCCACATGTCCGTCATCACCAAAGTTGCCTCGGCTCGGGAACTTGGGTACGATTGGGGAAGGTCACTTCGTGAGCACCCCCGCTCGCCCGATCAGAGATCGGCCTCTACTAGCCATGATATCTATTTTTGAAAACATTATGCGTTCTTATTCCGGTTATTAGCCTAGATTTACTATGTGATGCGCACAGCATACAAGTATAGACCAGGTTGCCTGAATTGGAACAAAACATTTCATGTTTGTTTTTGAAAGATGGTTTGCTACTCGCAAGTAGGCTTAAAATGCAGATTTTGCCACCCTCGGGTGGGCTTTAGGAAAGATGGTTTTGCCACTATCTAATGGGCTTAAAACAAACAATCAATGCATTGTCCCAATTCAAATAACCCAACCTTCACCCACAGGCATTCAGGCAGTTATATCACATAAGCACATAGCCTCATGGTAAGCATGCTATCATGGCAGTCACTCACACGCATGCAATGATGCTAAAGCATAAAAACTTACCGAGTACTCCAAGCCAAAACAGAAGCTGATTAGAAATCATGCATGATCCTAACTACACAGAAATGCCTAATGCAACTCATGCAGAAATGCAACTAAGATAGGCTCGGCTATTCTAAACATGGCATGTGAAATGCTACAACTAACAAGTATTCAACTTGGAATTGAAATACAATGCAGTTAGTATGATGCGCCGAGCCCGATGCATGCAAGACAGATGAATGAATGCAAACATGCTATCATACTGTATGCTAATTGAAACATGCCCTAATCTAACCATCATAAGCTGGTAAATAAAAGAGAGAAAGACGTGGGGTTGGAAGACATACATCACACACACGCACGCTTATTACAACATTGCCCTCGCTCGGAGGGTCCGAATAAATAATACAGTCCCGAATAAATAATACAGTCCGAATAAATACAAAATCCTAATTAATTAACAAATTAAACTAGGAAAGCTGTAAACTAGCATGCAAGCTAGGGACTGCCTCGATTCTGCTCTGGATGATGAATGATGCATGTTCGGGTTGCTTGGCACGGAAATCCATTGCGATGCCCCAATTAGCCTCTGTTTGCAATTGATGTCGGAATGCTGTGCAAGGCTTTTAAAAGCTGCTAATTTCTGATTTGCTGCAACAGAGAGCAGGAGAGGGGCATAGCAATGTATTTTTGCATATGTATGCTTGCCTCGATCCTCGTGCCACCAATCACGCATCCCGATACATGATGGCCGAGGAGTCGAATTGCATGACTCAATATGAAATGAATGCACATATAAACACAACAAGACCGAGACTCCATCATGGATAATCCGGAGTGTCGGTGACCGAGAATTGAGACACGTTCCGTCACTTGGAGTACGAAACGTCCCTCGTTTCCCGTGCTCGGGCTAACTCCTATCCCGAACACAATGCAATATGCATGACATGCATGAATGCAACTAATATACAACCTAACATACACAATGCTATGAAATGGCATACACAATGCTCGATGTAATATGGCATACACAATGCTCTAACATACAACCTAGCATACGCAATGCAAAGGACTAAGATGGCATACACAATGCAATATGGGCTTACACCAACATGAGTGGACCTCAGCCACACTCACATCAGAGGCCATAAGATGAAAATGAGACACTCAAGATGCGTGCACACATGCACGCAAACCGAGGACCGATCCTAAGACACAAATGCCACTCTACCAAAGCATGGCAAGGCATGGAATATGGCATACAAACATGCAAATTTCAGCACTAAAATATGATGCTAAACAGCCCCGAATCGTGGCAATATGGCACCCGATGCATGAGACGAACCCCGAAACTCAAAACTAGGCATGCGCAATGACCTATAGCTATACAAAGCATGCACTATTTGATCATAAAGCATGAAGACAGAGTCAAGGCAGTCCCAAAACATGAAATTTCTTAGTTCAAAGCAAGGCCAAAAGGTGCTAGCAAGATGGGCTAAAGTAGCATGCAATTTTGACTAGTAAACAAGGGTTACATGGCATGTACATGAAGCAAGTGAGAACTCATCAAACCAGCGAAAATTAGTGAATAAAACATGTCAAAATATGCCCAAATAACCATGGAAATGCAGCCAACACATGCACAAATGAGGGGCTCCTTTAGAGGGCATACAAAGGGATTATTAGGCACATGCAAGATAGACATGAAGCATGACCAAAACAACTCTGGAAATCAAATATGATAGTCCCAAAACTCATCAAATTGACCCTAAAATGTGACTTTAAAGCATGTAAAGAGGGGTCCCTTTGAAAGGCCAAAATGGCCATCAAACAAGTCAAGGTGAGAGGGGGGGACCCCCCTCTAATTTGGAGGCTCAAAACAGTATCAAAGCCACTGGAAATCCATTGGATTCCAGTGGCTAGAAGGCCAAACAAAGCATGCCATTGGAGCTTAGGTGTAAGGCTCAAAACAAGGGACAATCAAGCATTCAAGAAAGCATGTGACCTCAAATAAGAAAATGCCCTTAATAAAACATGAATATGATGTCAAAACAATCCTTTTTCCAGTTTATAACAAGTCCCAAAAATGAACATAAATAGGACTAATCTATCATGCAAAAATGGCCCTAAAAGAGAGAATAGAGACAAGGGACAGCAGCTGACCCCAAATAGCAAATAGCCCTTCAACAAAGTTGAATAAGGGCTCAAAACATGGCACTTTACAATTTACATCAAGTCTCGAAAATGGACACAAGTGAGGCTAAATCAACATGCAAGAAAAGGCCTAAAAGAGGGATAAAGAGACAAGTGATAGCAACTGACCTTAAACAGAGGAGAGCCCTTCAATAAAGTTGAAGAGGGGCTCAAAAAAAGATATTTTACAGTTTATGACCAAGTCCAAAACAGCTCACAAATAAGCCTAAAATATCATGCAAAAATAGGCCTAAAAGAGAGTTTAAACACAAAGGGTGAGGAGGAGACCTCAAACAGAGAAAGACCCTTAATAAAACATGGAGATGAGCTCAAAATATGACTATTTACAGTTTGGGTTGGAGCCCAAAAATGTAAGAAAGTATGACTTATAAATGAACCAAGAAAAGGCTAGAAAAGGAGGGAAGAAGACTCACCCTTGTAGAGCAGCAACACAGCAGCTTTTGGACCAAGAAATGGTGCTCCTATCCTCTGAAAAACAGCCTCAAGTTGCTGGAATGGAGTGTGGAGGTGTGGTGCTATGGATTGGTATAGAAATGGCCAAGAACCAAGGGTGTTTTGAGGGTTGGAATAGACAAAGAGGGAGACTTAATGCAAGAGCTCAAAACCAAACTTTGTAACCCTTTAAAATGGAGCTGGAGGGTCTGGTTTTATAGGGAAAGGAGTGGAGGAAGGGGGAGGAAAATCAAATTCAAATTTCCCCCCCAAAAGACCACCCCTCGGATACAGGATCTGGGGGGAAACAGAGGGTGTATCTGTAAGGAACCAGGTGTGAGGAACATGGCCGGCCAGGTTCAGAGAGTTCAGGTGGCCGACCGATCACCTCCCCTGGCCGGTCGGCCAGGGTCAAAAGGGTCAATGAGAATTAGTGGCCGGCCACCCCATATTGGTGGCCTCCCATGTGTGCACAACACAGCTATGTGGTCAAAATCCTGAAAATGTGAACCAGGAGAGAGAAAAACCAACTTTTTAGAGGGGTTCAAAAGGGTCAGGAACAATTGCTGGCTGGCCATGGCATATTGGTGGCCTCCCAGGTGTGTACAACACAAATATGTGGTTGAGGGCCAAAGAAAGTGGCCCGGGAATGGTCAACACCGGCTTTCTAGCGAGGAAAACGGGCGACGGAGAGCGATGAAGGAATAAAGCTAGTCTTCAGAACAATTGCTGGCCTCCCACCCTTCTACAACCTTCCTAACAATGAAAATAAGGTCCCTGCCAAAAATGGACCAAAACCAATGCAAAACGAAGGTTCAGGGGCCGAAACACGCAGCCCAAGGCCTCGAAAACTGACTGTTAAGCACCAGAGGTGGCGTTCGACCACGAAGTTGGTTTCTCAAGCCTCAGTGTCCCTCAAAAGGGAGTAAATAAGATGTGTGCCAAAAACCGGAGCAAACGGAGGTGGTTAAGCGGTCCCGAACCGAGGCACACGGCCGACGGCTCCGAAAACCGGGAACCGGGCTCCAAACGGGAAAAATGGCCTACGACCACGAGACGTAGCCTACGGCCACTGAGAGATGATCTACAAGACCTCTCCCTCCCTTCGGGAAGAGAAAACAAAGAAAACAGGGCCTGGTTCGCAAACCAAGGCAAAGCACAAAAGAGTCCGGAAGTCCGAAGGCAAGGCTCGCAGTCGTGATTCCGCAACCTCAGAACAAGCACAATATGCAACATCACCAAGCGCTCAATCAGTGACGTCTGAGTCTTAAGGTCGGTCAAAAATGGGGTGTCTACAGATAATAGACCTTGGTATGGTCAATGTTGAGTCATGGCAAATGTGGTTCGATGGATCAAAAGCCAATGGTTTGGTTGGAATTGGTGATATAATTAAATCACCATAGGGGGTAGAAACCACACATGGTTTCAAAGTGAATGAAACTACTTGTTCCAATAACCAAGCTGAATGTGAAGCTTTAATGATGGGACTTGAGATACTTATTGGATTACAGGCTCATGCAGTTGACATATTTGGGGATTCTTAATTAGTAGTTAACCAAGTAAAGGGAATTTTTAAATGTCAAAGTGCAAGCATGTTGCCATATTATGTTGTTGCATTGCATTTGCTTTCTCAGTTTCAAATAGCCAATGTGACTTATATCCCAAGATTCATGAATCATAAGGCCAATAATGTAGCCCAGATGGCCTCTAATTTCAGAAGAAATGGGGACCCCCCAAGTGGACATAAGTCAAGCAATATATCAGAAGTTAATACCACCTTTGGCTAAAAGGGGTATCATGGTAGAAGTTAACCAAAATAACTTAGAAGAGCATGATTGAAAACATCTAATTATTCAATATTTAACTGGCCCTTCTTTGAAGGCCAGCAGGAAAATTAAATTACAATCCATACAATATATGGTGTATGGCAATGCTCTTTACAAAAGAGGAGCAAATGGATTATTGTTGGAATGTTTAGGGCCAAAAGAAGCACAGACTGCTATGGCTGAGGTGCATGAAGGTATTTGTGGTGCCCATCAGCCTAGTGTGAAGATGAGATGGTTGCTTTGAAGGCATTATTACTATTGGCCAACCATCCTAAAGGGTTGTATAGAGTATGCAAAAGGATGTCAAGCATGCCAAAAGCATGGCATGATAAGACATGTGCCAATAGCTGATTTGCATGCAGTAGTGAAGCCATGGCCATTTAGAGGATGAGTAATGGATATGATAGGAAAAATATATCCACCGTCTTTGAAACATCATTGTTTCATTCTAGTGGCCACAGATTACTTCACTAAATGGGTTAAAGCTAAGCCTTATAAGGCTGTAGATCAGACTGAGGTTATTGGATTTATTAGAGAATTAATTCATAGGTTTGGTATCCTTTAGACTATAACTATAGGTAATGGGACTGTGTTTGATGGAAAGATGGTGAAGTCTTTCGTAGCAGAATTTGGAATTAGTCTTATTAATTCCACCCCGTATTATCCACAAGCAAATGGTCAAGCAGAATCATCTAACAAGTCCTTGAAAAAATGAATATAAAGAGTTGTGGAAGATAATCCTAGGGATTGGCACAATTTGTTGTTAGATGTATTGTGGGCGTATAGGACTTCTCCAAGGTCAAGTACAGAGATCACTCCTTATGCCTTAGTATATGGGCATGATGTAGTATTGCCTATAGAAATTAATATTAAGTCCTTAAGGGTAAAATGCCAAGACCAATTAACTTCTGAACAGTACTATCAAAGCATGTTCTTGGAAGTGGAGAATATAGATGACGCTAGAATATTGGCATTAAATAGCATTCTTTTTCAAAAGAAGAAGGCAGCCAAGAGCTATAATAAGAAAGTTAAGCGCATTAGTTTTGACAAAGGTGATTTGGTATGGAAAATAATATTTCCAATAGGCATTAAAAATCATAAATTTGGCAAATGTTCACCTAATTGGAAAGGACCATATCAGGTTCATAGAGTTTTGCCTAGAGGAGCCTACCATCTAAGAAACCTAAAAGGTTATGTGCATCCTAAGAGAATTAATGGCAAGTACCTGAAGCCTTATTACCCAACTGTGTGGAAACACAAGGAGTGTAGAAAGTGCTAAATAATGGAATGATAGAGCATGATACACTCACATAGATAATAAAAGGTTTTCATTTCATAAAGAATTAAGTGCATGTAGCCACAAATTGGCACAGAAGTCAGTACAGTGTTTCAGTTGTTCCCTTACAATTGATTCTCTCCTTCTAAGGGTTGGGAACAACTGAATGGCTGTAGCCATATCCTGCCTTTTATCAGCCAGCACTTGGTTAGTAATTTGCAACTTTTTAGCAGTTCGATCCAAAGCTAAGTTGACTCCTGCTAGCTCATCTTCCAGTCGGGCTTTCTTCTCTAAAAGTTAAGTTTAAAATTGAGAGGCATCGGAGTATTGTCTCTTTAGTTCAAATACCTCTGCATGTATGTGGGAGACAAATTCCTTGTCCTTTAATAGTCTCTCTTCCGCAGCCTTGGCCATATGGCAGATATTAATATAAAAATCTATGGTGGCTGCTGCCTGGGTTAAATGGCTTGAGATGGCTATGTTGGAGTGCTCAAGAGCTTTGCAACATTGGAGGAAACCATTCTTAATGATGGGTCTTTGTAAGGCTTTGAATGGAATCCTTGAGAATGATCTCAGCAATTCCAAACAAATGCCTAAGTCCACAGGAGGCAAAGAGACTCTGCTGACAATAGAGGAACTATCAAAGATTTCCAGGAGAGAGTCAGCAAGGACCAATGATTCAGCCTCACTGCTGGCTGATTGAGCTAAGGAAGACATGTCAAATAAGCTAGCCAGTTAGGCTTCAAAAATGTCTATCTCCTCCTCTGACATTGGACGTATAGAAGAATCACTAGTATAAGGAAAATATGGTTGCATGAGGATAGGAGAAGGAGTGGAGGAATCCCTAGCAATGTCTATTGTCCTAGCCACCAGTAAGTTAAGAGAAGAAGGACTAGAGCTGGGTGGTGGAAAGTAATATGATGAGCCACTAGTGTCTTCCTTGCGAGTACCAGTCATCACTAAAGATGAAGTGACCACTGGAATTCTCTCAGGTGATAAAGGGGTAGCCAAGACTATAGGAGTAATAAAATGAGAGGAGATGAAAGATAGATGGGGCAGATATGGTGTTAAGCCTAGGCATAAGGAAGGTGGGATGCTTTTCTTTAAAAAGGAAGGCATGGGGAATATAGAGCTGGGAAGTGGAAGCATCATCTGAATGGGCTCTATATTCATTGGCACTTCAGTATGAGCCTTCCTTGTTCCTTTTGAGGCTAAAGAGGCCAATGTCAAAGGGGGAATGACTGCTGCTGCATAAGCAGAAAATAGAAAGAAAATGTTAATTTTTTGTTAAGTCTTGGAGAGGGAATCAAAAGGAATTAAGAAAGAAATTAGTAGCTGTAGACACCCCATTTTTGACCGACCTTAAGACTCAGACGTCACCGATTGAGCACTCGGTGATGTTGCATATTGTGCTCGTTCAGAAGTCTCAGAGTCGCGGCCGTGAGCCCTGCCTCCGGACTTCCGAACCCTCTTCTGTGCCTTGCCTCGGTTTGCGAACCAAACTCAGTTTTCTCCATTTTCTTTCCTGAGGGGAGGGAGAGGTCCAGTAGACCATCTCTCAGTGGCCGTGGGCTACATTTCGTGCCCGTAGGCCATTTTGCCCATTTCGGAGCCCGGTTCCCGGTTTTCGGAGCCGTCAGGCCGTGTGCCTCGGTTCGGGACCGCCTAACCATCTCCGATTCCTCCGGTTTTTGGCATACATCTCATTTACTCCCTTTCGAGGGACACTGGGGTCTTAGATACCCACTTCGTGGCCAAACACCACTTTCGGTGCTTAACGGCCGATTTTCGGGACCCCGAACTGCGTGTTTTGGCCCCCGAGCATTTGTTTTGCATCGGTTTTTGTTCATTTTTGGCAGGTACCTCTGTTTTATCACCAAGAAGATCACTGGAGGGTGGGAGGCCAGCAATTGTCTCAGCAACCAGTTCTGCTCCTCCGGCGCCCCCCGGCGCCCGTTTTTCTCACTTCCGGGCTAATGTTGAACACCCTAGGGCCATTTTCTTCGAGCCAAAACCACATATTTGTGTTGTACACACATGGAAGGACCCTGAAAACACATGGCCGGCCAGTAATTGCAATTGGACCTTTTGAACCCCTCTTTAAAGTGGCCTATTCTCTCTCCTGTTTTAGAGTTGTCAATTTCCAACCACAGGGTCTTGTTGAGCACACATGGGAGGACACCAATATCTAGTGGCCGACCAGAAACTAAGCTTGAACCTTTTGACCCCTAGCCGGCCGGCCATAGGGGGTGGCCGGCCGGCCACCTGCAGCCAAAACACCCAGCCGGCCTGCTTCCTTGGGATGTGTGCTTTACAGCTGTGTGCTGTTTTCCCCCAGAAAATATCTCTATCCGGGGGACCCTTTTGGAGGGAAATAAGGGCTCATTTCCCTCCATTTTGGCCTCCACTTTTCCTCCCCTTTCTTTCCTATATAGGTGGCCTCCCAACTCAAGGAAAAGGGTTGGAAAGATTGCCTACACTCATCTCCCTCCATCTCTCTCATTTTCCTTCAAAATTCCTAAGTTTCAACCCCATTTGTTCATCACTATCAAGCACCACCACCACTACTCCATTCCAGCAGCAAGGAGAGGTTTTTCAGAGGCTTAGAGGCAGCAAACACAAGCCAAGAAGCAACAAAAGCATTGGTCTTCAAGGGTAAGTCCATTTCCCTCCTTTTGTAGCACTTTTTTGTCTCATTTCTTAGCCCTATTTTCTTACTGTTTTGGGCTCCGACCCTAACTGAAACTAGGCCCTTTTTGAGCCATTCTTCATGTTTGTTTAAGGGCTCAACCCTGTTTGAGCCCTCCATCTTGCACTTATTTCAATATCCTCTTATATGCCATTATTTTGCATTGAATATTTGGCCCATGTGTGATCTTTTTTCTAGTACAATGTAAGCTTTGAGTGGGCCTATTTTGCGCCCCTCTTCAACATTGAAGAAGGGCTCAACCCTGTTTGGCCTCTCTATCATGCACTTGCTTCATAATCTCTCACATTTACCGTAAATTTGCATGATTTGTTTGGCCTACATGTGATCTGTTTTGGAGCATGTCATGAACTGTACGTAGGCTTATTTTGGGTCCCTCTACAACATTGTAGAAGGGATCAACTTTTTTGGGGGTCTCCATGTTATACTTGTCATTATACCCCTCTTTGATCCCCATTTTTGCATGCTTTTTTAAGGCTATCTAGATTCTGTTTTTGGCCATCATCAGGTCTGGAAAGAGTCATATTTTGGTCTTCTTGACATATTTCATTAAGGGTCTTTTCTTGTTGGATGAATGTTTGGCCTACTTCATGTTATACCCTCTTGTGGCCTATTTCTTGCATGGCATTCTTAGCATGTTTGCATACTGATTTGGGGGATGTCATCTACTGTAAATGTTCATATTTTTAGGCCCTCTTCAGTGTTGTAGAAGGATATTTTCTTGTTTGAGCTTTGAATTTATTACTTACTTCAATATCCCTCTTGCGGAGCCACTTTTGCATTCTTGCTTAATCCTATGTGTGCTTGCTGTTTAGCCCTTTTTATGACTGAAAAATGCTTTTCTTGGGGCTTCCTTTCTACCGTATTTTCATTCCATCTCCATATTGTGCATGTTTGGTATAGCTATAAGCCATTTCGGGTGCCTAAATTCATGTTTCGGGGCCATTTCATGCATCGGGTGTACTTTCGCCTCATTTCGGGACTGTTTTCCCCCACATTTTAGTGCTGAAATCCATTGGCATGTTTGCATATCATTTTCCATGTCATTTCATGCCTTTATGTCATTGCCTCGGTTTGCGTGCCCGTGTGCACGCATTTCGAGGCACTTCTTTTTTTATCCAACGGCCTCTTATGTGAGTGCGGCTGAGACTCTCTCATGTTAGTGTAAGCCCATATTGCATTTGGAGTGTCATTCCATGCTTTAGGATCATTGCCTCGGTTTGCGTGCCCACGTGCACGCCTTTTCGAGGCACTTCATTTTCATCTATCGGCCTCTTATGTGAGTGTGGCTGAGGTCCACTCATGTTAGTGTAAGCCCATATCATATTTCCATGCCATTGCATTGCGTATGCCATTGCCTCGGTTTGCGTGCCCGTGTGCACGCATTTCGAGGCAACTCATTTTTCATCTCACGGCCTCTTGTGTGGGTGTGGCTGAGGCTCTCTCATATTAGTGTAAGTCCACTTTGCATTCTGTATGTCATTTTAGTCTCATTGCATCGTGTATGCCATTGCCTCGGTTTGCGTGCCCGTGTGCACGTATTTCAAGGCATCTCATTTTTCATCTCTCGGCCTCCTATGTGAGTGTGACTGAGGTTCACTCGTATTGGTGTAAGTCCATACGGCATTGCGTATGCCATTTCCTCATTTTGCGTGCCCGTGTGCACGCATTTCGAGGCATCTCTTTTTCATCTCACGGCTTCTTATGTGAGTGTGGCTGAGGCTCTCTCATGTTGGTATAAGTCCAATTTGCATTGCGTATGCCATTTCATGCCTTAGGATCATTTCCTTGGTGTGCGTGCACGTGTGCACGTATTTCGAGGCATTTCATTTTCATAGCATTGCGTATGTTAGGATTGCATATTAGCTGCATTTCATGCATATCATGCATATTGCATCGTGTTCGGGATAGGAGTTAGCCCGGGCACGGGAAACGAGACGCGTTTCGTACTCCGAGTGACGGAACGGGTCTCAATTCCCAAGTCACCGACACTCCGGATTATCCGTGATGGAGTTAGGTTTTGTTGTAGCATTCATATGCATTCATTCTATATTGAGTTGTGCAATTCGGCTCCTCGGCCATCATGCATCGATATGCGTGATTGGTGGCACGAGGATCGAGGCATGCATATATTTGTGAAATACATTGCTATGCCCTTTTCCTGCTCTCTGTTGCAGCAAAATGAAGAATCAGCAACTTTTCGGAGTCTGGCACGCATTTCGAGAAATATTGCAAACAGAGGCTAATTGGGGCATCTCAATGGATTTCCGCGAGAAGGCAGCCCAACATGCATCATTTCATCATCCGGAGCGGAGTCAAGGCAGCCCCCTGGCTTGCATGCCAGTTTACAGTTTTTCTTAGTTAATCTGTTAATTAATTAGGAATTTGCATATTATTCGGACTGTATTATTCGGACTGTAATATTCTTTTATTCGAACTGTATATTTATTCGGACCCTCTGCGCGAGGGCATAATTGTAATAAGTGTGGGTGAGTGTGATGTATGTCTTCCAACCCCACGTCTTTCTTCCCTTTTATTTATCTGCTTATGATGGTTCGATATAGGACATATTTCAATTAGCATACAGTATGACAGCATGTTTGCATCATTCATCTGTTTTGCACGCACCGGGCTCGGCGCATCATACAAACTGCATTTGTATTTCAATTCCAAGTTGAATACGTGATAGCCGTTGCATTCCACATGCCATGTTTAGAATAGCCGAGCCTGCTATAGTTTGCATTTTCGCATGTGTTGCATTAGGCATTTCAGTATACTTAGGATCATGCATGATTTCTAATGTAGTTTCTGTTTTGGCTGGGAGTACTCGGTGAGTTTTTATGCTTTAGCATCCTTGCATGCGTGTGAGTGACTGCCAAGAATAGCATGCTTACCATGAGGCTAATTGCTTATGTGATATAACTGCCTTGAATGCCTGTGGGTGAAGGTTGGGTTTATCTGAATTGGAATAATGCATTGACTGTTTGTTTCAAGCCCACTAGATTGTGGCAACATCATGTTTTCTAAGCCCACCTGAGGGTGGCAAAATCTGCATTTTAAGCCTACCTGCGGGTAGCAAACCATCTTTCAAACAAACATGAAATGTTTTGTTCCAATTCAGGCGACTCAGTCGTATACTTGTATAACCGTGCGCAATCACATAGTAACCTAGGCTAATAACCGGAATAAGAACATACAATGTTTTCAAAATAAGATATCATGATTAGTAGAGGCCGGTCTTTGACCGGGCGAGCGGGGGTGCTCACGAAGTGACCTTCCCCAATCGTACCCAAGTTCCCGAGCCGAGGCAACTTTGGTGATGACGGACACGTGGCCTTTGGCACCGAGTCAGGGTTTCCTAAATTTCCCATTATAAAATATTTAGGTGGCGACTCTGTATCTGGCAAAGCAGTCCATGTTTGGCACTTCTTTCAAAAAAATTTGTTTTCAAAAAGATTTGCCGGATTTGGACTCTTTGGTTCAAGATTTGGAACCGTGACATTTGAGTCCTTCGAACTGTAGTAACCCAATATCGAACCAGAACGGGGGGGACTCGCACTCCTTCCCCGGGATGCGTTCGGGGACGTCTACAGTAGCTTCAGAGGTTATAATGGTAATGATTGGAGAGCTGCGAAGGGCATAGAGCTCAGCAGTCTGTTTCTTCATTGCAGCCTCCTTGGAAGGGAAATTTATTTCAAAGACTCAGCTCGACTTCGAAAACCTGTAGTTGGTTTTGAAGCCATTTTATGCTTTAAACAAAATTATAGTTAAGGTTTGTTTTCTTTGAAGGCTTTGTAAGCATACTCCTAGATTGTCTTTGCAATGTAATGTCCTTCGAAAGAGTCTTTGGAATGCTTATCTTGTTTAGAGTTGTGAATTTTGAAATAAGTAAGTATTTCGAAGCAAGATTGGTCAATTCAAAGCTGTGATTTATACAGTTTAGGTTAACCAGATGATTGGAGGATGAAAACCTTAAGTCGAATATGGACGCTCCTATGAGAAAATCCATGCTTTAAAGCACTTAAAGCTAGGCATCAAAGTAAGTTGGTTGCTTTGAAGCTGTTATTCACAGATTACACAGATAGAGTGAGGCATAAAGCCATATTCGCCATGCAATCGATCATACAATTGGAATATAAAGCCAGATCATGACAGATGATATTTGAAGAGCTCAGTTTTACTGATATGCAATATTTACATTGGAAACACCTACCTGGTTACATTCTCAATTTCATAAAAGTAAAGAATGGATAAAGTCACAAGATCATGGAACTTTGTCCAGCAAAATTCAATAAATACATACTCTTTTTCTAATCTATTTTCTATCATATCCAAATTAGGTCTATCTAGCTGATGGGCCCTTAATTGAAAGAAGAGTTGTTAGGCCTTCATTTCAAATTCTATTTGTTTGAGAGCTTTCTCTATTTCATCCATTTCTCCTTCCTCATGTGCTTCATCCATAGTGGCATCTTCTCCAAACTCTAAGTCTTGGTTCTTGAAATTTTCATATTCTTCAAGAAGATTCTCAATCTCATACTGAATTTGAATACGAACAGCAGAGGTTTTCTCCAACAACCCACTGGTAATCGAAGCATTTGTGTGCCAGTTGAGTAGAAGAGGATGTTGATCCAAGAAAGTGTAAAGCTCTGCCTGGGCTATAAGGTTAAGGATGTGGCTTCGAGAGATGATATCACAAGACCACAATAAGTTATTGTGAGGAATATCGTCTCTACGGACTTCAAAAGATAAATGGGTGAAAGCGACAAGCAGAGTCTGGGCTTTATACTGTTGGTAAGAAGTAGGAAGAACTAGGGCTTGATAGAGAGCAAAATGATGGCTCTCGAAGCGAGTGAGTTTCAGTTCTTCAATCCAGTTAGGATTAGAAGGTAGGGAAGGAGCAGTTAGGTCCTCTCCGAATGAAGGTGGAAACTCAGGTTTGTTCACACATTCTAGCCAATTAGAGGAGTAAAGTTTTTCTTTTTTGACTAAGAGCGAGAGACTGATTCCTAAGGATTCAATAGGGTGTGGAGTATTTCGCACTATTCTGGATGGCAAGGTGGAAATATAACATGCCAAAAGCAAGTTGTCCTCAAGGCTGCAAAGATGATCGAGGAGAACGTATGGATATACTGTGCATGGAGGTATGGATTGCAATGAGGTCATCGAATTCAGGGAATTAATGGTGGATTCGCTCCTTTGTTTGAGGTTAAGTGGGTGTATGCCAAGTTCCCCAGCAAGTGCTGTTAGAAGTGTTATTAGAGGAAGAAAAGGCAGTTTCATCCCATGTAGAAAGTTTGGAGGCAGAGGAGGAGCTTCCAAGATCCATTTTTGCAAGTTCTTGGTCCAAAGGTTTGTAGTTGACGGATTCTTGGTCCAAAGGTTAATAGTTTGCGAAAGCATCTATAACTTGAATAAATAGAGGCGGATAAGTGTGGCCAATAAATACATGAAGGTTCTTTCAAGGACGAACATCATTGTCTAATACATCTTCGTATGTACGATTGACAAAAAAAAAAAAAGGTTTGTTTGGCCATGGGAACTGTATCAATACTCGGATAGTGGAAAATGTTCAAACACAGGAAAGAATTTAATGCAGATCAAGTGCTTCATTTATGGAAGACAGTTGCATTTTTAAGAAGATGCAAAGTCCATGCACATCCTAGGACGTGGACAAAGCGCATTGAGTCCACTAATATCAGCAAGTATTTGGTATATTAGTGCAGGGGGTAATGTTGGCTACATATTTTGTAAAAGCTAATCATAACTTGACACGTGGTACATGAAGGGCAATTCGAGGAGTTAATACAAGTCTCCAGTCAAAGACAGACACGTGGCAGGTCATATTGGTTATAACGGATCTGCGTAGCACTAGAATAGCTAGAAGGCGCAAGATGACATGGCCCAACGGTTACTCACGAATTAAAATTCAAATCCGAGAGGGAAACCTAACTGCAAGAATGACGTAGTGTGACTGACTGTAAGAGAACATGATCAGCAATCATGGGAGGACATTTCGACGGTTGGAAGCCCACTTCGACGGTTACCCTTGGAGAATATAAATAGCAGAGAAGGCTCCAAATTGAAGGACCCATACTCAGATCTAGAAACCAGTTTATTTACTTCATATTTCTTTCCAGTTTTACATTTCCAGTTCTTTATATTTCAGCACTACAATTCTTGTACCGCACTTCATTTCCTAAGAGTAGTTTCGAGTAGTCATTACTGTAAATATTCTCAAGGCTGGGTCATTGCATTGTAAGTTTCTATTTACTTAATGAGATTCAGTTTCTGAATTGTTCTGTACTTATTATTTCTTATAAATTTTTCCAAAAACAAGCCACCAATAAAAATCCTCTTCATGGAGGCAGAAAGAATTTCAACACAATCATCTGATAATTGGTTTGCAATTCAAATTCTGTAAGGACTAATTGATTCTTACTAGCACACTTGAAATTACATAATTAACCTTCGAAAGCCAAAAAGCCAACAGTAACATAGTTAAGTTAGACAATCCCAACTATAGGTTACCATTAGAGGTGTTCGCGGTTCGAATTTGGACGCTTTGCAGATCGGTTTGGACCCGCCCACATTTATGCGGTTTGGAGAAAAGACAACCCGCAACCGCCCGCAGTGCGGTTTGTGCGGATAGGATTCACGGATGTATAGGCAGTTACAAGCGACTTGCGGACTGGACTTTTTTCTTCAAAAATTTATTTTTTAGCCTTATTTTTTTTTCTTATTTTGTAAATATTTATTTTGGGCCCTTTTCTCCCCATTTTCTAAAATGCTCCAACATTAATAATTAATGAATTAAAACTTATAAAATTAAAAATACAACAAAATCAATTCGTAACACAAACAAATCATTCAAAATCTTAAGTCAAATCATAAATCAACACATGCACATATTTCAAAATTCTAAACTAGAACTTCATATTCATTAAGAAATTTAAAATTTCAAATCACACTTCATCCGGGACAAGCTCAGTTATGTAGCAATAATAATATGATCAGTATTTATTCAGTTTCAGTTGATATAATACTATTAGCAGATGTAATGCTAGAGTAAGTTCAAAGAATAAAAGGTGTTTTGTTTTGGACAAAAATATTTAGGTGAGATATAGGAATGAAATCAACGGTTAAGATAAAAAAAATAATAATAATAATAATAAAATATATATATATATATATAAAGTGGGGGCTGGTTCTTGCGAGTGCGGGTTAAACCTGCAACTCGCCTGCAACCCGCAAACATGCCATATTTCAAATCGCATCCACTCGCATTGTATTTGCGAAACGGCCCATTAGTATGTGGGTTGGACGGGTTTTACAGATCGGATAAATCGTTGCCCACCCCTAGTTGGCATTGAAAAGAGAGCTCAATCATATACTAGCTCCATCCGTTTGGGTAAATCATGAACCAAATTACTTCTTGATTTCAGCTTTTGAATAAATTATCTATAACATTAAAACTTTAATTTCTTACCTAAAGTTTTGGATTGTTGAATTCTTGAGTTTACTTCTTCCAATTTCTTACACCAGACTTGCGCTCTTCTTCTTCTCTCTCTCTATAGAGTTTGAACTCAATGCTCTAGCACAAAGAAGGGAAATGAAGTTGCTTACTCTCTCTGCTCATGTACACATTCATAAACATAAAAACGTGAGGGTTTAAGAATTTTCTCAAATTCTCTAGAACTTTCACTAATATTTTAATTAACTTGAGTTTGATTAGATTAATTTGCTAATTTCTCATCAACTTAATTAATCAATGATTAGGCTTAATTAATTATGTTTAATCTTTAATTAACTTAGTCCTAACTAGTCATGATTACCATAAAACTTCATTAACTTAATTAATCCCAATTAAGGCTTAATTTAATCCTACTTAATTAATTATGTTTAATCTTTAATTAATTATATATATTGTAAATTTGTATGAAATAAATTATCAATTTAGATATGGCATTCACATATATACTATGAATTCAGATGAAATAAATAGAACAGTTGCGATACAAATTTTTTGCCAACTTAGATTTCATTATACAATGTCAATTGAGATGAGATAAGTACAAATTTGCATTTCAAATAAAGTATCAAAGCATTTCTAAAGAGACCTACTGTGCCGCACGCCATCGTGTATTCAGTTGTCTCAATTAAAATATTTAGGAATAAAGGCAAAAAAATATTCACACCAACCCTAGAGCTTCTAAGTGGCTTGCCAACCTAAAAGCCATCCAAAGCTGCAACTAGTGCAAACATATCGTAATCTGCACAATTGCACCCAACGTCCACGCATCCACACTCATCTGAATTTGTCACCCTTTGATTATTTCTCCTCTTCCTCATCGTCATCGGCATCAACACCGACATCGCCTCTTTTACTGTCGGAACTTTAAGCTTCATTGCTACTTGCACTGCAGGTGGCTTGATATCTTCATATACGCGTCTACTTTTTGGAACCATGACTGCCCATTTCTCAATTTCCATCTCCGGGGTCTCGGAGACAGTTTTCCATGGAATCTCAGCTCTACCCAAGAGAATGAATACGTCCTTTACCATGCCAAACTTTATAAACAAAGCATACATACTTCTTGGTTCCATTGAATCTGGTAAGTTATCCACAAACAAAGTGTACAGCCCTACTCTGCTACCTTCCTTCCACCGATCTTGGTTTACTTGTCTTCCTCTCTGTTTTACCACTAGAATCCATCCTCCATCCTTGCTTTGCTGTTGTTCACCCCTAATAACCAAACACTACCTAATTGATAACAGTTAGAAATTCAATTTTCTTTCTGCTATCATAATGTCTTTTTTTTTTTTTTTTTTTTTTTTTTAATTTTTTTTTTTTTTAATTTTACTTTCCTAGTAGCACCAATAGGCTACTAAAATTTAAAAATAAAAAAATCCAAGTTGAGGATTCGGAATGGGGTGGGAAATCAAAGTTTATATAGTGGAGCTCGAGTTGTACTATGTATTGATTTCATGCAACATTTTAGTGGGAGATCCAACAGTAGTATCTAATAAAAGCAACTCACAAGTTGAGATGGAGATGTTCTATGTACTAATAATTAAAGAAAGAAAGAAAGAAAGAAAGAGAGGTTTTATATCACACGAGCCACAAGTTTGAGCTGGATTTCCTTGCTTACGTGTTGATCACCAGCTATCTCTCCCAATGGGCAAAAAATTAACCAGTTGCTATTATTATTATATAATAATAAAGTGGCCTCCTTTCGATATCTTCAAAGATCCATTCGTTTCCTATTAAGGATTTTGAGTTGTAAAGTTATCTTAAATTACATAAAAATGAGATTCAAGATTTTGTTGGGGTCACTTGGTCAATTGGCTATATATGATTCTCTGCTATTTACACCCATAAATTTTTTAAGTTCATTCATATTCTGCCTAAATTCACTTTCCAAAATTAAAATTTTAAATTTTCATAGTACACCTATAATCTTACAAAAAGTACTGTCATTGTTAACTTTTAAAACCTTAATCCAAAACCCACTCACACAAATTAAGCACATCATTAAGGAGTTGTTTGGTTTTTGTGTTGAGCTAAACAATCACAAAATGACAAAAAAAAGTTAAAAAAGTACAAAAAATCAAAAATCATAAAAGGACAAAAAAAATCTGTCATTTCAAAGCTAAAAAGTTAAAAAAGCCAATCAAGAATACCAAATGAACAAAAAAGTCCCAGGCTAAAAAAGTCAAAAAAATCAAAAAATCAACTAAAAAAGTCATTGCCAAACGAAGGCTAATTCTAAATTGTTTGCAACTCAACCCCGGATTTATTTTACAAATTTAGCACCACAAGGGATATGAATAGCTTGTTTTAATCATATATATGTAATTTTTCACACAATCTCTAAGTACTCACTTTATGCCAATGTATAATATGTGACAGAAAAATTTATTCACATAATTTCTTTTCCTCAAACCTCCCGAATGATGACAAGAAAAAAGTAAATTAATCACTCACGCTTTTCTTCTCTCAAAACCTTTCAATCAACATTGTCATGTCATTCAAAAAATTTATATAAATGTAGGACTGTATAATATTATTTTTTTATTTTTTTTTGCGACGGCAAAATAGTTGTCGCAAAAAGTCTTTTGCGATTGTATTTTTATTATTTGCGACGGCATGTGACGGTCACAAAAAGTATTTTTTTTAGTAGTGAATGTTATTAATCACACTTAAAAGATGTGATGTAAATATTTTTAATCACACTTAAAAAGTGTGATCTAAATGTTATTAATCACACTTAAAAAGTGTGATTAAAAATGACTCTTTTTAATCACACTTCCAAAGATCACACTTAAAAGGTGTGATCAAAATACTTTTAATCACACTTAAAAGGTGTGATCTAAATACTTTTAATCACACTTAAAAGATGTGATCAAAATATTTTTAATCACACTTAAAAAGTGTGATCTAAATACTTTTAATCACACTTAAAAGATGTGATCAAAATATTTTTAATCACACTTAAAAAGTGTGATCTAAATATTTTTAATCACACTTAAAAAGTGTGATTAAAAATGACTACTTTTAATCACACTCCCAAAGATCACACTTTAATAAAACTTAAAAAAGTGTGATTAAATAACATACATCACACCAAAAAAGTGTGATCTTTATCTGTTTTTGTAGTAGTGATTCCACAAAAGAGGAGGAAAACAACAAACACAAGGTTTGGGTTTGTATGCTTTGATTGTTCTGTTGCAGCCAGTGTAACAGAACAAAAGGCAAATGGATTATGGGTAGATGACAAAGCTTTGATAGTCCCAAGTGCAGTTTATGAAAAAGAAAAAGGTGCAAGAATGGGTTAAAACAAGTACAGTGGAGGCACATGGAGACAAGAAGGCCATCAGAAATGACTGAAACAAAAAGGTAGAATCAAGGCACTAATGGAAAGTCGTTTGCAGAGGTCACAAAAGGAGTTCAACCAAGAGGTAAAACAACTACCACAATCAGAGTAGAAGAAATAGGAAATGGCTGGTTGTATGAGAGCATGATTATGAGGCTCAAACCAAACTACTCTACTGTAGAGGTAAAAAAAGAACTCAAAGCAAAAGGAGTGATGAATGTAATGGTGAGAGAAGGAGAAGGGCGTAATGTAGCCATATCATTCAATTCTAGGGAGGCTTTGAGAAGGACAAATAATCTACTTAATGTTTGGCTCCAAGACTGGTGTGAATACATTATAGAGTGGAAATCTGGAATGCAACTTCAGCAGGAGAGGTATGTTTGGATTAACTACTATGGTGTACCTCTAAATCTATGGAACTTAGATACCTTCAAAAAGATTTGACGATTATGGGAGAGGTGATACACCTAGATCGCAACATTTGTGAACCAACATCATTTCGTTGTGGAAAGGTAAAAATAGCCACAAGTGCTATGGACCTGATTGATAAACACCAGTATGAATCTAGAATGCAAAGGAAGAGTTTACCCAATAAGAGTCTGTGAGGAATAGATTATCAAGGAGGTGTTGACCACTTGCAAAGGTACCAATACTGATGATGGAGAAGAAGATGTTAGCTCCAATGTAAATGGGGTGTTACAGTCAACTGAAGAGAGTAAGAGAGAGGAAGAAGATGCTAATAAGGCTGCTAAGGTGGATAATGATGTAGTAGAAAAAAATGAGAACGCAAAAGGTGAATCAACATCTAGGCTGATGGAGGGAGGTGAGGTAGAGATAGGTGACAGTTGGCTTCAGATATCAGTGGTGAAAGAGATTGAAAAGTGCATGGGAAACTCAAATGAAGAAGGATCAAGCGTGGGAGATACAATGATGGCAGTGGAAAGTATGCAGTAGTAGCAGCAGCAACTGTGCAATCATGATTTTGGAAAAGTTGCTAAGGTTCAAAAAGTTGATGGATAGATAGTCACTCCAGGATTTATCAGAAGCTTAAGCGAAACCCAAAAAGAAAGACCTGGAATTAGTTTTAAGGTAGATTTAGGCCAAGATCAATCTAGGCCTTAGCCCATTAGGCTAGTCCAGTATAAATCTAATGGTAATGGGCTCAGTCACCCTTTGGTTAGTACAGGACGTGGACTCACAGGGGTGGGCTCTAAATCAAAAGTTAATGATACCATTAGTGCCTCTAGTGGTGGTTCCATCAACACCCTGTTTAAGAAAGGCAAAAGAAAAGTGCTCAGAAATGGTGGAACTAAAAATCCATTGTTAGTGGGTGGGTTTTCTAGGCTTGCTAAAAGAATTGGGCAGAAAGGAGTAGGAGCAGGAAGCAGCAAAGTGTATCAGAAAAGCTTAGTGGCAAGATCTACAGTTATAGCGATTCCGATTTTGACCCGACTCTTGTTGCATTCTGAACCCGGACTTATAGTTTCTAAATGTTGTTCATTGTTATTTTTCTCCTTAGTCCTCCTTAAATTTGGTTATTGGATTGTAGTTGTGTGTTTGGAATAGGTTGGTTGCTTGTTTTTCTAAACCTTTGTTGCCCAGATTTTTGCTCCTCCACTCGAGCAACTATTCTTACACTCAAGCGGGCTTTACAATTTTTACTCCTCCGCTCAAGCGGCCATTCTTGCACTCAAGCGGATTTTGCAAACTCTCAATATTTTTGCAGACCTGCAAATACTAGATGAGTGTATTCTACGCTCAAGCGGCGTTTCCTACGCTCAAGCAGGTGGACGCTCAAATGGCCAATCTCGAGCTCGAGCGATGTCCTTTACCTACAAAACTTCTGAAAGTGTGTATTCTGGACTCGAGCATCACTTCTTGCGCTCGAGCAGAACAATGTGTCTGACGCTCGAGTATCATTTCTCACGCTCGAGCGAACTGTGTGTATAACAGATCATGAAAATGACATTTTACATTACTTTTTCATTCATCTCTCTCTCTCTCTCTCTCTCTCTCTTTAAAACTTTCCAAAAACCTAGATCTTGAGTTTTTCTCTCTAAAACTCATCTTCTCTCTACTATTTCACCTAGATCCATTGAGATCTTTACCCTAGTGCCTTTGAAAAAAAGGTAGAGCATCTCAAGAGCTCCGTTTTGATCCGAGTAGAAATTGGTTTCGACGTCTTTGAAGTTTCTCATTTGTTGCTTTGGTCTTCTAAGCTTGAGGTAGGGATTTTCTACACTTCCGTATGGTTTTTAACTTAGTTATTTGATTATTGTGTAACAATGGTGTGCTTTGGGTATATTATGGACAAACCTAGGGTTTGGGTTGTAAAATCAAAAGGGGGGTTTCTAAGTGTATGTTGTGGAAATGGTTATGAAGTTAAACATAAGGTGGTATAGTTACAAAATAGTTGATTTTGGCCTTGGGTTGATATTTGGAAAAAATGGAGTTTGCCTTAAATGATTCAAATAGTTATTTTGTATAAATAAATGAAATTAGTGTTGTAAATATGAAATTGGACGAATATTGAAATAGATGGTGGAGTTGGATATGTATTATCTCACGTCTTTGGGAATTTTGAATAAATTATCTGTCTTGAGATTGAATATCAATTTAGAAATAATTGCATTGAACTATCGGTGGAGGATAACTACGATTGTTGTAAAAATTGCATGAGGATTAAATGAATTAAACTAATCTATTGTTGGTTGTCATTGAATATGACTATGTTTTAAATACATTGTATATATATGATGTTTGGGAGGAGAAAGGAGATGTACACCATGTTTGGGAAGAGATAGATGATGGACCCCATTGAAATTAAGTTGGCCGGAGTGTCTTGGGTGGAAGTCCCTAAACCGCACGTATACATGGGTGCCGATCCTGCGGACAAAATTTCTATAAAATGGCAGATTGAAGTGTTTGTGTGGTAATTGTGTTGATTAGATAAGCACTGAGTTGTAGTCTCAGTTGCGTTGTTGAAAGATAATGAAATTGGCTCATGAATTTAAATGAATTGAAGGAAAATGGAATAAGATATGAACTTGGTACTTTATGATTATAAAAATGTGAATGTTTTGTCACAGGCATTGTATATGCACATTGTGCTTTTATCTTTGTTAAATCTCATATATTGTGTTAGATTATTCCTACTGGGCTTTGGCCATCCTATTTGGGAAAAATCAATTTCAGGTATTGGTGATATGCCTCCACCAAGGCAATAGTTTGGAGGGACATTTGAAAGCAAGAGCTTCTTTCTTTCGTGTATTCTTTTGTATAGCCAAGGGCTTTAACTGTATTACACTAGGCTCATTTTGTTGTAACCAAGCAATAACTTAGAAAGATGTAAGCCTATAGGGCATATGATTACCTGTTTAGTTTTCAGTTCTCTTATCATTGTAACACATGTTATAGATTCAGGATGAATGGTTTGTGAATATATATCGCATCTGTTATCTTTTGTATACGAACTTTAATGAATGAAAGCATATTATTTCTATTATCTTTCCGCTTATGAGTTGTATTTATTGTATAATTTTGGGGACGTTAAAACTTAGTATCAAAGCGGATCGAGTTTAAATACTTTGGGTACGTGGGAAGTGGTTATTACCACAATGGATTTGTCTCGCTTAGTTGAGATGTTAGTATATATTGTATGCTTGTGTGATAACATGCTTATATGATTATATGGGTATGGGATTTAGTTTCTAAGATATTGAGTGGGTCTACAGGTTTCTGGAAGTTCTATTAGAAAAGCACTTGATTGTTGCTGTTTCTAATTGGAACTCTAGCAACGCAGCAGGACTGTCATTATCTAGGAAGGAAATTCGTATGTGTTTATATGACTATGTGCTTATATGGAGTGAATTACTATTGTCCAACGTATTGGGACACGAGTGAGTTAGCTTCGGCATATTTGTGAATGTGCTAATCTCTTTTGTTATCTTTATTAGGATGTCAGGACGTAGTGGTGGTAGTCGTGGTTATCCTAGAAGGCACGAGGTGCCCATATCGGATGATATTCCAGCATAAGAGGAGGTAGTTGGTCAGGTCAATGTGGCCGAACCAGTGGATCAACAAGCCATGTGTAACAAGTCCGCGAGGGACCTCGCTACAGTTCGGACTCGATTTGTGCCACGGTTCTAAATCTTGAACCAAAGAGTCCAAATCCGGCAAATCGTTTTGAAAACAGGTTTTTGAAAGAAGTGCCAAATATGGACTGCTTTGCCAGATACAGAGTCGCCACCTAAATATTTTTTAATGGGGAAATTTAGGAAACCCTGACTCGGTGCCAAAGGCCACGTGTCCGTCATCACCAAAGTTGCCTCGGCTCGGGAACTTGGGTACGATTGGGGAAGGTCACTTCGTGAGCACCCCCGCTCGCCCGGTCAAAGACCGGCCTCTACTAACCATGATATCTTATTTTAAAAACATTGTGAGTTCTTATTCCGGTTATTAGCCTAGGTTACTACGTGATGCGCACAGCATACAAGTATAGACCGAGTCGCCTAAATTGGAACAAAACATTTCATGTTTGTTTTTGAAAGATGGTTTGCTACCCGCAGGTAGGCTTAAGATGCGGATTTTGCCACCCTCGCGTGGGCTTAGAAAACATGATTTTGCCACTATCTAGTGGGCTTAAGACTCACAGTCAATGCATTGTCCCAATTCAGATAACTCAACCTCCACCCACAGGCATTCAAGACAGTTATATCATATAAGCAAATAGCCTCATGGCAAACATGCTAACATGGCAACACTCACACGCATGCAAGGATGCTAAAGCATGAAACTCACCGAGTACTCCAAGCCAAAACAAAAGCTGATTAGAAATTATGCATGATCCTAAATATGCTGAAATGCCTAATGCAACACATGCAAAATGCAACTATAGCAGGCTCGGCTATTCTAAACATGGCATATGGAATGCTACGACTAACACATATTCAATTTGGAATTGAAATACAAATGCAGTTTGTATGATGCGCCGAGCCCGGTGCATGCAAAACAGATGAATGATGCAAACATGCTGTCATACTGTATGCTAATTGAAATATGCCCTATATCTAACCATCATAAGCGGGTAAATAAAAGGGAGAAAGACGTGGGGTTGGAAGACATACATCACACTCACCCACACTTATTACAATTATGCCCTCGCACAGAGAGTCCAAATAAATATACAATCCGAATAAAAGAATATTACAGTCCAAAATATTACAGATTCCTAATTAATTAACAAATTAAATAAGAAAGCCGTAAAATGGCATGCAAGCCAGGGACTGCCTTGACTCCGCTTCGGATAATGAAATGATGCATGTTGGGCTGCCTTGCGCGGAAATCCACTGGGATGCCCCAATCAGCCTCTGTTTGCAATGTTTCTCGAAATGCGTGTCGAGTCTCGGAAAGTTACTGATTCTTCATTTTGCTGTAACAGAGAGCAGGAGAGGGGCATAGCAATGTATTTCACAGATATATGCATGCCTCGATCCTTGTGCCACCAATCACGCATATCGATGCATGATGACCGAGGAACCGGATTGCACAACTCAATATGGGGTGAATGCAGATGAATGCTATAACAAAACCTAACTCCATCATGGATAATCCGGAGTGTCGGTGACTTGGGAATTGAGACCCGTTCCGTCACTCGGAGTACGGAACGTACCTCGTTTCCCGTGCCCAGGCTAACTCCTATCCCGAACATGACGCAATATGCATGATATGCATGAAATGCAGCTCACATATGACCTAGCATGCACAATGCTATGAAAATGAGATGCCTCGAAATGCGTGCACGCGGGCACGCAAACCGAGGCAATGATCCTAAGGCATGAAATGGCATACGCAATGCAAATTGGACTTACACTAACATGAGAGAGCCTCAGCTACTCTCACATAAGAGGCCATCGGATAAAAAAATGAAGTGCCTCGAAATGCGTGCACACGGGCGCGCAAACCGAGGCGATGACATACGCAATGTGATAAGACTAAAATGGCATACAGAATTCAGAATGGACTTATACCAACATGAGTGAGCCTCAGCTACACTCACATGGGAGGCCGTCGGATGAAAATGAGGTGCCTCGAAGTGCGCGCACAGGGGCGCGCAAACCGAGGAAATGGATTAAAGCATGAAATGACATACGAAATGCGAAATGGACTTATACTAACATGAGAGGGCCTCAGCCACACTCACATGAGAGGCCGTCGGATGAAAATGAGGTGCCTCGAGGTGCGCGCACAGGGGTGCGCAAACCGAGGCAATGCGTTTAAGCATGAAATGACATGGAAAATGAAATGTAAACATGCAAATGGAATTTCAGCACTTACAAATGATGCAAAACAGTCCCGAAAGGCTGGGAAATGATACCAAATGCCCGGAATGGTCCCGAAATGCGATAATAAGCACCCGGAATGGCCTATAGCCATACTAAACATGCATAATTGGTACATGACATGTAAAACAGTAGCAAGGCAGCCCCAAAAATAGCATTTTTACAGTACAAAACAAGGCGAAATAATGAGCATAGATAGGGCAACAATGGCATGCAAAAATACGGGCCAAGAGAGGGGTATTGAAGCAAGTGATGCATGCGGTGCTCAAACTGAAAAGTACCCTTCTACAACACTGATGAGGGACTAAAAATATGCACATTTTCAGTAGATGACATCCCCCAACTCAGTATGCAAACATGGTAAAAATGCTATGCAAGAATGAGGATATATAAGGCTATAGCATGAAGTACCCCAAACATTCATCAAACCAGCAAAGATCCTTAATGAAATATGACAAGAAGGCCAAAATATGGATATTTTCAGTACTGATGATGGCCGAAAAACAGAAGCTAGATAAGCTTAAAAAAGCATGCAAAATGGGGTCAAAGATGAGATATAAAGGCAAGTATAACATGAAGACCCCAAAAAAGATTGATCCCTTCTACAATGTTGTAGAGGGACATAAAATAAGCTCACTCACAGTTCATGACATGTTCCAAAACAGACTGTATGTAGGTCAAACAAATCATGCAAGTTTACGGTAAATATGAGAAATTATGAAGCAAGTGCATGATAGAGAGGCCAAACAGGGTTGAGCCCTTCTTCAATGTTGAAGAGGGGCTCAAAATAGGCCCAATCACAGTTTATATTGTGCTCGAAAACAGATCACTCATAAGCTAGAAAAAGCATGCAAAAACAAGGGCGAAACATGGATTCAAAGCAACTTGCATATGGAGCATGAAAACAAGGTTGAGCCCTTCTTCAATGTTGAAGAGGGGCTGAAAATAAGCACAATATCAGTTCATGAGATGCTCCAAATCAGATCAAATATAGGCCAAACATTCAATGCAAAATAATGGCATATAAGAGGATATTGAAAGAAGTGCAAGATGGAGGGCTCAAACAGAGTTGAGCCCTTGAACAAACATCAAGAATAGCTCAAAAGAGGACCACTTTCAGTATTGGTCGGAGCTCAAAACAGTGAGAAAGTAGGGTTAAGAAAAGAAGCAAGAAAATGGTGTAAAAGAGGGAATTTGAGACTTACCCTTGAAGACCTCACTTTTGCTACCTCTTGGCTTGATGAAAGTTGCTTCTAAGCCTCTCAAGAATCCTTCCTTTCTGCTGGAAATGGATTGGTGATGGTGATGCTTGATGATGCTCAAGAAATGGCACTAAACTTGAAGATTTGAGAGAGATTGAGAGAGAGGTGTGTATGTATGCTTGAAGGCAATTTTCCTAACCCTTGGGACAAGTTTTTTGGCTGCCTTATATGGACAAAAGGAGGGGTGTAAAGGTGGAGGGAAATGCACCCAAGTGTTCCCCTCCAAAATATCCCCCGGATACAGGTCTTATCTGGGGGAAACAGCTATACAGCTGTAAAGTATGCACTGAGAGGATGCAGGCCGGCCAGGCCTTTTTATTGGAGGTGGCCGGCCGGCCACCCCCCCTAGCCGGCCGGCTAGGGGCAAAAATGGAAAGTGAAAATTACTAGCCGAGCACCAAAGGGTAGTGTCCTCCCATGTGTGTAAAACAAGGCCCTATGGTTGGAATCTGGCAACTCTGAACCAAGAGAGACAACAAGCCATTCAAAAGAGGGGTTCAAAAGGGTCAAATGCAATTACTAGCTGAGCACCTTTTTTTAGGGTCCTCCCAGGTCTCCTCAACACAAATATGTGGTTTTGGCTCGAAGAAAATGGTCCTAGGGTGTTCAACATTAGCCCGGAAGTGAGAAAAACGGGCGCCGGGGGGCGCCGGAGGAGCATAACTGGTTGTTTGAGACAATTACTGTGATCCCACCCTCCAGTGATCTTCCTGGTGATAAAACAGAGGTACCTGCCAAAAATGAACAAAAACCGATGCAAAACGAATGCTCGGGGGCCAAAACACGCAGTTCGGGATCCCGAAAACCGGCCGTTAAGCACCGAAAGTGGTGTTTGGCCACGAAGTGGGTATCTAAGACCCCAGTGTCCCTCATTAGGGAGTAAATGAGATGCATGCCAAAAACCGGAGGAATCGGAGATGGTTGGGTGGTCCCGAACCGAGGCACACGGCCTGACGGCTCCAAAAACCGGGAACCGGGCTCCGAAATGGGCAAAATGGCCTACGGCCACGAAATGTAGCACACGGCCACTGAGAGATAGTCTACGGAACCTCTCCCTCCCCTCAGGAAAGAAAACAGAGAAAACCGAGTCTAGTTCGCAAACCGAGACAAGGCAGAGAAGAGGGTTCGGAAGTCCGGAGGCAGGGCTCACGGCCGCGACTCTGAGACTTCTGAACGAGCACAATATGCAACATCACCGAGCACTCAATCGGTGACGTCTGAGTCTTAAGGTCGGTCAAAAATGGGGTGTCTACACCATGGATGCCTTAGTCACGAAATGGCTAGAGCATTCTAAGAATCTATGGATATTCTCAGAGCTAAGAATCAAGTCTAGACGTTCGAGATGCTTGACATCAAGGACGACCAGTTGAGGGTGACCTTGGCATTTTTCCAGCTACAAAAGGATGCAGATCAATGGTGGAAGTATGCACGTGGGCGCATTAGGGTGACTTGGGAGGCTTTTGTCAGTGCCTTCCAAAACAAGTTTCTACCTCCCACGGTTAAAAAGAAGTTGAGAGACCAGTTTTCCAAGCTGGTGCAGCTGAATACACAAATGGCCGAGTTTGAGGCCACCTTTACTAGCTTGTCTAGGTTTGCACCTGAGCTTGTGGCGACTGAGGAGCGCCGTTGCTTAGAGTTTGAGAAGCGATTGAGGATGGGCTCATGTTTAGAGTGGCCAGATCCATGATTAGAGATTTTGGGCATCTTGTGGAAGCATCGGCCCATCTCGAAACCATTATGCAAATGGAGGAGGAAAGAATGAGGGGGTCCAGGAGGAGTCAGGATAATCAGGGGGACTACAAGAGGCAGAGGGGTTCTAACCCCCAGTCATCCCAAGGAGCTCAATCCCGGTCCACTTTTCCAGTACCGAGTTCAAGTTCTAGGAGGGGTGGTTAGGGAGATGTTACTTGTTACAAATGTGGTCAGTTGGGCCACAAGTCTCCAACTTGCCCGCGGAGGGGAGAAGGGCAATGGTCTGCACCGTCCTCGGCTCGTTTTTAGGGCCAGAGTCAAGGAAGAGGATAGCCACTCACTTGTTATCAGTGTAGGCAGGCGGGGCACATGAAGAGATTTTGCCCTCAGTTGGGTAGCACGTCTGGTGCATCTAGTTCGAGGCAAACACAAAGTCACCAACCAGCACAATCGATACAGGCCTCGAGAGCCAATCAGAGAGCCTCTTCGGCTCAGTCAATGCATCAGGCTTATGCTCTGAGAGGTGAGCAGGTTGAGCAGAGACCTACAGGGCATGTGTATGTTATTTCAACGCCAGATCTTGTACCTGCTCCTTCTGTGGTGAGAGGTACCTTCTTGTTTTGTAATTCAGTTACTAATGTATTGATTGACACGGGTGCAGCCCATTCTTTTATCTCCTCTGCATTTGCATTGGTTTTGGGGTTAGAGTTGGCTCTGTTAGCATCCCCTATCTGTGTAGAGTCACCTATCGGTGGTGAGGTTATTTTGAAGCAAGGGTGTCGGGATTGTGACATAGAGGTTCCCGGTCATCGACTTCCATTTGCATTTGTATTGATTAATATGTCAAGTTTTGATGTTATATTAGGTATGGATTGGTTGTCTTCATATCGGGCTGTTATAGATTACTACCGTCAGAGGGTTACTGTATGTATCCTAAGCGGTGATTGTTTTTATTTCTTTGGGGACCGAGTGGATAGAGTTTTATCACCAGTGTATGATCCGCGTGGGCGGAGTGAACTTAGTTGCCTTCTTACAACCTTCTTGGGTGGTAAGTGTGATGAAGTCCAAGCTGAGTTGCCAAGGGTGGTTTGTAAATACCCCGATGTCTTTCCCAAGGATCTTACTAGTTTACCACCTCACCGAGAGATCGAGTTCTCTATTAATTTAGTGCCTAGCACGACAGAGGTTTCTATGGCATCGTATAGATTTGCACCTACTGAATTGAGTGAGTTGAAGATTCAACTCCAGGAAGTTTTAGATAAGGGTTTCATCCGCCCTAGTACTTCATCCTGGGGAACACCGACTCTCTTTGCTAAAAAGAAAGACAGAGCATTACGACTTTGTATAGATTACCGTAAGTTGAACCAGGTAACTGTTAAAAACAAGTACCCAATGCCTTGTATAGATGATCTGTTTGATCAATTGAAGGGGTCTTATTGCTTCTCTAAGATAGATCTGAGATCGGGTTATCATCAGTTGAGGGTAAGGGAGGAGGATATCCCGAAGATGGCATTACGTACGCAATATGGCCATTACGAGTTTCTAATGATGCCTTTTGAACTAACCAATGCTCCAGCTGTGTTTATGGATTTGATAAACCGGATCTTCCTTAAATTCCTAGACCGTTTTGTGGTCGTCTTTGTGGACGTCATCATGATTTACTCACCCTCTGAGGAGGAGCACAAGGAATGCTTACGGTTGGTACTTGAATTGCTTAGAACCCACCAGCTATATACTAAGTTTGGGAAGTGTGAATTCTGGCTAAGAGAAGTTAAGTTCTTAGGCCATGTAGTATCCAGGAATGGGGTGATTGTAGATTTATCCAAGATTGAAGTAGTACAAGATTGGGCACAGCCTAAGAATGCTTTTGAAATTCATAGTTTCTTGGGGTTGGCCGGGTATTATCGTCGGTTTGTGAAGGATTTCTCTAGGCTAGCCTCATATTTGACTAGGTTGACGAGGAAATGAATCAAATTTGTGTGGAGTGAGACTTGTGAGAAGTCATTTCAAGAGCTTAAGGTTAGACTTACCACTACTCCAGTCTTAATTAATCCGGAGAGGGGTTTAGGCTATTTGGTATGTTATGATGTCTCATGGGAAGGTTTGGGTTTTGTATTGATGCAAGAGATGAGAGTAGTAGCCTATGGCTCGTGGTAGTTGAAAACGCATGAGTAGAACTACCCTACCCATGACCTAGAGTTAGCAGCGGTGATATTTGACTTGAAGATTTAGAGGCACTATCTATATAGTGAGAGATTTGAAGTGTTTTTTTATCACAAGAATCAGAAATATCTGTTTACACAGAAGGACTTGAATTTGAGGCAAAGAATATAGATAGAGTTCATAAAGGATTATGATTTCGAGTTGCATTATCATCCGGGAAAGACCAACATTATGGCCGATGCTTTAAGTAGGAAATCAATTAGCAGTGTGGCTTGTATCGCTATCTGAGAATGGGAGATATTGGGTACTCTTGGTGAGTTTGACTTACATCTTGGTGAGTTCGTTGAGTCTGCAACATTGTTTACGGTATTTGCACAACCCACACTTGTGAACTGAGTGTTGGAAGCATAGAAGAATGATCTTAAGGTAGAAACCCTCCAGGAAAAGATCTCCAGTGGGAAGGTGGAAATGGCCTTGAAGGTGTATTCTGACTCGAGTGTTAGATACCTTGACCGTCTATTTGTGTCGGAGTCTTGCCGAGAGGTACTCCGAGAGTTTCACCATTCACGCCTTGCAGTGCATCTGGGGGGCACAAAGATATATCATGATCTTAGTCGCCAATTTTGGTGGAGGGGTATGAAGAAGGATGTAGCCGTGTTTGTATCAAAGTGCTTTACTTGTCAGCAAATGAAGGCTGAATATCAGAGGCCAGGGGGTTTGTTACAATCCTTGCCTATAGTCGAGTGGAAGTGGGAGCATGTCACAATGGATTTTGTTGTGGGCCTTCCGAGGACTCAATGGGGTACTGATGCCATTTGGGTGGTAGTTGACTGGTTGACCAAGTCGGCGCACTTTATATCTATGCATGTAAGTGATTCGGTAGATCATCTTGCCGACTTTTACATTAGGGACATAGTGAGGTTGCACGGGGTCCCTGTGATAATTGTTTCGAATAGAGATCCATGTTTTACAGCTCAGTTATGGCAGAGCTTGCAGAGTGCCTATGGCACTAGAATGACTTTTAGCACAGCATATCACCCTCAGACTGATGGGCAGTCCGAGCGTACCATTCAAATCCTTGAAGATATGCTTCAAGGTTGTGTCTTTGATTTTAAGGGGTCGTGGGAGAGGCACTTGCCCTTAGTGGAGTTTACCTATAATAACAGCTTCCAATCGAGTATTGGCATGGCACCATTTGAGACCTTTGTATGGCCGACCATGTAGATCCCCGGTGTGTTGGGCCGAGGTGGGTGATACACCTTTGTTAGGTCCAAAGTTGGTTCGGGAAATGGCGGAGAAAGTGGCACTTATCCGTAAGCAATTAGTTGCGACTCAGAGTCACCAGAAAAGTTATGCCGACCGTAGGAGGAGACCCTTGTGTTTTAAGGTGGGAGATCATGTCTTTTTGAAAATATCATCTAGACGGGGTTTGATAAGATTTGGGAAGAGTGGGAAGTTGTCCCCTCGATTTATTGGACCTTTTGAGATCCTTGAGTGAGTCGGAGAGGTTGCTTACCATTTGGCGCTACCACCACGACTTTCTGGGGTTCATGATATATTTCATATTAGTATGCTTCGGAAGTATGAGCCGTATCCATCGCACGTGTTGGATTGGACCGACTTAGAGGTAGATGAGGATGCCTCGTATGAAGAGAGACCGGTGAGAGTCTTGGATACACGGGACCAAGTCTTGTGAGGCAAGATGATATCCTTGGTTAAGCTATTATGGAAACATCACGGAATTGAGGAAGCAACTTGGAAACGTGAATTGGAAGTCTGAGAGAAATATCCAGACTTATTTGTTAGTGTTTGATTATATATTGAGATTTTGATTATGCTAATGAAATGTAAAAGCATTGTATATGTTTTAAAACACGGGAACAGTGTATATGTTATGGGGTGCTTGGAAACATGGATTCAATAAAAGCATTGCATATGTTTTGAGAATATGGAATATCATGTGTGCTGTATCACTTTTGAAAACATTGTATATGTTATGTAAGTTTTAAACATTGTAAATATTTTAGAAAATTGTAAATTGCACTTTCAATGTGGGACTTGTGTATCGAGTTGATAAAAATGGATGACCGAAGAGTGGGTCATGGTGTTGAACTTGTTAGATTAACGTTGTTATGAACGGTTTAATAATGATTTTGAACTTGATTTAAAATTTCGGGGACGAAATTCCTTAAGGAGGGGAGGTTATAGCAATTCCGGTTTTGACTTGACTCTTGTTGCATTCCGGACCCGGGCTTATAGTTTCTGAATGTTGTTCATTGTTGTTTTTTCCCTTAATCCCCCTTAAATTTGGTTATTGGATTGTAGTTGTGTGTTTGGAACAGATTGGTTGCTTGTTTTTCCAAACCTTTGTTGCCCAAATTTTTGCTCCTCCGCTCGAGCGGCCATTCTTGCGCTCGAGTGGGTTTTGCAAACTCTTAGTATTTTTGCAGACCTACAAATACTAGATGAGTGTATTCTATGCTCAAGCGGCGTTTCCTACGCTCGAGCGAGTGGACGTTCGAGCGGCCAATCTTGAGCTCGAGCGATGTCTTTTGTCTGCAAAACTTCTGAAAGTGTGTATTCTGCGCTCGAGCGGACTATGTGTATAGCAGATCGCGAAAATGACATTTTACATCACTTTTTCATTCCTCTCTCTTTCTCTAAAACTTTCCAAAAACCTAGATCTTGAGTTTTTCTCTCTAAAACTCATCTTCTCTCTACTATTTCACCTAGATCCATTGAAATCTTCACCCTAGAGCCTTCGAAAAAAAGGTAGAGCATCTCAAGAGCTCCATTTTGATCCAAGTAGAAGTTAGTTTCGACGTCTTTGAAGTTTCTCATTTGTTGCTTTGGTCTTCTAAGCTTGAGGTAGGGATCTTCTACACTTTCATATGGTTTTTAACTTAGTTATTGGATGATTGTGTAACAATGGTGTGCTTTGGGTATATTATGGACAAACCTAGGGTTTGGGTTGTAAAATCAAAAGAGGGGTTTCTAAGTGTATGTTGTGGAAATGGTTATGAGGTTAAATAAAAAGGTGGTATGGTTACAAAATAGTTGATTTTGGCCTTGGGTTAATATTTGGAAAAAAAAGGAGTTTGCCCTAAAATGATTCAAATAGTTATTTTGTATAAATAAATGAAATTCGTGTTGTAAATATGAAATTGGACGAATATTGAAATAGATGGTGGAGTTGGATATGTATTATCTCACCACTTTGGAAATATTATCTCACCACTTTGGAAATTTTGAATAAATTATCTATCTTGAGATTGAGGCCTCGTATGGGAACAGGCTAATTTAATAACTTTTTGGCTATTTAGCTAAAATATGAGCTTAAAAAAATTAGTATGTTTGGGATAACTTTTTGGCTTTTTACGAAAAGATGTGCAAAAAGTAGAGAGAAAAGAGAATCTTTGACTTTTTGGTATGAGTTGTTGGCTTTTTGGCATTTTTAATAACTTTTTAGTTTTTTGGCTGAACCGGCCTGTTACCAAACGAGGCCTAAATATTAGTTTAGAAATAACTGTATTGAGCTATCGGTAGAGGATATCTATGATTGTTATAAAAATTGCATGATGATTAGATGAATTAAAATTAATCTATTGTTGGTTGTCATTGAATATAACTATATTTTAAATACATTGTATATATATGATGTTTGGGAGGAGAAAGTGGATGCACGCCATGTTTGGGAGGAGATAGGGGATGGACTCCATTGAAATTAAGTTGGCTGGAGTGTCTTGTGTAGAAGTCTCGAAACCGCGCGTATACATGGGTGCCGATCTTGCGGACAAAATTTCCTTAAAATGGCAGATTGAAGTGTGTGTGGTAATTGTGTTGATTAGATAACCACTAAGTTGTAGTCTCAGTTGGGTTGTTGAAAAATAATGAAATTGGCTTATGAATTTAAATGAATTGAAGGAAAATGGAATAAGATATGAACTTGGTACTTTATGATTATAAAAATGTGAATGTTTTGTCACAGGCATTATATATACACATTGTACTTATATCTTTGTTAAATCTCATATATTGTGTTAGATTATTCCTACTGGGCTTTGGCTCACCGTATTTGGGAAAAATCATTTTCAGGTGTTGGTGATATGTCTCCGCCAAGGCAATAGTTTGGAGGGACATTTGGGAGCAAGAGCTTCTTTCTTTTGTGTATTCTTTTGTACAGCTAAGGGCTTTAACTGTATTGTGCTAGGCTCATTTTGTTGTAACCAAGCAATGACTTAGAAAGATGTAAGCCTATAGGGCATATGATTACCTGTTTAGTTTTTAGTTCTCTTATCATTGTAACACATGTTGTAGATTTAGGATGAACGGTTTGTGAATGTATATCGCATGTGTTATTTTTTGTATACGAACTTGAATGAATGAAAGCATATTATTTCTATTATCTTTCTGCTTATGGGTTATATTTATTGTATAATTTTAGGGGCGTTATAGCAGTGCCAAGGCCAATTGCAGTTAACAATCAAACCACTTGTGAAACAAGTAAACTACAAGAGGCTCAAGCAACACTACTTCTGGGGAGAAGTCTGGGGCTCGACTGCAAGGGCCGGGATACAGAAATAATTAAAAAAATTGTACAATTGGGGGAGAATAATAATGAGAGGATAGGATGGAGGATTGATGCAGCTGTGTAATCAGTAATGTCAGGAGGATGTAGAGTCAACATTGTTGTTGTGAAGATACTAAGTTGGAATATTAGAGGGGTTGGAAGACCTAAAAAGAAGAGAAAGATTAAGAAACTGTTGTTTGATAGAAAAATTGATATGGCCCTAATTCAAGAAACAAAAAAAGTCAAGTTTGTCCAGCTCAGTTGTTAGAAGTTTGTGGCCAAGAGAGAAGATAGAATTCATGGTTGTGGATGCAATGGGTGTGGCTGGTGGTTTGTTATGCATTTGGGATCCTGATGTCTTTCAACTCTCTGAATGTTGTAGCAATAAAAACTTCATCTTGCTCTCAGGTACCATCCTTAATTCTTTTGATTGTGTTATTTTAAATATTTATGCTCCTAATGATCTTATAAGGAGAGGTAAGTTATGGAAATCCCTATTAAATTTGAAGACTCTTTTTCCAAAGCCATGGTGTCTTGGTGGTGATTTCAATGAGATCGAAAATCTAGGGAAAAGAATAGGAAACTCAATAAGGGATAGGGGCATGAAAGAGTTTAATGAGTTCATAGATAAATGTAAGGTGGCTGATATGCGAATGGTAGAGAGAAAATTCACTTGGTGTAATGCCTATAATGGAAATAAATAGAGTAGAATTGACAGATTTCTACTTAGTCCTGAGTGGTTTAAAATATACAAATTCAAACTTTGGGGCCAGCCCAAGATGGTATCTAATCATTGCCCTGTAGTGTTTATGGAGGATGAGAACGATTGGGATCCCATTTTATTATTAATTGATACTAATAAAAATTAATTATTAATATTAATTGTTACCAATTAATAATTTTAGTATTAATTGAGACTAAAAGAAATTCATACTAATTAATAATTTTAGTATTAATTGATACTAATTAATTTTATAATGGAAAAAAATTGTTACGATAATACTTCCATTACATTTTTGTCAAATGTATCAATTTTTATATTAGTTGACACTAATTAATACTAATTATATTAAATTTTATTAATAAAATAATTTTTTAAATTAAAATTGAAAAAAATGACAAAATTATCATTTTTAATCATATAAGGGCAAAAAAGACAATTATACAGTAAAAAGCTATTTTACAGCTTATCAACCAAACACTACTCTGCTGCTTAAATCCATAATCTTACAGTTGCACCAAACACGTTAACAACTTATGTTCACAGTTATAAGCTATAATCTATTAAGCTATAAGCTATAATCTGTAATCACTTTTTCACAGCTCTACCAAACGGGGCCAAAAAGCAGTAAATGAAATATTTAAACAAATTATATCACATTTTAAAATTAAATGAAAGTTTGCGAAAACTCACCTTTCGGGGAAATGATGAATTTTCTGATTCACAAACTTTCTTTTGATTACCCTCAAGTCTGTGGAATGTGTTCTCATTTCTTGGTCCAAAAATTGGAATTACAGCTTTAGCGGTTGGTTTTTGAATGGTGTATTGATGAAATGGAAATAAAAATATCTAAGAAAATATTTTTATTTTCCCTCTCTCTCTCAAAAAATAATTTTCTTTCTTTCTAATTCTTTTTCTCTCAAACTCTCTCACACCACTTCTTTTTTTTTTCTTCTCTAATTCTCTTTTTCAATTCTCTCAGCCCCCCCTTGATCTCTCAATTACCTGCCTCTTTTATAGGCAATATAAGCTCACAAACAAAGAAAACTTCAAACGGTGGAGGAGTGAATTTTCAAAAGGTGCATAGTAACTTTATAATATTATAATATATAAAATGTATAATTAGCATAAATATATGTACAAATACCCAAAAAAAATATGTAAAAGCGCATAAAAGCATTTAAATAAAATAAAAAAATAAATGGACTGATAAAATAAATTTTAGCAGGCCAAATATGTAACATAATTTGACCAAAGTGGGTCTAAAACAAAAAGGCACACGATGAGAGTGTAGTGATTTTTTCAAAGGGGGAATAGTATCCTCATATAATATAATAATATATAAAATATTTAATATATATATACACAAAAGTATGGTGCGTGGGTGAAACCACGGTACCGAATAAATTTAATAAAATATTATATAATAACATAACATAATATATATATATAATACATAATAAAGGAAAAGAAAATGGAGAACGGGTCTAAAATAATTTGGCAAAAACAGGTGTAAGGTTGGGATTAAAGTTTACATTCCATCTTTTCACTGAGAATTTTGTGAGATGGCATATTCTTATTTTCATCATCGGGTAATCAAAAGAAAGTGTCCAAGTCTTAAGACCGGTCAAAATGGGGTGTCTACATGGACATTATTCATTTTGTTTTGCTTCCATTTCAGGCCCCGATATTAATTAAATATTTTTGAAATTTTGTCTTTGAGGCCTAATTACAGGCCAGTCATGGCCTAAACCTTTATGGACGGATTTGAGTCGTGACACCATCTCTTAAGATCATTGACTAAAAGATGATCTTTTCCTAAAATCAAATATAAAAACACTGATTGTTGACCTTCCAATTTAGTGTCCATCTTCTAAAATCTCTATTCTCTACCTAAAATTTAACATTCCTTAAAATAAATTAAACAAAAATCAATTCAAATCTGTTTAAATTTTTTTGTTGGATTGATTTTATTTCCTTATAATTAATTTGTAAAACTAATTTGGTTGTTTTCCTATAATTAAATTGTTTCCCTATAAATAAATTAAATAAACTAATTTGGCTGTTTCTCATACTAAATTTGTGAATTTTTAAGTTAAAAATAAATTTAAAAATAATTTTGTTCTTCATAATTTATGACTTAGAAAAGGAAAGATGAAGAAAATCCTTCTTGTGCACTATTTCTCTAACCAATTCTTTCTTCTACCCCAAAACTCTAGCCGTCATACATTTCACATTCTCCAAGTCATTCACATCCTCCTCATCCTATAAATATCACATTAATAGAATGACACAATTCATTATTTTTTCTCTATCTTTAGGAGACAATTAGAGATTAGTTAATATTTAGTTTCTTGCATTCTTTAAACAAACTCTTTCATCCTTCAAGTACACTTTTTTTTTATACCATTTTGTTTTTACTTTTGCATTTCATATTTTATGTATCATTTGTCCCTCTACTCTCTACTGACCATTATTTGTTTTGTTTTTTTTTTTTTTTGCTTATACCCATTTTTTTTGTTGGAAAATATTATTTCACTAGAATTTTTATGCAATATTTTACCGTAAAATAATGTGACCGTGTCATTTGTATAATAAAAATATGTCAATGGACTATTTATTTCAAAGTGATAGATCAAAATTCAATCAAATTATTATTAATAATTTTTTTTGTATTGATTTTATATTTGTATATTACTACTCTTTTTTATTTTCTATTTTTAATATTTTGTGACATTATGATATATGTTAATTGATAATTGGTGTAAAGTATTACTTCAAAAATACCTAATAATTTTTTCTTTAATATTTTTATAACTTTACTTTAATATTTTTTTCTGGTGTTGGTTTTATTTAAAAATATCAATTCAAAAAAATATTTACATAAACAAATAATTGTTAATTTTGTTTGAATTGAAGTGATATTTTGTTTGAATTGATTTTTGTTTAATTTTGTTTTAAAACATTATAAAAATATCTACAGTTGTTTAGATTAAAGTGAAATTATGACCATAATTACAACACTATAAAAAATATTACATTTAATATGTTTTTTCAAAGCTATTAAATATGCATGAATATGTACATTTTATTATTAAAAAAAAAATACTAATGATGTATGTTTACCAATTTAAAAATATTTACATAAACAAATTGGTTAAGTGACTCTTGAATTTGTGTTGATTGATATAAATCTAACATGACTTACCTTGATCATCTCATAAAATTTTTAAAAAAATTAAAAATTAAAAATACCCTTATATTTTATGGTCAACTTAAATTTATCATACATTATCAATTGACAAATCAAATTTTACTAATACAAGAATATTTTCCCTAATGTACTTACTAAAATAAATATAAAAATTTAAACATTTCAATTCAATTTTTTTGCCAAATCACCTTAAAATAAAGAGAGATAGAAGATGAGTGAGAGAGAGGAAGAGTGACCAAAAAAAAAATAAGATTGTTATATCACTAGACAAATTATGGTAGGAGGATTTCGTTGATAATGTAATTATACATGACCGAAAGAATAATTTTTGTAATTTTAGAAAATTTGTTTGTTTTAATTTTACCAATTGAATTATTATATATCTATTTGTTATATAATACTTAGGACAAAATATTATAAAATAAAAATTGTGTAACTCATGCCATAGTTGGGATGTTATCTTTTTTATTGAAAAGTCAAGAAACTTAAAGAATGCTAAAATGTGTTTGGCATATACAAAACAAAACAAAATAAAACAAAGTTTCAAAAAATCTTTGTATTAGTTGAAAAACACCAAACAATCCTTATGAGTGAATGCATAGGTGTTTACACATTTGGAAGGATAAAACGGAAAATTTAAGTAATAAAAAAAATATTTGCATTTTTCCATACAATAAAAAACTCATTCCTAAATACATTAACTTTTTTCTATCTCTTAAAATATCCAAAAAGCCACTTAAAAAGCTAATTTCAAACACTCCGTGTTAAAAAAAGTTAAAACTTACTTAGCTTCTGTTTGGAAAGATGGATTGGGTTAGGTTTGAGGCTATTTAAGTCACAAAAAGACAAAATAAGTTTTTTAACCTAATAAGACAAAATATCGCATCCAATCCATAATCATTGCATTTTTCTCTCACAAAAAGTCAAAAAAGCCAAAAAGTCCTTTCCCAAACGAAACTTTTTAGCCCCAAGTTAAAATAGTCAAAAAGCTAAAAAGTCAAAAAGTCAACTCATTTCCCACATGAACCCTTAATATTATTTTTTTTTTTAAATTGTTTTGAATTAATTTAAAAATAAATTTATTTATTATTATTTAATCACGTACATTGCATGGGTGATATACTAATGTATATATATATATATTTTTTTTAATCAGCAAATAAACTTTATTGAAATAACAACATATAAAAATATGGATTACATCAATAAAGAAAAGATAAAGAGTAAAAGAGTATCATAGTGCTACCCTTCATCCTAACAAAATTGGTACCAAGAGCAACTAGGAATGGCAACGGGGCGGGGCGGGGCAGGGGATCACACTCCCCGTCCCCGATCCCCGATGCTCGAATTTTCCCCGGCCCTGGCCCCGATCCCCGACGGGGAATCTGTCACTATCCCCACCCCCGCCCCCAACGGGGATCGGGTTTCCCCGACCCCGAGCATTCCCCGGCTAAAACAAATTTCAGAAATTTTCATCATCAACAACAAGAAGTTCATCATCTAAAAAAAGTTTCAGAAAATACAACCCATCATCAACAACAACAACAACAAGTTCATCATCTAAAAACAGATCTGAAACAAAAAAAATTCCCGAAAAGTTTCAGAAATTTTCAAAAAATTTCATCATCAACAACAACAACAAGTTCATCATCTAAAAAAAGTTTCAGAAAATACAACTCATCATCAACAACAACAAGAAGTTCATCATCTAAAAACAGATCTGAAACAAAAAAAAAAATTTAGAAAAGTTTCAGAAAATTTCATCATCAACAACAACAAGCTCATCATCTAAAATATATATATATATAAAGAGAGAGAGAGAGAGAGAGAGAGAGAGAGAGAGAGAGCTTCAGGGTTCACTCCATGAATCATGATCTAAGGGCTGATTCGTGATCTGTTGGCTGATTCACGATCTGATTCCGAGAGTGATTCACGATCTGTTGGCGATCGGCGATGTGGTGATTCAAGATCTGTTAGTGATTCACGGGGTGTGATCAAATCTGAGAGAGAAAGCGTGAGACCAAGAGGGACAGAGGAGAAGAGAGAAAAGAGTGGTTCTTCCATTGACGATTGGTGGTGGTCAGTGACAAGGCAGCAACGGAGGTGAGGAGAAGAGTGAGAGAGAGAGAGAGGCAGAGTAGTGTGGAGGAGAATGGATTTTGTGAAATCAGTGAATAGATAAGGGTAGATAGTGAATAGGAAAGTATATATATACGGGGATAAGTTCGGGGATAAACCGGGCCGGGGAACAGGGACGGGACCGGGCTGGGTACGGGGCTGAAACACTTATCCCCGTCCCCGGCCCAAATCTGTTCGGGGATTAATTTTTAAATACCATCCCCGTCCCCGTGGGGGTATTTTTCGGGGAAAACCCGCTCAATTCGGGGTCGGGTCCCCATCGGGCCGGTTTCAAATTGCCATCCCTAAGAGCAATACCCATGCATGGGTTGGTGAGAAACCAACACCACAGAAAGAAACCAAAAAGAACACAAACAATTACAGTGGGTAAAAACAAAACATCATCACAGAACACCCACACGCCCAGCATGCTGATGCAATGTTCAGTACCAATGTTTAGCATACTGATGCATAGTGTGTACATATATATACATATATTAGGGGAGGCACTTATTAATTACAATATCGAAATTTTTACAAAAATATTTCATGCAAGTTTTTACAATTGATTTCGAGAAACATCAAAAAAATAATGTTATTTATAACTAGTGTATCATGGATAATATAAAAAAAATATAGATATAAGTCTTAAAATAAATTATTTTTTTATACAAAATTTGATTAAAAATTTAATATAATGGTAATATCACGTCATCATTAGTATGCAATATCACCAACTAATAGTAAATAAATACATAGAGAGTGAACTTCACATGTTCAATATAACTAACAATTCAATAAATTTCATATCTTTATAGTGAGATTACTTATACTTGCATGTCAATAATAATGATATCACCATTACATTTAAAATTTTCATAGATAATATGATTTATAGTAGTCTCTTCATTTTCAATCAAAACAACCATTATTATTTTCATAATTTTTAAAATGTCATTGACATTTCACTCTAATAATATTTTTGTAATTCTTTTTATTTAAAATATTTTCTTTATATTTACAAAAAAATACAAAATACAAAATCCAGGGGGGCACGTGACCACCCTGGTCCTTACGTGGCTCCGCCACTATATATATATATCAATTTAAAATATCTTTTGTGATATTATCGATCATAATATTTTTTGTGATACTTTTAATATATTTTTTTTAAATTAACGAATTTTAAGATCATTATCTTATTTCAATTATTTTACCTTCCTAATAGCAGCAATAGGCTATTAAAATTTAAAAACAAAAAATCCAAGTTGAGGATTCGGACTAGGGTGGGAAATCAAAGTTCATATGGTGGAGCTGGAGGTGTACTATGTATTGATTTCGTGCAACATTTTAGTGGGAGATCCGACAGTAGTATCTAATAAACGCAACTCACAAGTTGAGATAGAGATGTTCTATCTACTAATAATTAAAGAAAGAAAGAGAGGTTTTATATCACACGAGCCACAAGGTTGAGCTGGATTTCCTTGCTTACGTGTTGATCACCGGCTATTTGCACCCATAAAATTTCTAAGTTCATTCATATTCTGCCTAAATGAACTTTCCAGAATTAAATTTTTAAATTTTCATATTACACCTATAATCTTACAAAAAGTACTCTCATTTTTAAGTTTGAAACCTTAACCCAACACCCACTCACACTAATTAAGCACATCATTAATTTTAAATTGTTTGTAACTCAACCTCGGATTTTTTTTTAAAGATTTAGCACCACAAGGAATCTGAATAGCTTATTTTAATCATATGTAATCTTTCACACAATCTCTAAGTACTCATTTTATGCCAATGTATAATATGTTATAGAAAAATTTATTCACATAATCTCTTCCCCCACAAATCTCTCGAATAATATGACAAGAAAAAAGTAAATTAATCACTCACATGCTTCTCTTCTCTCAAAACCTTCCAATTAACATTGTCAGGTAGGGATGGCAATGGGGGATAATGGGGTGGATATTAATTCCTCCTATGATAATTTTTCCCCATTCTTCATTCCCCATCTCCCATTGAGTTTGGATGAGACATTACCAAACACCTCAATATTCCGTTTTTTTAATTCTAGCTTTAGATGCTTAAGCTTTTGAATGAGTATGTATCCGGCCCACCCAACAAAAGAAGTGTTGATCCAGAAATTGACAAAAAGCTTAGAGAAGCTTGGGTGAAGAGTCCAAGCACTTAAAAACCTGAAGGGTCTGGGGCTCCAATCTCTTACATCTTCCATCATCAACAAAGGCAGTGATCTAAAATTGATCTGGGCAACCCCCAAAGTTTCATTATAAAGTTAATCAACCACTCAAGACTGAGCAAGACTCTATCAATTCAGCTTCATTTCTCAGATTCCTGGGCATTACACCAAGTGTATTTTCTTCCATAAAGCGGAAAATCATTGAACTCACATTTCCCAATAAACTCATTAAATTGTTTCATCCCCCTGTCCCTCCTGGAGCAGCCTACCCTCTCATCCATATGCCTAATCTCATTGAAGTCACCACCCAAGCACCAAGGTTTAGGAAAAGAGTCCTTGAGCTTTAGGATAGCATCCAAAAAAGTGGATCTAACACTGTGTGACGCCCCAAATTTTTGGAACATCAAGGGAAATTAAATAAAAAAAAATGACTTAATAAACTAAAAAGTTGACATCTTAATAGGGCATTCCAACTCTCGTACATAACCAAAGGTTCAAATAATATTAAATAAAAACTTAAAATTATCCAAATACAACATCAAATGAAATTATAAGGTTCTTAATTGCTAATATATAAGATAATAAAGTTATTCGACTTTAGTCATGATTTCAAGTCAACCAAGGCTCTACGTTAGCGTCAACTCCATTTCAGCTTCAATTATTTCCTCGCCAAAACCTAGCATAAAACGCCAGGGCAACAAAAATATATGCCATGAGTTTTGCAACACAGTAAGAAAACATAACCAACCTACCATTCTTTTTAAGAGAAAAATAATGAGATTATAAACATGAGATAACAATATAATTGTAAACATAAATTACAACCATTAAAGTAATTTCAATAATTTTAATAAGTTAAGTGACACTCAAAATCTCACCAAAGAGATTTAACTTACCAACCACTAAGCATGGCAACGGTTAATTTGAAACCCTCCCTTGGTCAAATATTTAAGTGTTACCAACCGTAACCACCAGGGATGCCCACGTCCGGAGTTATATACCCAAGTAGTGGCATCCGTGGTCTGCCCCAAGGAAACGGTCTGCCTGGGGTACGTAACCTCCCTGTGTGCCACCGGCACATCCACCCTTATTCCAAAACCGAATACCGAAAAGGGTTCAAATAAGTTTTGTGCCATCTTAGAGTTTCGCAACACAATTTACGTAAGAATTCTCAAAACCAGGGCTCACCCTGAACAACCGGTATTGACCGTCAACCCTTAATTTTGTACACTCTTTAAAACCAAGACTCACCCTGAACAACTGGTATTAATCCTTTATCAGTAACTTTATATATTGAACACAAATTATTCAAATCTCAATCACCAATAATGTTATACCAACTAAAAAAAAAATCCCAACATAAAACATTATACATGTCACACAATAATAATTCAATGTCCAAAATTTAACAGACAATTAATTTAAACAATGGTATAAACATAATAACTTAGATATTAAAATTATAAATAAATGATTTACACAATCCTAAAATTCGTGCAATTGAACAGAATACTCAATGTGGATGTTTAGGTCACTTTTTAGAAAGAATTTCAGAAAAATAAGATGTAAATAATCCTGTAAAATTTCCAGCAATCTTTATGACACAGATTTGTCACATTTCCTTACATTAATTCCATGCTTAATTTTATAGATCAAATCCATAATCTAAAAATTTATCATGGAAATAGACTTCTCAAATTTCATCTTTTAGTTAGAAATTACTAGATTTGGCTTAGTGTAGAATTTTAAATAAATTTTCAAATACATATTAAAATATGTCTCACAGTTTCAGATTTAGTTAAAAATTTGTATAAATTCGTAGAAAGCTCAAAAATTGTTGCCAAAATTCCTGGATGAACTAGACGTCATTATCAACAACTTTGTAGAAGAAATAATCTCGAAATTTTGATTATAAAATTGTCTAAAAATTCGGGTAACATTCTGGCAGATTCAAACAATTTATTTTCAACACAGTTTCAGATTTAGTTAAAATTTTGTATAAATTTGTAGAAAGCTCAAAAATTGTTGCCAAAATTCCTGGATGAATTAGACATCATTATCAACAACTTTGTAGAAGAAATCATCTCAAAATTGCGAGTATAAAATTGTCTAAAAATTTGGGCAACATTCTGGCAGATTCAAACAATTTATTTTCAACACAAAATTCCTATATATATAAAATTGCTATTTATGAGTAGTCATTTTAATCACAAGGAAGTAATCTGAAAATTTCACTAATAAAAAGAAATGAGAGGGTTGAGAGGGTTTTCTTACTTAGTAATAGGGTGACAAAATGGTTGAAAATTTTGGCTTCCTTAATCTCCTACTCTTCTTCCTCTCCTATCACTAAGCTTGGTTGCTTCAGGGATTTCTCTCTCTTTTTTTTTTTTTTTCTCACCGAATGCTTGCATGCACCCTCTAGACAATGAAGGCTTGCATGCATATATATATACATGCTTGGTTCACAAATCTCTCTCTCTCTCTCTCTCTCTCTCTCTCTCTCTCTCTCTCTCTCTCTCTTCATTCTAAGTTTTCCTTCTCTCAATTCCAAGAGCATCATTAGCTCTTCTTCCCTAAACAAGCATGCAAATCAACATGTGGAAAGCCTCCATCAAATTTCTGCAAAGGTTTGATTCCCTTTTTTTTTTTTTTTTTTTATTTGTATTTGTGTGGGTTTCTAAAAATTGATACACTAAGATTTTTAACTAAAGTATTTAGTAAGAATAATTATTATATTGAATCCTAATTAAAATAATTTATAAACAACAAATATTGAACACCCACAAATTATTATTCTTAATAATGTCTTTGTTAGTGATTGAATTGAGTCAATTTAAAACTAACTTTTACACTAATATACAATTCAGATAGACTGTAGACAAAATTAATTTATTTATTTATTTATTTATTTTCTTTTAAGAATAATTAAATGTGGGGTTTTCACACACTGACATCATTGGGTGCATATATGTTGAGCAATACACAATAAAAGGAGTTATGTGAGAATTCGTATTTTTGCATATTAAATTATTTTAGTAATTATATTTAGCTACTTAAATTTTGTAATCAACATCCATAATCCAATTCCATAGCAACATTTTGTGACGAAATTCTATAATTAACTTTTAATTATTTAATTAGTGCAATTTTTATCTTCATAGTATTATTATTATTGTTGTTGTCGTCATCGTCGTTATCATCATTTTTATGACTACACAAATCTAATTCTTAATATATATTATTCTGTATAATTGTTCTGTATGAATTTTTGCATTAATAATTAGTGTACAAGAAAATTAACCCATGGAGATTAATTGGTTCAATCTCAAGTCTTTTAGTTACATATAATAATATTATAATAAACTATTAAATTAAATGTTAATAGTATCATGATTAATACCAATATTAAACTCCTTTAAATAAATTTATTTATCCTTATGTGATTAAATTTCTATATCTAAATACAGTTGTGGAAATTTTTTAAACAAATAGTAACTAAATTTATCAGAGGATAATAGGGAGTAAAATATCTACTGACTAGGTTATATATATACATTGATTTTTATTTTGTACACAAAAAAAAAAATGCAAAGTCAGGTTTTGGGCAAAGGAATCCGGTCCCCACCTTCCCAAGGAGGCTGCTAAGCAAGCATGCCAATGCATGCTAAGGCATGCTTACAGCCACACCCTAACCTAAACATTGTAGGTAATATTCCCTAGTCAAGAAGAAAAGAAAAATAAAAAGAAAAATAATATTAAAAAAAAAAGGGCCTCCATACTCCTACAAATAAGGACACTATTCAGCCCAGCCATTCTACTATACACAGCTGAGGAGAAAAAAAATAATAAAAATAAAGAGAGAAAGAGTAGAAAAGAAAAGAAAGAAGAGAGGGTGCTTGGTGGTTACCAATTTAAAGTTAGTTTTGAAAATTGTTTGTAAAAACTCTTGAGGTAAGAATACTTAACCTCTATCCTCCCTTAGATATTTTTTTTTTACTGAATCTATATATTAAAAATATGCAAGAGTGTGCATTGTTAATACACGCATAGCAAGAATAGCTCAGTGCATGTTTATATTTTGATAGAATGACAATCTTATGATTATATGATTTCTACCCTTCTTGCAAGCATAAATTAGATGGTTTAGCTACTGATTTTATCTTCTTTTCTCAAATATTCTCTATTGTTTGAAATAATCTTGCATGGGGGTACAATGAAATAGGGTTGGTTCATTTTTACTCAAAACTTATATTTCCTTCACTGTTTCAGATTTTATCGGAGGTAAAATGCTCTAATAAATTGAAAATAACTTGTGTCAAAAATATGTTAGTACTGGGATTATATATAGGTGTTCTATACACGTGTAAATTTTTATAAAATCGTTGGACACCATTCTATGACCGAAATAAATATTTGTCCTAAGTGTTGTTCACAACACAGCAGAAATAGTGACTTCAAACAGGTCCCATTTTCTCTGCAAATGGTGTTTTTCTGCACGACCACTTGGAATAGTTAGATATAAGAGTTATCTTTCATCTGCCGCTGATTTCACAAAAAATGGATAAGTCTAAAAGGCGAAATTGTCATTTTACTAAAATGCGACAGAATCTGTCCAGTTTTCTTATAAAAATTATTTGACCATCTTCCATTGATTTTCAATCTTCAAACTCTTGTGGAAAAATGTTCTAAACTAAAATATCTAGCAAGACGTTCTAACCATACCTCTTTTTGACACCGTTTGAGGCCCCTTTCTATTTTTCAAACACAGATCACCTGTGTTGGAAGTTACTGTAACTCACTGTCCCAGAAAAACCAGTTTTCTCCAAATTTTATTTCTCCATTTTAAAATCGTTTTTAGCCCTAGTATTCTTCTCGAAATATTTTCCTAACTCAATGAACTAGCACCAGTTAAAATATTGTAATGGTTGAACTTTGTTTGGTATGGGTTTCATATTTTTTTTGTCTGATCATACAGTGCTGAAAGAAGAAGTGTGTGAATTCTTAAGAAATTTTGTGATGATTCCTAAGACATTCTATCATATTTATTTTGGTTGCCATACATGATTGTGTTGTGCTATATAAACATTATGTCATTGTGGTTTTCAAACTAAAACTCGCACATGCATCACAATGTGAATTCGATGAAGTAAAGAAACACGAAATTGAACCGATAATACATTAAAATTTAAAAGTGATGGGGTGAGCCTGATTTAGAATCTTACGTAAGTGAGTTGCGAACCCTAACATGGCACGGGAATGTATTTCGGCTCTTATCGGTGTAGGCGATATAAGGTTGGTAGTGCGGATGTCACAACATACACCGTTCCCTTGGGCAGACCGTGATGTCACGACTCAGGTACGTAACCCTGGTGCGTGGGCATCATTGGTAGTTACAGCAAGTAACATTTGAATATTTGATCAAGAGGGAGTCAGAATTGCCCGTGGCCATTGTTTAGCGGTTGAGTGGAAATTGTGCTCCGCGGAGAGTTACTTAAACTTATCTGAGAAACTAAATCTATGTGAATTTAAAAGAAAAGTTGGCATTTTTCCTTATGATGAAATACTGCTTCCGCATGCCATTGTTCTTATTATTTATTGTTATTACTTCAACTGATAGCATTCATGTTATGCTTATTAAATGCCGCTTGTTATTCTGTTACTACACAATATTCATTAATTATGAGTATTATTATCAGGGTGGGATATTTTCGGGTTGTAGTATCTTATTGAGCTCGTCGCTCATTGGCATTCCTATTGCCCTAGCGTTTCATGCCAGGTACCGAAGAAAATGAAGGAAACACCGAGGTGTTGGAAGGCAACATTCAACCCTAGTTAGCTTGAAGCGTGCCAAAGTTCCATGAACCCTTTTTCTAAGTTTTCTAATCCTTCTCTAGTTGTTGTTGTTGTTGTTGTTGTATTTTTTTTTTTTTTTTTTTTTTGGTTGTCTTTTTTTCATATACTAAGACTAAGTCTTGAGTTTTATTACGGTATTATTTAAGAACTTTTAATTTCTATATTGTTAATTAATGGATGATGGTAAAACTTAGTGGCAACATTAATGAGGAGTTCTTAATTTAAAAAATTGGTTTTATGTTCTAAAACATTATTATGATGTCCTGAAATTTTAGGGCATGACAAGTTATATAAAGAACCAGTGAGTAAAATGTACCTCCTGTTGCAGCAACAACCTAAAAGTTTTAATACATCAGGTCTCAAATGCATAAAAGCCCACCCACAGATCCTTCAGGATCCACAGACATATACTCCATGTTCCTGATTCCCCAGAACCCTCTAACAACATTTTTAGAAACCACTGCTTTCTTGGTCTCTTGAAAAAATATATATATATTTTTTCCTTTGGTATGCTTTTGATTCTATTTTTCTTCTCAGGTTTTCCCAAACCCCCAATATTCCAAGATACTAGCTTCATAGAGAAAAAAAAGATCCACTCAAAATCTCCCATTTACAGTATCTTACTGCTAAGCCTTCCCCTCCTTATTGATTCTCTCCTTGTCCTTTAGCTCTAGATCAATAATCTTGATCAAAACAACATCTTCTTCCCCATTGTAGTTTATACCTAGAGATTTCCCCAAATGTATAGTGGCTTTAGCTTCTTAGAGAAGATAATTTTTGTCCACCTTTGGTTTTGGAAATAAATGGATTTCTTAGATGATAGCTTGTGTGTTTACAGCCAGAATCTCCATTCTTGCGAATGGATCACCAACTTAGGAATTCTCACCCCAAAGAGGTCTTAGGCAGGGTGATTTGCTCTCACCTTTCCTGTTCAATATTGTGTCTGAAGGGCTAAACATACTTTTGGACAGAGCAATTAACCTTGGCATTCTGAAATGTGTGCTTGTTAGGGCTAATGATGTCTTTTTATCTCATCTGCAATTTGCCAATGATTCAACTCTCTTTTCTGAAGCAGATTGGGATCAGATGGTGCTTGTCAAAAGAATTCTTAGATGCTTTGAAGTTCTCTCTGGTCTCAGAATTAATTATCACAAAAGTATGGTGTGTGGTGTCGGTGTAGCTGATGCTCTAATGCTCTCTTTTGCAAATCTGCTTAACTGTAAAGTGCATAGCCTCCCTCTAAAATTTCTGGGGCTGCCTCTAAGTGCTAACCCTAGTAGAAAATCTACTTGGAAGCCTGTGCTCGACAAAATCAGATATAGACTTTCAGGGTAGAAGAGAAAATTGTTATCCTTCACAGGTAGACTAACTTTGATCAAGTCTACCTTATCCAGTCTATCAGTGTATTTCCTTTCTTTATTTAAGATGTCTGAAGGTGTGGCTAGAGAATTTGAAAAGATTGAGGTTGCATCTTTATGGGGTGGCAATGACCTTAAAAAGAAAGTTCATCTAGTGAAATGGGTAGAGGTAACAAAGAGCATTGATCAAGGGGGTCTGAGCATCAGAAGGATCAGAGATGTCAATGCTTGTTTACTACTCAAATGGTGGTGGAAATTTAGAACCCAAATCAATGCGCTCTGGAGGAGAGCTATTTGCAGTAAATATAAGATTGATAAGGATTGTTGGCATCCACCAATGAGGTCATCTTATAAACATTCTAGAGTATGGAAGGACATCATATCCATTGGAGTTCATAACAGAAATATTTTTAATTTCTATCTGGGCAACTGCCAAATTAAAGTGGGGGATGGGAATAGAATTAGATTTTGGCACGACAGGTGGTGTGGTGACTCTTGTCTTAAAATTGAATTTCCCCTTCTTTTTAATCTTTCAACTAATAAAAAAGGCTCTCTCCACCAATTCTTTGTAAGGAAAACCAGCTGCAGTGTTTGGAATTTTCCCCTTAGAAAAGTGTTGTTTGCTTAGCAATTGGCTAAAGAAGCTAGATTGCTTGGTGTCCTATCCTCAGCTCCTTCTTTGAGTCTTGACAGGGCAGACTGCTATATTTGGGCTAGTGCATCTGCAGGCCCTGGTGAGTTCTCTGTGTCTGCTCTTTACTCTTTTAGTAGCTCTATTGTTAGCCCTCATTTTAGAATCTGTAAGTATATTTGGAATAGAGCTTTACCTCCCAAGGTTTCATTTTTTTGTTGGCTGGCTTGGAAAAACATAATCCAGTTTGCTGAGTTTACGCACAGAATTGGCATCCTAGATAACAGTGTTTCACCCTTTGTCCCTTCTGTAGAGTTGAATCTAAATCTATTGTTCATGTCTTGCTCCATTGCTCTTTTTCTTGGCTGATTTGGTCTTCTATAATTCACGATTGGGGGTTTTATTGGTGCATAAATGACTCCATGGATGGCCTTCTCAATTGGTGGATAGGTGGTAAATTCAAGAACCTTGATAGGCTAATTTGGAGAGCTATCCCCCTTATTGTTCTTTGGTCTCTTTGGAAACACAGGAACGAATGTGTTTTCTCAGAGACTCAACCCAATTTCTCTGGCCTGAGTGAAATAATCAAAATCAGAGTGGCACTTTGGTTGAAAGCAACTATTAAGAATTTTCCCTTCTCAGTTAATGATCTAGTTTTCAAGTGGAGACAAATCAGGGGTAGTTTTTGACTTCACAGTTGGGCTTTGTTTCCTTGATCTGGAGATGTCTCAAGTGGTGTTTTAAGTAGGAGATCGGTTCTGGTGTATAAAGCAGAGATGTCTCATGTCCTGCCGCTACTCTATCAATGATTGAGGTGTTAGGTGAACTCTTGGTTTTTTGCTGGTATTTCTTTGCAAGTTTGTCTACTGTGTAGTTTTGTGGCTATATAGTCTTGGTGATTATTAAAAGGGTGTGATGGTTGAATTGATCTGTTGGTCTGCTATGCCCAGCTGGCTACTATGCTACTATGTCCAAATATAGTTTTGTGGCTGCATAGTCTTGATGATTTTTTGCTGCTATGCTGTTTTGTTGTATGGGTAGAAGCTGGCTGCAAGCCTTAGTGGTTATTAAAGGTTTGCTCAGCAGTGGGTTACTTTGTTGGACTGCTATGCTCAGCACTGACTGCAACTCTTGGTTGTTTTTTGCTGGCTAGAGCTTGATGGGTGGTAAATTCAGGTTGTTGTCTTTTGTCATTGGTTGAGCTTATCGGTTTGCTTTGTTGTGGCTGTTGGAGTCTATTTTCTATTTCTTGTTTGCTTTTTTGCTTTTGCTCTGTATGTTGGTTTCTCACCTACTTGGAGCTTGGAGCTTGTGCTAGCAGATGATTTCGTGTTCATCTTGGTGCCAACCTGGTTGGGATCTTAATGGGTCATTGTGATTTTTTTGCACTCTCCTCTTTATTGATGTTCTTTATCATACTTTATATATTCTTCATCAATAAAACTTTCTTTTTGCTGATCAAAAAAAAAAAAAAAAAATTTGAGGACTATCCCTCCCATCCCCTAATAGGTTTGGGTTTTCCCCAACCCAACTTGACCTTTTTTTTTTTTTTTTTTTTTTTTTCAAGGTTCACAGCCAAAGCCAAATACACATTTACTTTTTTTTTTTTTGGTTCAACAACAAAATCAAATACATATTAATTAATTAATTAAAAAGCTTATTTTAAAGTAATCAAATTTATAATCTTAAGACAACCAAACAAGTTTTTAGTAACCAAAAAAAAAAATCAGTGTGTTTGGTTTTAGTTTTTTGAAAACTGAGTTTTTCGTTTTTCGTTTTTTTTTTAGTAAATATTTTTAAAATTTTAAGTTTTTTTTTACTTTTTTAGATGCACCTTACTTAGATGTATCTAAAAAGTAAAATATTTGTGAAAAAATATTTCAAAAAATTAATAAATACACAAAAATACGAAAATTTAGTAAAAATTAAAAAAATTATACTTTTTAAGTGTATTTATGTTAGGTGTGTCTAAAAATTAAAAAAATTACTTAAAATATTTTTAAAAATTCAATAAAATAAAAAAATACTAAAAACAGGAAAGTAAAATTTTTCTGAAAAGTGTTTTTAGAAAACCCAAACCAAGCAAAGTGGTATGGACTACAAATTCTTGAATACCCAAGAGCCTTTCAAGGATGGAATAACTGGACCAGTTTCTGTTACCTGCCTCAATCCCCATATCTAGTGATTGTTTGCTCGGAAAAGCATATAACAAAATTTTCTCTCGTGGGAAACACAACCTCCCCTTCCCAATCCCAGCAAAACCCACCTCAGGAAACTTGTTTGTTTCTCAGGAAACTCTCTTTGATAAATTCTCCATTGGTTCATTCTTCACAGTCCTAACCAAGCTCTCCAATTTGAAAGTACTCTCACTATTGTCCTTAGGCTTATGAGGTTAATTACCTGCAACAATCAACCGACTAAAATCACTCCAAAAATTGAATATCAGTTCGAATTTCATTTCCGGAGAAATTCCTAGATCGATTTCAATTTTGACAAATCTCACGAGCCTTATTTTAGCTAATAATCTCTTCAATGGGAGTGTTTCAGACATGAAAAGCTTATGAAAAATCTAGAAATCTTCTAGATATTGATTTGTGATTATGTATCAATTTTAAGCAGTAAACAACAATCCCAATCAAACAATCAAGACAAATCGACACAACGATTTTACGTAGAAAAACCACAATTGGAGCGCCTCCAATTGTGATAAAAAAATCACGGGCAAAAGCCATAAAACAATCCATTAAGAAGATATAAAGGAATTACACAAGTGTTCTCTCAATTACCTAACGAATCTACGCCCGAATTGAACCGATCCCAATGTGCCTCTTCTAACCCCGTCTTCACCTCTGAATTGTCTTGCCCAACGTTGAATTTACAACACCGATGTTGAATCCACGACAATGAGCCACTCCAGAATCCACTAAAGCTTCAGGCTCGAATTCCCCAAAATCCACCGAAGAACAACTCTTCCTTTTGTATTGAATAAACAAGCAATCCTTTGATGTATACTTCTTAAACCATGAGTTGAATATAATCAAACATCAAAGAAAACTAGCAAAATAGCCCCAAATATAAACCATAATATCCAAGAAGAAGATCTAGAAGCGTAACCCTAAAATCTGACTAAAACACATATTTATAACAATCTGTTCCGTGATCTCCGCTCGAGTGCCAGAATGGCCGCTCGAGCAGACCGATGCTCGAGTGCAGGAATTTCCGCTCGAGTGGAAAAATGCAACTGTCAGTATTTTTGCAGGCGATCAAACTTCTGGAACCAAGGATTCTCTGCTCGAGCGCCCAAACCACCACTCAAGCGGACCTGCAACTTTGAATGCATTTTTGCATTTTGCTTCGGGGGTGCTGTCCCTCAATCCCGCCGTAGCGCTGCCCCCTGGACCCCCGCAAGCTGACCGGGCAGTTCGATTCCCGTCATAGGCAGCGAAGTGGCAATCATGAAAGAATTAGCACCACAAACTTCTCTGCAAGGCACAATTCGGGTTAGATTCGCATCTAAAAACTCATAGCCTCACTGAAATAAAAAGAGCGAATAAAAGTACAACTGAAAGGAGTTTTGTTAAACGGGATTGCCAAGAATAAAAACCTAACAGCTTACAATCTCTTCAAGAGATTGATTTAAGTATCAATCGCCTCGGGCCTGAATTTCCATTGCTGAGTACCAATCTTACAACAATCAAATTAAAAAACAATTTGGTTATGATGGCTATGGAACAATCAGTTTTGAGGAGTTTAAGGTTTTGATGATCAAAGGATCTCGTTTCGATGCCATGGAAGGACAAAGAACAAATAGTGTTAAGATCGATTGATCAGGGAAACAAAGATCATCAACAGTACATGTTTCATTGATTTTCTTATTATTTTTATTGTTTCTCAATTATTTGACTTATATATAAATTTTCTTTTCTTTTCCTTTTGGAATACAAGGATTTGGAGAAAGTGTGAATACATGATTGGTCTCTGTATTTTGATTCATTTGTGAATTTGATTATTACTTTTAATTTAATTTCAATGCTTGGTTTGTTTTCTTTTCTTTCCATGTGGTTTGGTTTGTCAATTACTATGCTTTATTGTATATTCTGTATTTTATTTTGATATTGAATAATTGATTGCATAGAAAGTTTGTTTGGTTCGTAATAAAATTTATTACAAAGTCATAAATTCCAATAAGCTTGAAGAATCTGAGGAATTTGGAGTGAGAGAATGAGAGAGAGAGTGAGAATGGAAAACTTAGCTATAGACAAGGATATGGGGAAATGGACGGGTATCCATCCCTGACCTATCCCCAATGGAGATTTAAACAAGAGCCATGATAGAGACTCCTTTCAATCACCACCCCCACCACCCCCCACACACACGTGGCGGGTGGTGATTGGAGGAGCAGGAAAAAAAAAAAGAAAATGTAACCAATGAGAGAGAGGAGGGGTCAAAGGGGGTGGGCGGAAAAGGGGGCCTGAAACATTTTTGTTTAAACAATATCACCTACCCAACCCAACAAATAGAAAAAATGGAGAAACCCCATGTACTTAGGTCGGGTCTCCATGAATATCCACTGGATAAGTTATTCATTGATATCCCTAATTGTCACGTCATTCGAAAAATTTATGTAAATGCAGTACTGTATAATGAATAACTTATTTTAATCATATGTAATTTTCACACAATCTCTAAGTACTCACTTCATGCCAATGTATAATATATTATACAATAATCCCAAGTGGATCACTTCATACCAGTTGCAAGTAAAAAAATAATATAAGATCGAAGATCTAGGCATAAATTGAACTAAGATCGAGGTGGTGATTTCCTTTTTCTTTTGATTGAAAAATTAGAGCACAATCCTCACAAAGTAATACCACCTTCCTTCATGTCCATCCAATATGATACAACTATTTATATATACCTCTACCAGACCACTGCATCTCTTCACCAAATAACTTATCAACCTCTCTTTCTAGAAATATGGGTCCTCCTCAAAATCTCTCTTTTAGTGTGAACTTAGAATCATTAGAGCCAAAAACATAGAGTTGAAATCCAATGGACACTTGTTTGTCAGATGCTATGTCTCTGCAGGAAAAAACAACAGGGTTCGACTAGGCAGCCAAGAAATCTCATCAAAATCCAACTTGTTTTGGAATGAAACGCTCTCGTTAGAGTGTTCGGGTACCCAAGACTCCATGGAGATGCTGATGCAAGGAAGTGTTGTTTTTGAACTTCGGTGGAGAAGCACTGCACCCTTTATTGGGAAAATTGGAGGATCACATCTCTTGGGTAGAGCTGAGATTCTATGGAAAACTGTCTCCGAGACCCCGGAGATGGAAATTGAGAAATGGGCAGTCATGGTTACAAAAAGTAGACGCGTATGTGAAGATATCAAGCCACCTGCAGTGCAAGTAGCAATGAAGCTTAAAGTTCCGACAGTAAAAGAGGCGATGTCGGTGCCAGTGCCGGTGTTGATGCCGATGACGATGAGGAAGAGGAGAAATAATCAAAGGGTGACAAATTCAGATGAGTGTGGATGCATGGACGTTGGGTGCAATTGTGCAGATTATGATATGTTTGCACTAGGTGCAGCTTTGGATGGCTTTTACGTTGGCAAGCCACTTAGAAGCTCTAGGGTTGGTGTGAATATTTTTTTGCCTTTATTCCTAAATTTTTTAATTGAGACAACTGAATACATGATGGTGTGCGGCACAGTAGGACTCTTTAGAAATGCTTTGATACTTTAATTGAAATGCAATTTTGTACTTATTGCATCTCAAGTGTTCTATTTGTTTCATATGAATTGATAGTGTATATATATATATGAATGTCATATCTAAATTGATAATTCATTTCATATGAATTTACAATACATATACATATAATCAAAATAAAACCTTAAATAACTATGTATGTTTAAATCTGACTTGACTACACACGATTAATAAAATATTTTCCTTCTAGAAATTTAGGAACGAAATTGATCTTCTAAATGAATCCACCGAGAATCTATACGACAAAGTGTCCCGTCTGGCTTTTTTCAAACGGGCACTCCGATACTAAAGTGAGCAACTTTCTCTCTTTAGAATTAGAGAATATTCAATAACACAAATACTGAAACCTATAATCAATTACTAGAACATGCATAATAATATATACCTTAACCCATGATGCTGTGCTGCTATATAGGAGTGTCTGACCTCCTCTGAGGTTCATTTTCCATCTAGAACTCTACTTGCCTAGCAAGGATTCCTTTTTTAGAATTCTTCTCCCTAATTGGGTTGGGTTTAATCTTTCCTCAAAAAGTTCAATTCTTATCCAACAGCAATCACATTCTGATAAGAATTTCATCGTCTTCATATTTTAACTGGATTTAACCAATGTCACAAAACAATGAATCAGGTGGTATCACATATATGAGATCTTGGACCCACTTGTGCTGCTAAAAAATGTACCCCACACTAGTGACCCTAAAACTCTTTCAAAATACATATTCACTTTCCAAAAATATTCAAATTTTGAGGGTATGTTTGGTTTGGTTTTGAGAGAGTAGTTTTTAAAAATTATTTTGGAGAGAGAGTTTAGAAAAAAAATTTGGTTTGTTTGGTTGTGTATTTTAAAAGTAGTTTTGGAGTTTGAAAGTTTGGAATAATTTGATATTTTGTTGTAATTGAGTAGATGTGTGTGAAAAAAAATTATTAAGAATAAGAGAGGAAAGAGAAAAAGTGATTGATTAATGTGTAAGAGAGAGAAAGTAATTTTAGAAATTATTTTGAAAAAACTACAAACCAAACAAATTTTTTTTAAAAAATTTTCCAAAATCACTCTACAACGCCAACCAAACATATGCTTTTATTCTAAAAAATAATTACATAGACCATTAAACTAATTATCATGTCCAATTTCTTAAACTATAATATACATTTTAATATTTTTAATTTATTTAACATAATAACAGGTTAGCTTTGACTCAAATTCAAAGTAACAATAAAAATAAATAAACAAATTACCGTTTGAAAGAATCTGATACAAGCCAAGATGACAGGATACAATATAACTTCCCAAGAAAATACTAACATTCGTTGTATAATTTAATTTCAAAAAATTATAAATCATTGGTTTTTTCATAAAAAATTTACAAATTCATAAAAATAATAATAATAATAATAATAATAATAATTTTAATTATTAAAATTTAATATTGTTAATTTGAATATATATATATATTTTTTTTTTTTTTTTTTTTAATATAGACTGAAATTGCAAATTTCCCATTTCTAATTTCCCCTGTTATCTAGTACGACTATTTATCTTGGCTTAGCAGAGGAGGAGGAGAAGGAGAAGGAAAGGGGGCAGAAGAATGGAGAGAGCTACACCTGTACGGAATCCCCACACTTCCACCGCCGATCTTCTCACTTGGTCCGAGACCTCCGATTCCGCCAATGTCTCTCGTTCCAGCTCTCGTTCCCATCAAGTATGTCATTTTCAATTCCCGCTCCGCTACAACCGTGATTAGTTTCTCATTTTTCTCTACAATTTTTCAGCCTTCCGATCGGATCAGTAAAGTTCTGTTTGGCGGTCAGGTCACTGATGAAGAAGCTGAAAGCCTAAATAAACGGTGAGGCAGATCTGCTTCAAATTCCACTTTCAAATTTAGCTTCTTTTTTGTTCTGCATTTCAAATCTTTATTTGCATGTTGTGTATTATTGCTTATTTAATACCCTTTTAGATCTGTTTTAAAAATGCGTTTTTGTTTTGACTATTTTCGAATCTATCATGTAATTTTTGCCATTTTGCATCGACTCTGCGAATTTGATTATTAACTTCAACCGCGGATTCAAAATATTATCCCATTTTGTTTCTCATATTGCTGATCTAAATTGAATGAATACACAAGGAAAAACAAGAACAATATAAAATTGACAACTTTCTCTAAATTTTTGTTAATCAATAAATTATTAGCTTCAATGGCTTACAACCCTATTTATAGGGGAAATGGCTAGTTAACCATGCCACATCATAATCCAGACCACAATTAAAATAATAACTCGCTAATCACGCTACGATTACAGAAAATTATATATATATATATAAAAGAAAAAAAAAATTTAAAAAGAGGTTGAAATCTTTCCAAAAATAGTAAATTTTCAAATTTGAAGGCTTAAACAAAGGAATTTGGTCAAAATCCAGCTTCGGTCACTGCATAGCAGTGTGTTGGCTAAGTTGTGCTAGTTTGGTTATTTTGGATCGAATATGGGTCCAAAGACTGATTTGACAACCTTGAAAAATCTTTTTAATTATCGTTTTGCTATCAAATGTTCAAATTGCTACATGAACTTGCAATCTAACCGCTCGCTCTGCATCATTACCTCGGAATCAGAATTGGTGTGTAATTGGAATGAATGCGACCACAGTCATGGAAGGAAATTTATGTTTCTAACATGGAAAACTATATTTTGTTTTCTTGTTCCATCATATTGAGCCCTGTGAGGAGCACATCTTGAACATGAATTTGGATTTTTATCTTGGTAGCTACTATTTGTTTGCCTCATCATGGATTTGTTTGCCTCATCATGGATTTGTTTAGCTCATTGGTTATTTAGTTTTAAGCTTCTTTTAATGCTGTTGGGTTTGCACCGGCAACCGTCTTACTTACATTTGGTCAACTAGACTGCCTTGTTCGCCCATAGAAGATGAAGGGAATCCATGAAGCATTGAACTTTGGGGACTTCTTTGATGGCCAAATGTATGCTTGCTGTTGAGGAAAATCTAAAACTTTAGTCTATGTTGGACTAAGATCATGTACAAAAATGCTCTTTTGCACCACCCTTTGACATTACATACCAAGCATCCCAAGCTAATCCCTTCCCATTTCAAGCCAAAACAAAAAATAAAAAAAAAATGGTTGAATATCACCATTTTCTGGATGTACTGTTGCACCAAAATGATATTGTCAGACCAATTAAATTGCTTCCCGCAGTTTTTATGTTTGAATATCACTCATTCTAGCAGCTAGGGAGTAGGGTGCTGGTGGAGGGAGTAGGGGGGTTACGCCAAGATCAATGGTTGAGATGTGGCAAGCCTTGCTTGGAATAGGGGTGAGTAACAGAGTGATGCTGGTGTGGAGAGTTGGGCCCGTATGCCAGTGGTAATGTGTTTGAACTTTGTAGTGACCAGAATATATACATGTGGCACAGAGCTCCTAATTTATAAGTTGAATTGCTTAATGCTTAGTTGTTTGTTTTGATAGACCTTAACTCTTTGTTTTGATTCCTTTTTTTATTTTTAATTTTAATTTTCTTGGAGATTTTCTTCATAGCTTTTGTGAGGCCTGTTATGTTCCTTGAATCTTAATTCTGCCTCAACTTATATCGGCTGTATGTTATCAACCTATGCCTGCATCAAGAGAATCACTATGAAGTGCCATTAGGCACCTCAATTTTTTGACTTGTATGGCTTTCATTTCACTGGCTTATTGGAAATGTTCACTATATGCTGCTTTCAGGAAGCCTTGTTCAGGGTATAAATTGAAGGAAATTACTGGAAGTAAAATATTTGCTGCTGGTAATGAAGATGGAGGACTAGAATCTGGAAATGCTACTTCTAATCCTACTAACAAAACAGGACTACGTACTTATCAGGTATTTATTTTATATTGGCTGGATTAAAAATTCATATGAACATAAGTAAAATGCCGTGTTGCAATTCCCTGAAGTTATACCTTTTGGTTGTCAGCAAGCAATAAATGGAATAAGCCAGATTTCTTTCAGTGTTGAAGAGAAGGTTTCTCCCAAGAAACCTATAACTGTCCCTGAGGTAGCAAAGCAGCGTGAGTTAAGCGGGACACAGGAAAGTGAGTTGGACAGTAACATTAAGAAGCAGCTGTCTAATGCAAAGTGCAAGGAACTCAGTGGAAATGATATTTTCGGCCCTCCTCCTGAAATTCCTCCTCAGTCATTGCCTGCCACACGCTCCTTTGAAGTAAAAGAAAGGAAAGACGTGGTTGAACCTGCACCGCGAAATGTGCGGACGTCTGTCAAAGTTTCTAATGTGAGTTGCTAGGCATTTCTTATTTCTAACTTACCTTAAATTAACATATTTTTACATCCCCAAGATTTCTTTCTCGTATCAAATGATGATATTTAGGTTACAATGGGAACTTGAAAAAAATAAAAAAAGGAGTTTTAGTTGAGGTCAGGCCAAAATTTCAATCATTGAGTTGGTCTTTCAGATTTTCTGGTATAATGATTTAAAATAAAAACTCAAGGGACAAGCCCCCTGGACTAATGGAATGCGTTAGAGGCTCCTGTGATAAATGCTTTTTGCGATCTTCTAGAATTCCAACTTGCTCTCAAGAACTCAGTACTCTGAAATTGATAGGAATCTGGCCAATTTTTGAGCTTGTGGATAATTCTGAGTTATACTCAAAAGCTTGATGTTAGTAACTTTATTTTTATATATTATTTTTCCTCCCCATCCAAATTCTTTGAAAATTATGTCAATAGTCCAAAATTCTTGTTAAAATTCTTCATACTGTAGTCTTCTCTTCTTATTGACTATGTTTGTTCCTGGATGCAATGAGTCATACTGCATTATAAAATCCCAAAGCGCAAAATCGTTTCATGTGCTTGCAAAAGCCTCTTTTGACTGGGCATCCACAAAGTCACGCTCTCTTGCCAGATAAATGCCTTTAGACTGAGGATAGAACATGCACTTCTTCCAGTCCTGCTACCTTTATTTTCTTTTAGGGGTAACTAGTTACACTTTACCCCCTTGGAGTTTGTCCCCCCAAAACAGACAATCCCATGTGGATAGATTAGCGACGCCCTAATAGTTTGGACTAAAGTGAAAAATAGACAGAAACTAGTATAATTAAATTAACATTACGTTGCATGTAGTTGACGCAGTTAATTGGATTGAGCGAGATAGTATTCCAGTAAAGTGTAGCAGCAAAAAGGCAAATTTGCCCTTATTTTTGTCTAAAGAAAAAAAGAACTCACCCCCTGCAGCCACTTATGCCTCCCTCCTCCGCTGCAGCCAATCCCCTCCTCCCCCGCAGCACCCATCCCTCCCTTACACCCAACGCCCTCCATCATCCCCTGTAACATCCATCCCTTCCCTTGCAACACTATGCGACACATTTATCAAATCTTTGATTTTTTGTTGAAAATTGGGATAAACTGGACCTTTCTTGCCAACCTTGCATTAACTGTATGTTTCCCAATTAAGGTTGAGCTAGTGTGTTTTTGGCTATGGCCTGGCACATAAGAAGGTTCTTTGTATTAGGAAGTATTCAAAAGTCAGCACATGGACTCTTTATATTGAAGTAATAATTAGAATGTTTGTAAAGGTATCCTAGAATCTGTATTGTACATGATCTCAAAGAATAATGAAAAACTATTATTTAGAAACTAAGGCCTTGTTTGGCATGATCTAAAAAAGTCAAAAAGGCACTATCTTATTTAAGTCACATCATCTTATTTAAATCACATCATCTCTCTAACATATCACTTCAAACCCAATCTATATCCAACTCATATTTCATAAAAAGTCAAAAAGTACACTTATTTAGATCATCCCAAACCACCCCTAAGTATTAGTTTAAGAGTCAGTAGTATCCAATTTACTCTTTTATTTTTGTGGTCTGATAAAAATTTCTTTGAATATCAAGTCTAAACTGTTTATATTACCCTTGTGCTTTTTCGTTTCACACTAAGATGTTATATATAAAACTATTGTGCGCAAGTTTACTTGTTTAATTGTTGTAATCAGATTCTAGTATTATTATTATTTTTTCATCCTTACTTTCTAAAATGTATGTAATATCAGATACTACATGTATGCCACATTAAGGATACTTCAATTTGATAAATACTGAAAAAGTAGAGTACTTTAATCTCTCTAAGCAAGCGAAATACGAAAAAACTATTCTTGTATTTATTCTAGCAATTACACTCTAATGTTACGGAAGAAATATTACAATCTCAATTTTATTAAAGTTTCAGATACATGACTTTAAGTATCTGATGCTTCCCAAAATTAAAGAAAATTAATTTCAAGTATCCAATACATTTAAGAAGTATCGGATACGTATCCACGAGCATTTGAGAATTATCGTCATTTGATACGGATACTCCTCCCTTCTAAAAGTATCTGCGCTTCATCGATGATGGGGAACGTGGTCGTCACAGTGAGCTTGGTTGATGATCAACCATGGTGTTTTGTGTGGCAAGAGAGGAAAGTAGGGAGGGGGCAGGGGAAGGATGTCTTTCCCAAAAACAGTTCATGAAGTTAGACATTGCACACAAGTCCAAACTACAACGGTGTCATCTGTTCACTTTTGGACAGCATGGGGGTTATGTGTGTTTGGGAACATCTGAATCCTTCTTTTTGTTTTTCTAATGCAACTTTCCATTTGAGCTTTAATGTTTTGCAGTTTTAGGTTTGTAATTGGATTCCGTTTTATGTAGGGTGACTGTTGGGAATATCTGAAATCCTTTATTGGTGGTTAAAATGCAGCTCTACACCAGTTTTGTTATAAAGTTGTGTAAACCTCATGTCTGAACTTGTTTGTACATTTGTAGCCTGCTGGAGGTCGGAGCAACATTGTATTCGGTGAAGAACCTGTGGTGAAGACTGCAAAGAAAATACATGACCAAAAGTTTGCAGAGCTGACAGGCAATGACATCTTCAAAGGAGAAGTCCCTCCAGGATCAGCTGAAAAGTCACTGAGCGATGCTAAGCTGAGAGAAATGAGTGGCAATGATATATTTGCTGATGGAAAGGCAGAATCCAGAGACTACCTGGGAGGAGTACGCAAGCCCCCTGGTGGTGAGAGCAGCATTTCGTTGGTGTAATTGTTTTGAGTATTTGCTATGTATTGCCACTATGTCCAATCGCTCCTTTGTCCCATGTTTCGACTGGTGAAGCATCATTGAATGCCTGATACTTGCCCTTGATGGATTTTGAATTGGTTAACGTAGTTTATTATATGTTATAATACAGCCTTGGGGCTTAAAACATTCAGTTCAAAAAATGGGGATGGGGTGACTAATTGATGTAGAATGAAATAGAATGGTTATTCTCGCATTTGATTCCTAAAAAATGATATAAAAAAATACATTATAAATATAATCATTGTTCCCCATTATGACGGAATAATCATTTAAAATAATGACAAATCTATTTCATTTACCAAACACCAACTTATAGTATTTATTTTTAGCTATAGTAAGAATGTGATGAGATCCAGTGATTATTTTGAGTTCCAATTTAATTATTATTATGATGTAAAATATTTTTTGCTTTTTTTTTTAATTATTTATTTGTCGAATGTAAAAATAGATGGATAAATAAATAAATAAAACAATAATACTTAAAAGAGAAAGGAGAAACGCAGCGACTCCACTGGGGATCGAACCCAGAATCTCTGGTTTCGTAGACCAGCGCCTTATCCATTGGGCCATGGAGTCAATTGTGGACTTTTCGTCACAAATAGATTTATATATATATACATATATACTTTCCTTTTGACGTGTTGAGATTTGCATTGTTCTGGTTCGAGAGCAAGACTATTTCTCGGGTCTTACATGCCTGTCCTATGTTTGCCGGGAAATTATATATTGTTTTCAAAATATAATGTGTCCGTATACTTAATTAATTATAATTTATTTTATCTTTTTATATTTCTTAATTATTTAATATAATATTTTATCTGTTTACATTTTTTACCAATCACAATATTATAAAATATTACCTGTCTATATTCTGAAATTACTAAATAATTATTCATGTTTGCCTCCGTTCAATTTTAACAAATTTCCAAATATACATTATGTTTCACAACATGTTGAAAAATTAATACATAAAGTTAATGATTTTTTTTATATTTTTTTCTTATAAAAAATTATAAAACTATCAATTGTCAAAAGAACCCACAATAGGGACTTGGAGTGCTACTGTGCCTTTAAGGCACAAAAGAAAAATTTTATTTCCACCTACCTAATAAATTCAAGGTAAATCTTTTCTCAATACACACACCTATTAATTTGATTATGAACTATTTTTCTCAATCTACACCCTTAAAATTACAATCACATCCTTCACTCATAAATGGTACACACACTTTACCCTCAAATGCACACACTTTAATTGACCTTAATTGACATTTCTGTTGTCTACTTTGTGAATTTAAATACATAGATTCATGATAACATAAATTAAAACAAGAACACATGTTGGACATTACGACTAGATTAAACAGAAATACATGATACAACGAAATGGTAGAGAAATCAAACCGAAGCCTGCACGGAAGCAATTTCTTTAAAACAGATTTTCGCCGCCTCACAGATCGAGTGCTTGAGGAATTCCGGCGTTGTCTCTCAGGATACGATGGTCAAAATCCAGCTACGGCAGAAGCACTTTCTGTCTAGCTTAGCGAACAAAAACTGTGGCAGCATTCTCTCACTGTAGAAATTTCTAGCAAACTGACTAAAGAATGGAAAAAACAATTTCTGTGTTTGAGACTTAACAGGAGGGTCTCAATTTATACATATATAGGGGAGAGAGGAGAAGCCTCCAGCCTTTATGGCTAGTCACTAATGCACCATTAACCTCTGCAATAAAGGCAGGAGTTACAAACCCCATTAATGCACTATTAAACTCTGCAATAAAGGCAGAAGTTACAAACCCCGTTAACTCTTTCATGAAGCTAACTTCATGGGGCAATTTCTCATTTAATTTTCAATGGTTTTTGGCTATTCTATTTGTGGTATAAAGATCTCATCGCAAAATATCTAGACCCACTTGGACCCAACACAATAGACGGTTGGGACCCACTTTAATATTTAATCAAAGTCACCCAAAATCCATTTTTTTCCAACAATTTCTAGTTCCACCCACTTTTGTGAAGACTTTGACTTCGTTCAAAAAGAAAAAAAAGAAAAAAAAAAAGTTTTGAACTTTCCTCACCTCCATTGAATAACTTGAAGAGCTCCATTGAATCTCTACTAAAAACTATTGAATCATTTATTTAAGGTAAGAAATCTTTCCATTTTCTTATTACATTTACCATTTTCGAATATCTCTGCACTCCATTAGCATATAAAACCATCGATTTTTCCATGGCTGAGGATGGGTTGGAGGTCTCAGCACTGGGTGTTCGAATTTGTTTCTTTAATTCGAAACCTAATCACCGAATAATGTGTACAATTTCGACCAATTAAATCTGAACAAAATACAAAATTTCGAAGTTTTTTTGCCGAATATGATATATTTTTCCGGTTCAATAGTTCCGAATTAATTCTTTAATTTCGGCAATTGATTTCCGAAATATTTGTGTTTATTTGGCACTGAAGTTTCGAAAGGTGTTTTTTTATTATTATTATTATATAAATTTACACCAAGTTACATAGGCCACCAAGATTAGTTTTACTTTATGTTCTTTTCCAACAATTTTATTTTATGGGTATGTTTATGCAATTTTTTTTTTTTGTTTTTTGTGAAATTCAATATATAACAATAGAAACAAAAATCTATACAGTATTGGTATTTTCACATTATATTGTTAGCTTAAGTATTTGTTAAACATAGGTCATAAAAAATGTTGTTAGCTAAATAGCTGAACAAAACAATTGCATTATATAGAATATTAGGGGTTTGTCCTTTCAAAACATTGAAATTAGGGCCAAATTTGGCCTTTGGTTGTATACTTACAGCTACAATAAATTACAATCAATTGAATGTACAAAGACAAGTGATGGGCAGTCCTTTGATTGTTTGAAAAATGATGTTGGTATTGATTAATGACCCTGTTGCCTTGGTAAATTGGCCGAAGTGAAGTTAATCTGTTTTTGGCATGTTGTGAACGTTACCAAACTAATTGGTGAATGGTCTGTATAGAATACAAATAGTTTTGCTATATCCATGTTTACATTGTAATTTTTCAACAAATCCTAGTCTCACTCTTTCATCAGTAGTAGGGTTATGTTCCTTAACTTATTTTGTTAATTTCACATCATCCAAATTGTCAATTTAATGGCCTATAACTGCATATTAGATTTCATTAAGGTGGCATGGTTAGACTACTTATTACCCTCATTGATGTAATCTTTTTCTGGGAGTGTTTATTCTGTTTCATTATATTGGGTTAATAAGAACAATTTTCCTTATGCAGATGGAGGCCGGTCCCAATCAACGTTGGTCAGTAACAACTTCAAACAGAAGACTCCGTGAATTAGAGAGACGTGGACGTGGACGTGGACGTGTTCGAGTGCATGATGATGACATGCACATTGCCATGGATGATGATCTTATACATGATGCACCAGTTATGGATGATATTGCTATAGATGATGACCCTACTGGTAATGATGCCGACATTATTGATGAAGTTATCCTTACTCAGCCATTTCTATAAGGACCAACTGATCCATCAATCCTTAAAAGTTTTAAAAGTCATGTTGCCGCAACTATTTGGAATGGTGCTGATGAAAGAGGGCCCTTGAAGTGTCATAATCACTTGTTTAAGATTCGTTCGTGGCCGTGGTGGGAACAAGGAAACAACGCTACATTTGTAAATATTGTAGAGATGTCAAGACTTGCACAATTAGGTCGTTGCACTTATTTGTTAACAAAATTGTAGTGTCTAGTTTTGTTGAGAGATGGCAACGAGAGACAAACACCTTCCATTTGACTGTTGGAGATATGACTATCACATTGGAAGATGTCGCCACTATCCTAGGGCTTTCCATTGTAGGCGAATCTGTTAGTGTACGTAAGTTGTCAGAAAGGCGGGCCATTGCATTAGTAGTTAATACCTTGGAAATTGATGAGTAAGAGGTCAGACATGAGATGTCTAGTGCTGAAGGCAATTCAATGAGGCTTAAGTGGTTGAGGGCACACTTTCATAATGTCACAGACAATGATTCAATGGAAAGAATTACATGTGCAGGTAGAGCATACTTGCTATTTTTGTTGGGTTGTACACTTTTCAGTGACAAGACTGGTACTAGGGTCCCCGTTGTTTATTTGAATTTGTTGTCCGATTTGACGACTGTATCTTCATATGCTTGGGGTGCTGCTGTATTGGCATACTTATATAGACAGATGGGGTACGCTAGCAGGTCCGGCGTGAAACAAATAGTCAGTTACATGACACTTCTTGAGGGATAGATTTATGAGTACTTTCGTGGATTCCAACCACACTTGAATATGAATTACACTCGAGACATGTCATGCCCCAAAATTCGGACAATTAAATATTAAATTAGGACTAAACCTCAATTAATATTCCATCATCCAAATCCTAGGGGTGAAACAAAAAAATCAAAAAAACTAAACGCCAACCAAACCATCCATCATAATCTCATAACTAACCAATACCTCAACATTCAGGTAGCAACAATCAGTCAAAACAACTTAAATAAACTACGGTTACAAACCATGCCAAATTATTCCAATACTAAAGTCATTAAACAAAAATAAATACATAAACTAATATCAATCCTAAGCTCAAGAAAACAAAAGAGGTCCAAACGACAAGTCCAATACTATAGTAATTCCATGTCACCACTGTAACCCCAACTAATCCTGCAAAGGAAGGTCGGTTGCGCTCAAACAGAATGCACCCGAGTTGCCAAGAGACAAAACGGGTCAGTATACAGGTATACTGGTATGAGTGCAAGATTTAACACCCACGTGTCTATCAGACACAAACAAACATACATTTAATTCTTGTTATAGGACAAGACGAGTAGTTCCAACCGCACCGAGACAAATGAGTAGTTTCCCGAGATACGATGGCATTTAGTTTCTTACCCGTACACAACGAAATATAAATTGAGTATAAAATAAACAAAATAGAAATAAAAATATGGTGGGTCAGCCCTGCATAAAAAGTTAGCAAGACCCACCATCCTGCAAAAAAAATTAAGTTAGTATAATTTAATCATAAGTAACTTGCTGAAGAAGTATAAAAATGCACTATTTCATACCTAAATAATTCGAATTGACTAAAACTCAAATAACAAAAGTTGTATAGAATCAAATTTCCTAAAAGATAGCGCGAACAAATTTAACAAAAACTGAACAGGTTGAGAGAAAAACTTGATAGAAAACCCTACACAGAATTCTATCAAAAAATCTGAAGCTGAAAACGAACAAAAACTTCCCTAAGATGATTTGTTTCGGAAAAGTTCAAAACATAAAAAGTGTGCAGAATAATGTTTTACTTCAGTTTACGCCAAACCAATAAAAATGAGCTCGTTTCGTGGGTTAAAATAGCCTCTAAAATCTTCATTGCTAAAATGAATCAAACCGACAATAACCAAGATCATCTGATTATAAGTTCTAATCGATCTTTTTTAATAATAAGCTAAATCACAAAAGTTGTCTAGAGTCACGTATACATGCCTCTAATCAAATTTCATAATTTATCGAGATCGTTTATTATTTTTCAACCTGTATAAATCAATACAATACACACTATAACAATCGTCTCATAACTAAATTCTTTGTACCTTAACTCCCCCACTTCGGCCCTCCACTTCTGGCCTATACATATATCCCATGTGCCTCCCGTATACCTAACACTGCTCCGAAGTCAAACTTGCACGGGGATATCGTCCCGAGTTTGACTCACACTCCCCGGATGGTTAGCATATACGTAAGCGCGTGAATCAAAGCACTCGTCTACTCATGAGAACGAGACAACAATATACATATACAAAACATCTCACTCATGAGAACAATATAACAATGCTAAGCCTAAGACATTCAAATAAATCTCATAATCTTTACCTTTTTTTTTCATACACTCTTTCTTACAAATACTCAAATAAAACAACAATTCATTTAGTCATAGTGGAGTGTAAGGAATTTATCTATGGGTTCCTAATTTATTTTAATTTCATATAACCATGAGTGTGATTACAATCATAAAATAAATCCATATAAAAACTCTAAACCTGGCATACACAACTAATCAAAATAATTAAAATCAATCAATCATTTAAAAATCCTAAACTTTACGTACACAACTAATCAAAAATAATTAAAATCAATCAATCATCTAAAAACCTTAAACTTTACATACACAACTAATCAAAATAATTAAAATCAATCAATCATCTGCATAAAAATATGAAATCAATTCAACATCAAATAAATATAAATAAATAAATAAAACAAAATAAATATAAATCAAGGAAAATAGATTTTGTACTCATAATATTTTTTTGAAAATCAAAGAATTATTTAAAAAACTAATAGAACCATCAAAACAAAACCATAATCCTTTTTTTTTTTTTTTCCCTCTCCCTGTTTCCCGGTGTTCCTCTTTCTCTCAGCTTTCTTGGTTTTTCTTTTCTTGATCTTGGTTTTCTTTTTTCTCTCTCTCTCTCTCTCTCTCTCTCTCACTCACGCCACACACATAGTACTCTTTTTTTTCTTTTCTTTGGTAGATTACATAATCCTATTCTAACCCTAATAAACTATTATAATATATTATATTATATAATGCAACATAATTATAATTTATATATAAATAAATATAACACCTCTTCTTTTTTTTTTATATAACAAATATAAATATATAAATATTTGGATTCATTATATATAATTAAATAACTCATTAAATTCATTAATTACCACATTAAATTCATTAAATAACACATTAAATTCTCATGTGACCACATAATTAATAAAGCCAAAAATAAAATAAAATAATCATAATCATAATAATAAATAATGACTTAAGAAAATTAGGATCGCTACAAGACATGCCACACGCTTACCGTTGGACTTCTCAGAGAGAGCACAGTTGCAGGCTTTTCGAGAGGAGCTTGATAGGTTGGGTGTACATGATGTAAGTTAGAAAGTCCTTCAATATTTGAAACTCTATATCATACGAAATTTATAGTTGTCATATCTTACAGTTGTTATTGTCTGTAGGTTATTTAGGACCCGTACCAGAGTTGCAGAGATGTCCATCCATGTCACCTAGTTACGTTCTACCACGATTGCCTAAAGTGTTTGAAAGTAGTTGAACCATATCACCCTGATATAGTTTTGAGACAGTTTGGCAGAGTGTAAATAATCTCTAATCCACCACTTGGCCCTATGCATACCTCTCAAGGAGCCACAGCTCCTTGAGATGTGTTATCGAATCGGAGGAAGAGTACACCGGTACGATAGCCTTGGGATTGTGTTCCTGGTTACATAGATTGGTACTAAACCATTACCCATATGTATGTTCAAAACCTAGCACGTTGTTCTCAGGTGGATCCAAATATTCATCATTATCAGTATTCTAACCAAGATGCACAGGTACTTTTTTTTTAAGGGAACCATTACAAATTATTTATGTAAACTATTATAGGTTTGTATATAATGTTGTATTTGTTCTCGTAATGTAGCATATGTCACAGATATATCAGATTACTCATCCTTTCGTTGAGGCTGGCTATGAGGATAGTGTTCAATATCCTGATAGACTTTACTATGCAATTGAACAGCTTCTTCAAGATCAGCACATTAGTGAAGTTGCGCCCAACACATCCGCTCAGGGTCAGTCTGCACTCAGCTCTTCTACTACACATCATTGTGGAGCACATTACACTCGCTGGTCACATAGTTGATAGTAGTTCATAATGTTAGCGTAAGTAGTTTCTGATGGTATTAGTGGATGTATAAGGAGACAAATATTATTATTATCTTTGGATTATGTACTTCTTGGATTATGTATAAGGAGACATGTATTTTGTAATGATGTTGATGGGTTGAACTACTAGTTAATATTACTATTCTTCTTACATACTTGTTGTTTAATATGAATAATCTTTAACAGTAGTTGCACTTGGTTAATATTATTTTCATTACGTTTTGTGTTCAGACAATATAAAAATAATATGACATCCATTCCATAAATAAGAGAACTATATAACTCATGATATTGTATTAAAAAAAATTAGCATTACAAAATTTAATGGCAAAATGATATCCATCTCGTTACTCCATGCTAGTAAATCATAAAAACTAATGTCTTATAAACCTCTCATGACTACTTTTTAATACATCAATCTATGTCAACTACATCAAATGTCTCTCGAGTAGCCACATTAGGTCTTATGCTGTCTTTGAATTTTTGAATGCGGCTAACATATGCATTCTTCCATTCTAATGCACAAAAGTGATGGTGAACTCGCCAACACACAGTAATGGAAGGAACTAGATGACCGTGTCACAACCCAACCCCAGGAGCTTAGGGCTAGAATCACAACTTACTAAATTATTTGTAGCAAATTAAATGTTGCAGGCAGAAGCAAATAAAAATAATTAAAAAGAAAATTTACTTCATTCTACTATTTTAATAAGAGAAAATACATCTATAGGGTTTTTATTTATTTATGCTTTTATTATGCAGTGACTGGCCTTCAGTAGAATAAATAAATAAAAATAAAAGGAAGAAAAGGAAAAAAATAAAATAATGAATCAGCATCAATTCTTGTTCAGATTCCACTCCATGAGAGTACGGGTCTTCCTTACATCTCGTCACCTGAAAAGGTAACAGCTATAAGCACACAGCAGAGTGAGAAATATTATGCCAAGAGTATAGGGAACACAAAATAACAATGGATAGTTAGTTAAGCTAAAACATTTACATAACTTAATTTGAATAAACAAATTATTCAAAGCGGCAGAAACTGAAATACGAAAATTACGTAAATAAATAACCATATCCACGGTACAGAATAGAGGTCACAGGAGTGACAGTCAGAACAGAGGTCAATGGATCCATGACAAACAGAGGACCACAAAGTGGCCAAACAGAGGCCAATGGTTATTTAAGTCCTCCAAGGCGTGGGACCCCCGTGGTGGTACTTACAAAACATAATTGTTTATAAGGTCATTGTCAAATATTTTCTAAAATTTAAACAAACATATCTATGGGTTCCGTTTTAAACAAATAGAGTTGAGAAAATAATCCACATAATTGAAATATTAATATAATTTATAAAACATAACTTGTATAAAATAAATTATGGTAAGTCAAAACATACGTAAAATATATTATGGTGACTCAAGGTATAATATAATTCACCTTAAGATTGAGTCTTACAAATTCCTTCCTATTTCCATTGGTTTTCTGCTCTTCCCTTATTCTCTATATTTTTTTTTCGTTGTTTTTTTTTCTTTCTTTGTTTTTCCGTTTGTACTCATTTCACAGCACCTCCCCCCCCCCCTTTTTATACACATAACTTAGGTGATGACTCATCCTATCTAATGGCCCTAAGGTGATTAATCACCTCCCCTCCCTAATTCTAGGTGGTCCAGATGGCTTCCACTCATTCATCTCAGTAGATTTGCAATCTTTGTAATTAATGGTACTTAATTTGCTTAATTATATCTATACATGCCAATCTTCTCACATTAATTAGTGATTAACTTAGCCCCCAAATAAATCTCTTCATCATATATTTGATAACCACAATGGCAAATTAATTTACATAGCGCATATAGCTTATTTATTTTATTATTTCCATTATTATTGTTCTTATTATTATTATTATTAATCGTGGTTGGTTGTGGTATTAATTAAATATTTAGGGTGTCACATTTCTCCCCTCCTAAATAGAAATTTGTCCCCAAACTTGACATACCTTAATTTTTCGAAGAGGTGTGGGTATTGGACTCGCATTTGACTTTCCATTTCCCACGTAGCTTCTTCGATACAATGATTTCGACATAAGACTTCTACCAACGATATGGTCTTGTTTCGGAGAACTTGATCACAACGATCGAGAATCTACATTGGTTGCTCTTCATAAGAGAGATCCACTTGAACTTTCAGGTTCTCATAATCAACAACAAGTTCTGGATCTCGAAGATACCGTCGAAGCATTGAAACATGAAACACATTGTGGACATTGGATAGTTCAAGTGGCAGTGCAAGGCGATAGGCTACAGGACCAATCCTTTCCAGTATCTTGAATGACTCGATATAACGTGGGTTTAACTTTCCTCGCTTTCCAAATCGGATAACTCCTCTTGTTGGTGAGATCTTAAGGAACACATGATCTCCTATTTGAAATTTCAAGTCCCATCTCCGTGTATCTACGTAGCTTTTCTGGCGGCTCTGAGCAGTGCAAATTCACTGTTGGATGAGTGGGATTTTCTCACTTGTGACTTGCACGATCTCGGGGCCTAATAGTTTCCTGTCCCCGACTTCCATCCAACACAGAGGTGATCGACATATCCTTCTATATAGAGCTTCATATGGTGCCATTCCAATGCTTGCTTGGTAGCTGTTGTTATAGGCGAATTCCACTAAAGGTAGATGTTCATCCTAGTTACCTTTAAGGTCCAACACGCATACGCGTAACATGTCTTCTAACGTCTGGATTGTTCTTTCGGATTGCCCATTAGTTTGTAGCTGATAAACAGTGCTAAACTTCAGTGTAATTCCCAAAGCTTCTTGCAATTTGTTCCAGAAATGAGACACGAAACGAGGGTCTTGGCCAGACACGATTGAAACTGGGGTACCATGCAAACGAATAATTTCCTTGATGTATAAAGTGATAAACTTATTAAGGGAGTACATGATTTTGACTGGCAGAAAATAAGCCGACTTCGTTAGTCGGTCTACTATAACCCATATTGCATCATTCTTCGAAAATGACTGTGGTAGCCCGACTATGAAATCCATAGTAATGTGCTCCCATTTCTATTCAAGAATAGGGAGTGGTTGCAGCATTCCCAAAGAGTCCAAATCCGGCAAATCGTTTTGAAAAAACAGATTTTTGAAAGAAGTGTCAAACATGGACTGCTTTGCCAGATACAGAGTCGCCACCTAAATATTTTATTTTGGGAAATTTAGGAAACCCTGACTCGTTGCCTATGGCCACGTGTCCGTCATCACCAAAGTTGCCTCGGCTCAGGAACTTGGGTACGATTGGGGAAGGTCACTTCGTGAGCACCCCCGCTCGCCCGATCAAAGATCGGCCTCTACTAACCATGATATCTTGTTTTGAAAACGTTATGTATTCTTATTCCGGTTATTAGCCTAGATTTACTATGTGATGCGCACAGCATACAAGTATAGACTGGATCGCCTGAATTGGAACAAAACACTTCATGTTTGTTTTTGAAAGATGGTTCGCTACTCGCAAGTAGGCTTAAAATGCAGATTTTGCCACCCTCGGGTGGGCTTAAAAAAAGATGATTTTGCCACTATCTAGTGGGCTTAAAACTCACAGTCGATGATTTGTTCCAATCCAAATAACCCAACCTTCACCCACAGGCATTCAGGCAAAAATATCACGTAAGCACATAGCCTCATGGTAAGCATGCTATCATAGCAGTCACTCACACACATGCAAGGATGCTAAAGCATAAAAACTTACCGAGTACTCCAAGCCAAAACAAAAGCTGATTAGAAATCATGCATGATCCTAACTATACAGAAATGCCTAATGCAACACATGCAGAAATGCAACTAAGATAGGCTCGGCTATTCTAAACATGGCATGTGAAATGCAACAGCTAACAAGTATTCAACTAGAAATTAAAATACAAATGCAGTTAATATGATGTGCCGAGCCCGGTGCATGCAAAACAGATGAATGAATGCAAACATGCTATCATACTGTATGCTAATTGAAATATGCCCTAATCTAACCATCATAAGCTGATAAATAAAAGGGAGAAAGACGTGAGGTTGGAAGACATACATCACACGCACGCACACTTATTACAGTTATGCCCTCGCGCAGAGGGTCCGAATAAATAATACACAGTCCCAAATAAATAGTTACGGTCCGAATAAATACAAAAATCCTAATTAACAAATTAATCTAGGAAAGCAATAAATGGCACGCAAATCCATGGACCGCCTCGGCTTTGCTCCGGATTATGAATGATGCATGTTTGAGTTGCCTTGCGCGGAAATCTATCGCGATGCCCCGGTTTGCCTCTGTTTGCAATTGTTCTCGGGATTTGTGCCAAGCTCCAGAAGGCTGCTGATTTCTGATTTGCTGCAACAGAGAGCAAGAAAGGGGCATGGCAATGTATTTTCACATATGTATGCATGACTACTCTTCAGGGAGTGTAGTCCTCGATCCTCGTGCCACCAATCACGCATCTTGATGCATGATGGCCGAGGAGTCGAATTGCATGACTCAATATGAAATGAATGCACATATAAACACAACAAGACCGAGACTCCATCATGGGTAATCCGGAGTGTCGGCGACCGGGAATTGAGACACGTTCCGTCACTCGGAGTACAAAACGTACCTCGTTTCCCGTGCTTGGGCTAACTCCTATCCCAAACACAATGCAATATGCATGACATGCATGAATGCAATCCTAACATGCAACCTAGCATACACAATGCTATGAAATGGCATACACAATGCGCGATGTAACATGGCATGCACGATACTCTAACATACAACCTAGCATACGCAATGCAAAGGACTAAGATGGCATACACAATGCAATATGGGCTTACACTAACATGAGTGGACCTCAGCCACACTCACATCAGAGGCCATAAGATGAAAATGAGACTCTCGAGATGCGTGCACGCATGCACGCGAACCGAGGACCGAACCTAAGGCACGAATGCCACTCTACCAAAGCATGGTAAGGCATGGAACATGATATGCAAACAAGCAAATTTCAGCACTGAAATATGATACAAAACAGCCCTGAAACATGGAAACATGGTACCCGATGCATGAGATGAACCCCGAAACTCAAAACTAGGCACATAGAATGACTTATAGCTATACAAAGCATGCATTATTTGATCATGAAGTATGAAGAAAGAGCCAAGGAAGTCCCAAAATATGAACATTTCTAGTTCAAAGCATGGCCAAAAGATGCTAGCAAGATGGACTAAAATAGCATGCAATTTCGACTAGCAAACATGGTTTACATGGCAAGTATATGATGCAAATGGAATCTAACCAAACCATCAAAAATCAGTGAATAAATTACATGAAAATAGGCCTAAATAACCACTGATATGCAACCATGGCATGCAAAAATGATGAGTTACTTTAGAGGGCCATGCAAGGAGTTATTAAGCACATACAAGATAGACATGAAGCATGGCACAAAAAACTCTGAAAATCAAATATGATAGTCCCAAAACTCACCAAATTGACCCTAGAAAGTGACTCCAAAGCATGCAAGATAGGGTCTCTTTGGAAGGCCAATAAGGCCACCAAACAAGTGAAGGAGAGAGGGGGTCACCCCCCCTCTGATTTGGAGGCTCAAAACAGTGTCTTAGCCACTAAAAATCCACTGGATTTCAGTGGCTAGAAGGCCAAACAAAGCATGCAATTGAAGCTTAGATGTAAGGCTCAAAACAAGAGGCAATTAAGCATACGAGAAAGCATATGACCTCAAACAAAAATGGAACCTTAAACAAACTTGAAGATGAGATTAAAACAAGATATTTTTCAGTTTATGACAACTCTCAAAAATGAACACAAATGGGGCCAAACTATCATGCAAAAATGGGCCTAAAAGAGGGATAAAGAGGCAAGAGGCAGCTGCTGGCTCCAAATGGCAAAGTGCCATTCAAAAAAGTTGAGGAGGGGCTCAAAACAAGACACTTTATAGTTTACATCAAGTATCAAATATGCTTACAAGTAAGGATACAATATGATGTAAAAATGGCCCTAAAAGAGAGATAGAAAGCAAGAGGAAGTAGCTGGCCTCAAACAGTGAAGATCCCTTGAACAAAGTTGAAGAGGGGCTCAAAATGAAGCACTTTACAGTTTGGATTGAAGCCCACAAATGCTTAAAAATAGGGCTAACATATCATGCAAGAAATAGCCATCAAAGAGGGATAAAGGGAAAGGGGTAGCAGGTGGCTTCAAACGGAGAAAAACCCTTGATCAAATATGAAGATGAGCTCAAAAAATGACTATTTATAGTTCGGGTCGGAGCCCAAAAATGCTAGCAAAATGAGCTAAAATATAACACAAAATAATGTGAAAAAATGGGAGAATGGGAGCTTACCCTTGTAGAGCCAACTTCCAGCAGCTTTTGGACTAGGTTTGTGAGCTCTCAACCTCTGGAAATCAGCTTCAAAGGGCTGGAATGGAGTGTGGAGGTGTGGTACTATGGGTTGTAGGGTAAATAGTGCAAGAAGCTTAGGGTTTTAGAGCTTGGATGTGAGAGAGAGAGAGGGGATTGCATGTAAAAAGCTCTAAACAAATTTTGTAACCCCTGAAAATGAGCTGGGGGGGCTGGTTTTATAGAGGAGAGGAGTGGAGAAAAAGGGGGGGGGGAAATCAAATTCAAATTCCCCCCCCCAAAAATAGGCCTAAAAGAGAGATAAAGAGGCAAGTGATAGTTGTTGGCCTCAAACTGAAGAGAGCCCTTCAACAAAGTTGAAGAGGGGCTCAAAAAAAGACATTTTACAGTTTACATCAAGCCACGAAACAGCTCGCAAATAAGCCTAAAATATCATGCAAAAATAGGCCTAAAAGAGAGTTAAAGAGGCAAATGATAGTAGGAGACCTCAAACAGCAAAAGGTCCTTAATCAAACATGAAAAAGAGCTCAAAATATGACTATTTACAGTTTGGATCGGAGCCCAAAAACTCCTGCAAGCAAGGCTTAGATATAGAGCAAGATAAGAACAAAAAAGAGATAAAAGAAGCTTACCCTTGAAGACCAATGGACTAGCAGCTCTTGGTCTGAGAAATGGTGCTCCTAAGCTCTGAAAAACAGCTCCAAGTTGTTGGAATGGATGGTGGTGGGGTGTATACCAAAAACCGGGGCAAACGGAGGTGGTTAAGCGGTCTCGAACCGAGGCACACGGCCGTCGGCTCCGAAAAATAAGAAACCGGGCTCCAAACGGGAAAAATGGCCTACGACCACGAAACGTAGCCTACGGCCACTGAGAGATGATCTACGAGACCTCTCCCTCCCTTCGGGAAGAGAAAACAGAGAAAACGGAGCTTGGTTCGCAAACCGAAGCAAGACACGAAAGAGTCCGGAAGTCCGGAGGCAAGACTCGCAGCCGAGACTCTGAAACTTCTGAACGAGCACAATATGCAATATCACCGAGCGCTCAATCGGTGACGTCTGAGTCTTAAGGTCGGTCAAAAATGGGGTGTCTACAGTTACTCTCTTTGACAGAACTCGAAAGTCATAAGTGACGGGAGTGAATGTCAAAGCCCAGAAACGACCCATTTTTGACAAGGCCGAAGACTTAGACAAACAGGTGAGATAAACAGAGATGTGCCCGCAGGCGCGCCCGCAGGCAGGGGGGGCAAAATGCAACTGGCAATGCAAGACGCTGAAGGTGATTCAATGATCATGCAAATGCAGCAAGCTGTAATGAAGCACATATTCACAATAGATGCAACAGTTTTAAGCAAGAATGCAAAGCAACAACTACATTTCATGTAGTTAAGAATGCAGAGAATTATTCAATTCTCGCCACGTCTCACACGGAGAAGATACAATACCTGCGCGGTTCGTCTGGTCGCACCAGCCTCAAATGAACCGTACATACAATATCGTGCCTCATGGTGCTGGGGATCTCTCGCTTCTTCTTGGTTGAACCACAGGTGCTACTTTTCTCCCTGACTATGGTTGCAGCTTTCCCTATTCTCCAACAGGGTGACAGACTAGGTTGATTCACTATCCAGAATTGAGGCGCACACATATGCTATCTCAATCTATGGGGCTGCCATACAGATTTCAAGCCGAGGATATATCCCTAGGTATTTAAACCAGACTTTAGTTTCGGAAATCCCGAACCTTTGCGTTCTAGGCATGAGCCATTCGAACTCTAGTTTCCACCGTCTCAGTTGGTCTTCTAGGAACTCACCGCTAACACAGGCAGGTGGCTATACCAGACCAGCGGAAGTCGTTCGGGCAGGAGAAACACCAAAGGAATTGCACTTTTAGAAGATTTAAGGTCTCCTAGACCAGAAAGTGCACAAGACGGTGCGAATAAATGCAAGTACGATGCACAAAACAGCGCGAATGATGATGCAGGATTTAAGGTCTCCTTAGACCAGAGGATTTAAGGTTTCCTAGACCAAACAATAAAACAGATACGATACAATGGATGTAATAGATGTGATGCAATAGATGAGTACAATAGATGCAAAATGGTGACATACGCCAACCACGCTGGACTCGTGAGTGGAGGAAGAACAAAGAAAATCAATCAGGAGCGCGTTCCACGCAACCTAAGATAAATTCCAAACACGCTGAAATCGTGTGAGGAAGGGGACACTCAAACCACGCTGAAATTGTGAGAAGAGGAAGAACAAAGAAAATTAATCAGGAGCGCGTTCCACGCAACCTAAGATAAATTCCAGACACGCTGAAATCGTGTGAAGAAGGGGACACTCAAACCACGTTGAAATCGTGAGAAGAGGTCCAAAAACAACCGCTCAAGTGCGCGCACAACGCAACCTGAGATAAAATCCAAACACGCTGAAATCGTGTGAGGAAGGAACAAAGAGAGAAACATAGGGACTTATCCTAGTGTTTCGAAATGGTATAAGCATTGGAACGTATTCCGAACGCTTTTAACCGAAGGGAGAGAAACATAGGGACGTATCCCGGTGTTCAGAATGGTGTGAGCATTGGAACGTATTCCGAACGCTTTTAACCAAAGAGGGAGAAACATAGGGACGTATCCCGGTGTTTCGAAATGGTGTGAGCATTGGAATGTATTCCGAACGCTTTTAACCGAAGAGGGAGAAACATAGGGACGTATCCCGGCGTTTCAGAATGGTGTGAGCATTGGAACGTATTCCGAACGCTTTTAACCGAAGAGGGAGAAACATAGGGACGTATCCCGGTGTTTCGGAATGGTGTGAGCATTGGAACGTATTCCGAACGCTTTTAACCGAAGAGGGAGAAACATAGGGACGTATCCCGGCGTTTCAGAATGGTGTGAGCATTGGAACGTATTCCGAACGCTTTTAACCGAAGAGGGAGAAACATAAGGACGTATCCCGGTGTTTCGAAATGGTGGGAGAAACGTGGGGACGTATCTCGGTGTTTCGGAACGTATCCCAGGGTTTAGGAAAGGAAGAAAAAACATAGGGACGTATCCTGGTGTTTTGGAAAGGAATGAGAAACATGGGGACGTATCCCGGTGTTTCGGAATGAAGGGAGAAACATGGGGACGTATCCCGGTGTTCTGCAAGGAATGAGAAACATAGGGACATATCCCGGTGTTTCAGAAAGAGAGAGAAACGTAGAGACGTATCCCGGTGTTTTGGAAAGAAGAGAGAAACATAGGGACGTATCCCATTGTTTCAGAATGAAGGAGAAACATAGGGACGTATCCCGGTGTTTCGAAATGAAGGAGAAACATAGGGACGTATCCCGGTGTTTTAGAATAAAAGATGCGGGCATTGGAACGTGTTCCAAATGCTCTAAACTAAAGGAGGTCTAACCCGTCACACGCGCGAGGAGAAAGAATGATAATTGCAAGTGAAATAGTGCATAACAATGCAAGTAATGAGCATAACAATGCGAGATAGATGTGCATAATCAATGCAATGAATGGGTATAACAATGCTAGTGAAGTGGTGCATAACAATGCAATTGGAACATTCATCACAATGCAAGTGAAGTGGGTGCATAACAATGCGATTGGAACGTGCATCACGATGCAAATGGAACGTACGTGACAACGCATATTTGAAACAAAATGCCGAATAAGGGAATACAAGCCTTAACGAGACCAAATTCAAACGCGACCTCCGATTTACCTTTCAGAGGGGTTTGCAACACACTCAGCTCAAAAAAACGGGCACACCCTGTTCATACCAGAAAGAGATAACATCTGCTGCTGCTTTAATTGCCATTCTGACTTGGAGTAGGCTTAAGCTTGGGGCCGAGATACACTCATACTTCAGAGTAGTGACAAGGCCTGAGGAGGTACATCCGGAGTACAATCACGGAATTTGCTGAAGGTGAAACACACTCAGATGCTTCGATTTTTCCTCTTTCTTTTGCTTTGCAGTCTGGAACCCATATAGCTTCAGATTGGTCCTGGTTTTACTATTCTCACATGACCTGGGTTGAACCGTGCGGTTTTATGAAAGAACGAATCTTGTTTTGCACAAACGTGAAGAATGGCACAGCACTTTGAACACAAAACGATTTTATTTTTGAAATTGAGAGATGAGTTTTCGACCAGGTATTGAGCCTACGACTGAACATGGTGAAAAAGACTCAATAACAAAAAAACAAAAGGTAGACAACCTAAACACATCGAGACACGCTCGGAACGACTCAAAGCAAGAATCGAGACAAACAAAACAAGAGACATGACATACCAACGTGTTACAAAGACGAGAGACCTCTTAGTGCACGAGGAGCCAGTTTCTCCGGGTATTATTCCCATCTTTTCTCATTTGTGATTCTCACATCACTCGGCCCTCAGGCTCTGTTTTTCTGAAAAAGCCCTTTTCTCACTTTTTCTCTCAGCGCACATCTCTCTATTCTTCAATCTCTCATTTTTTATCCCTCCCCTGGGTGGTTGATGGATAAACAGAAAGTTGCGGGGTCTTGCCCCTAGCATTCCACTAGATTCTTCTTTTTCTGCTCACAACAGTGAGTTTCTCCCACAGAGGGGTTGCGCTACAACTGGGTGTGTAGCAAATCTGCAGCTGACATCGGTCGACGGTGCTCTGCTGGGGAGTTTGGACATGATCAGATCTGTCCAGATGAGGGAGTGGAATATCTGGCCCCATTCCAGTTCGTGCTTCGCACTTGGCTTGATACCTCATTGCTTGGAGGATGTGAGAGCTTTCTGCCCTTTTGCTGTTAGCTTCAGTTGTGCCATCTTCTGGCCGGTAGAGTGTCTTTCTTGGCAAGTATGGTGCCCTTTCTGTCAAGTATGTTGACAATGGGGAAAAGACAGAACACCTGACTCAATTGTGCCCCTAGTTCATCATTTCGACCATTTTTTTTATTTTTGGCTTTCTACTAAAACAATTTTGACTAAAAATGAGAGTTAGATTAACATGCTTGTTCAATTTTCTGATTTAAAATCATGCAAGTCAGGCTATGAGCACTGAAAATTTTCCTTTTTTGGGTCCAGGAAAAAGGCCCAGTTTTGGAAAAAATGGAATAGTTTTTGAGAGAAAATCAGTCAACCTCAGTAAAAATTCTCAAAAACTGTTTTTCCAATCGGCCACTGCTCAACGAGCATAGAACCCACTCTCGAGATGCACAACCTCAGATCCGAAGGAAAATTGTCCCTTGCTTGAAGAGAGCTGCATGGCAACGGAAAGTTGCCCCTTATTTGAACGGCACCGCGGCGCATTGAATGGCAACGGAAAGTTGCCCCTTGTTTGGATAGCACCGCGGCGCATTGTAGTCAGTCCTCAAAGTGACGAACACAACCAAATTCTCGGATACAGAGAAGGCGAAGATGATCAAAACCATTACATGGGCGCAATCAAATTGAAGTGTTTTACGGCTGGACTTCAGGATGAAGTTGCCTACGTATCCCAAAGATGGGAATCAAGCCTTACGTAGTTCGGGGTTAAGGTACACTCGGGTATTTTAACCTTCACTTTTTTAGGCTCTAACTTTTGCCAAGGCGCCCGTTGCGGGTTTTCGACCTTGCGAGCTTCTGTCTTTCTTTTCTTCTTTTTTTTTCTTTTTTTTCTCTTTTCTTCTTTTTTTCCTTTTTTTGCTTTTCTTCTTTTTTCTCTTTTCTTTATTTTTTTTTTTTGCTTTTTGTATATATCTTTTCTTGCTCTAACTTTTGCCTGGGTCGCTCTTCCAGGTTTTCGGCCCAGCGAGCCTCTCAAAGGGTAAAAGTGTAACAAGTCCATGCCAAATGATTTTAGGATCTCGAAGCCATCCGTATCCAAGAGAGTGGCTGTTGTATCGATTTGCAGAAGGATCCATCTTCGGCTCTTCGAGCACATCGGACATTTTCGTCCTAGTTCGAGGGGTGCTTCTATTCTAGCTTCGCAAGCTTCTTCTGATGAGGTCTGATCTTCTTGATCTGACTTTGGTGCCTCTTGTTCGAGGGCTGTTTCAAATCTGGCCACACAGGCCTCATATCGCGGTTGACCGTTTGAACACTCTGAACCCAAGGTCAAGGTTTGAAAGCAAGGGCTCAAGTTTCGAGGCTGAGAGCGATCCTAAGCTGCACAATCTCAAGAGCGATTCCACACAGGTCTTCGCAAGACCGCGCAAAACATTTTGTTTTTGGAAGTTTTTAAGAAGGCAACAAATTGCTCGCGCTGAAGATAGTGTGGAATCAGTCTGGGTCAAGCCAGGGTCCTTCTCAGTACTCACGCTAACAAGCACGATTTCATTCATTAAAAGGCTTAGCATGCCTCTCTTTCTCTCAATTGATCAAAGTTTTGCAAATCTCGAGGAATTCCTTCCTCTTCGTTTTCACTGCAGTGTTCAAAAAGTTTTGGAAAACTTAGGTCGATGCAATGAATTCAAGGCACAGAAAAGACACAGCTTCTAGTCAAATACTGCCATCTCATTTAGAATTTCTGGCATAACCGGCACAAGGCAGAGGCAAACACAAGAATGTGAAAATCACTGTTGTTCATTCAAATCTGTTGGTGTAACCGGCTCCAGGCAGAAACAGACTCAAAACAAAACGAAAAGACCAATGCAAAACAAAATGGTGATGCCCGAGGTAACACCCCCGGAATCACCCGACCTTTTGTACAATAGGACTGACTCGATACAACAAGACAGACCCTAAACAAAAAAACCTGACTCAAAACAAAAAGACAGACTCAAAATAACACAACAAGACTGACCCAATACCTAAGTCAGAATGTACAAAAACCAGCATCCACAGATGCTCAAAACAGTGCGTGCCATACACCAAATCTGAAATAAACTGAATGCCGCCCGCAGGTGGTTCATCCCTCGATCACATCACATTATCCCCCACAAGTTCACTGATCAAGTGCCGATAGACTTTACAGGACCTGGTGCGGGGATGACCCCGTTGTCAATCAAATTTTGTATCTCGTGGCGGAGACGGATGCAACTGTCGGTGTCGTGACCGGGTTTGTTGATGGAAAGCATAGTACTTAGTCGGGTCATGCTTTGGAGGGAGAGGATCGGGTGGAGGCCGTTGCTCTAACGGTTTCAGATGTCCTTTCCTGAGTAGGACCCCCAGGGCTTTAGACAAAGACATATAGAGTGAGGTGAAAACCCTCTTGCCTCGGGGTAGATAGTCTGAAGTTCGGGGGTTTGAAGTGGATGCACCAACAAAGGGGGTGGCTGCTCTTGGTGTGGTGGTGGCGACCATGCCCACTTCAAAAGATCTTGCAGCTGCATCACCACTGGTGGTTGCATTCGAACTGCGGGAAAACGCCCTCCTGGGCTGCTCCTTCTCCTGGTCAATGAGGCCCTACTTCATAACATCCTCGATCTGTACTCCCATCTCATGCAAATCTAAAAAGGTAGGGAAGGGGAGCACGATCATTTTCTGCATTAGTTTGGGCTGGAGGTTGCGCACAACCATCCGTATTTGATCCTTATCCGTTGGCCTAATGGTCATCATTGAGGCTTTGGCCCTCCAGCGGGCCACGAATTCTGAGAAGCTCTCCTTAGGCTCTTGCCTCGTCGTCTCAAGATCACGGGTCGTAATCTCGATTTGGGTATTGTATGAATATTGTGCGACGAAGGCCTCGGCTATCTCCTCCCAGCTTCGTTTCGCTGAATCCTCCAATTTGGCGTACCAGATGGCCGCAATACCTGACAGGGTTCTGCCAAAAAGGGAAAGCTTCTGTAATCTTGTCAAGCCCATCGGGCGTAGAACATCTGAAAACAAACTCAGGTGGACCATGGGATCTCCCGACCCGTCAAAACGGTCGATGTGAGGCATCTTGAACCTGTCCGGCAGTGTCACAGCTGCGTCGGTGTACCCGTCCTCAATGTCTGGGATGGACTTTACCCCCTGGGATTTCTTGAACAACTTTTCAAGCTTGCTCAACTTCAACGCTGTATGGTCTACCTCGAACTCAAAGGGAGAGTCCGGTGGGTTGATTGGTGCTTTAGACAGCTGGGGTAAGATTGGGGGCGGAGCTGGCCCTGTCGGAATGTTCGTACCTTCCTGGACATTTAGCGTCTCCCCGGGTATTGGATCTACTGGTGGGGGGGAGCTTGATGCGAAGCAGATGCTCCGTTTTGCTGTTGCAATCTGGTGATTAGCTCTGCCTGTTGGGCCATGACCGCAGCCTGCTGTTTGGCGAATTCAGCTTGGCGAACAGCATCTTGCTGCATGAGTTTCATACTTTCTTGCATCTGGCGCATCATTGCCTCCATCCCTGATGTGTTCTGCTGATCCATCTAACTGACTGGTATCTATCCCTGCAGTAGAAACTGAGACCTCAGCCCGACTGTTCACTGGTGGGGTGGATAGGGGCCACTAATCTGGTAACTGCTGAACTGGTGATTTGTGCCTGACTGGCCCTTTTACCCCGCCTCTGGCAAAGGAACACTGATTGCCCTTGAACTGAATCTCTGACCTGACAAAGTCTATCAGCACAAGTTCGATGAACCTCGGGGGATATCGGAGCCTTCTGAAGCTATGGTTCCAGGACTACCCCTAGCAAAAGAGAAAACAGACAGCACCTCAGCTCAACTTCACCAAAACAGATACGAGTGTAGCAGGATGACTGTGCCCTCTACTGAATTCTGCCCCCAAAATTTAGCCTCAAATCTGATACCCTCAGGTAAACTGAATCCCAAAATACTGAACTGGTGCCCGCAGGCCTGATGCCCAAACTTGCAAACTAATACATGCATTCCCTGTAGAGACGCACTCTAAAGCACATAACAAGCAAGTGAGAGCCAAAACACCCTTATGTTGGGGTAGGGTTTCCCTGTCCTATTTTGTCAGGAGCTAGGGTTTCACTACGCACGCAGCGGTTTCAAACAACCTAAAATCGAGTAAGTAACCTGTCCTAGTTTGGAATGGTCACTATGGATTTCGATATGCACTAGGTCGAATGGTCAAAAGGGTACCCCGGTAAAACCGGGGTTTGTGTTCCCATACTGGCAAAGCCCACAACCGGTCAGCCTTATGGTCATGCCTTGACAAGACAAGCCTCCGGCAAACCGTTCAGGAATAGCAGATGGCAAACACGGTGTCCTAGGCGCACCAATGCAAATGCAATGCAAAGAAACACATAAGTGTAGCCAAAACAAGATATCATGAGTTCGAGTCAAGTTCTCTAAATCCCCAGCAGAGTCGCCAGAAACTGTAACAAGTCCGCGAGGGACCTCGCTACTATTCGGACTCGATTCGTGTCACGGTTCTTAATCTGAACCAAAGAGTCCAAATCTGGCAAATCGTTTTGAGAAAACAGATTTTTGAAAGAAGTGCCAAACATGGACTGCTTTGCCAGATACAGAGTCGCCACCTAAATATTTTATTTTGGGAAATTTAGGAAACCCTGACTCGTTGCCTAAGGCCACGTATCCGTCATCACAAAAGTTGCCTCGGCTCAGGAACTTGGGTACGATTGGGGAAGGTCACTTCGTGAGCACCCCCGCTCGCCCGATCAAAGATCGGCCTCTACTAACCATGATATCTTGTTTTGAAAACGTTATGTATTCTTATTCCGGTTATTAGCCTAGATTTACTATGTGATGCGCACAGCATACAAGTATAGACCGGATCGCCTGAATTGGAACAAAACATTTCATGTTTGTTTTTGAAAGATGGTTCGCTACTCGCAAGTAGGCTTAAAATGCAGATTTTGCCACCCTCGGGTGGGCTTAAAAAAAGATGGTTTTGCCACTATCTAGTGGGCTTAAAACTCACAGTCGATGATTTGTTCCAATCCAAATAACCCAACCTTCACCCACAGGCATTCAGGCAGATATATCACGTAAGCACATAGTCTCATGGTAAGCATGCTATCATAGCAGTCACTCACACACATGCAAGGATGCTAAAGCATAAAAACTTACCGAGTACTCCAAGCCAAAACAAAAGCTGATTAGAAATCATGCATGATCCTAACTATACAGAAATACCTAATGCAACACATGCAGAAATGCAACTAAGATAGGCTCGGCTATTCTAAACATGGCATGTGAAATGCAACAGCTAACAAGCATTCAACTAGAAATTAAAATACAAATGCAGTTAGTATGATGTGCCGAGCCCGGTGCATGCAAAACAGATGAATGAATGCAAACATGCTATCATACTGTATGCTAATTGAAATATGCCCTAATCTAACCATCATAAGCTGATAAATAAAAGGGAGAAAGACGTGAGGTTGGAAAACATACATCACACGCACGCACACTTATTACAGTTATGCCCTCGCGCAGAGGGTCCGAATAAATAATACACAGTCCCAAATAAATAGTTACGGTCCGAATAAATACAAAAATCCTAATTAACAAATTAATCTAGGAAAGCAATAAATGGCACGCAAATCCATGGATCGCCTCGGCTTTGCTCCGGATTATGAATGATGCATGTTTGAGTTGCCTTGCGCGGAAATCCATCGCGATGCCCCGATTTGCCTCTGTTTGCAATTGTTCTCGGGATTTGTGCCAAGCTCCGGAAGGCTGCTGATTTCTGATTTGCTGCAACAGAGAGCAAGAAAGGGGCATAGCAATGTATTTTCACATATGTATGCATGACTACTCTTCAGGGAGTGTAGTCATCGATCCTCGTGCCACCAATCACGCATCTCGATGCATGATGGCCGAGGAGTCGAATTGCATGACTCAATATGAAATGAATGCACATATAAACACAACAAGACCGAGACTCCATCATGGGTAATCCGGAGTGTCGGCGACCGGGAATTGAGACACGTTCCGTCACTCGGAGTACGAAACGTACCTCGTTTCCCGTGCTTGGGCTAACTCCTATCCCAAACACAATGCAATATGCATGACATGCATGAATGCAATCCTAACATGCAACCTAGCATACACAATGCTATGAAATGGCATACACAATGCGCGATGTAACATGGCATGCACGATACTCTAACATACAACCTAGCATACGCAATGCAAAGAACTAAGATGGCATACACAATGCAATATGGGCTTACACTAACATGAGTGGACCTCAGCCACACTCACATCAGAGGCCATAAGATGAAAATGAGACTCTCGAGATGCGTACACGCATGCACGCGAACCGAGGACCGAACCTAAGGCACGAATGCCACTCTACCAAAGCATGGTAAGGCATGGAACATGATATGCAAACAAGCAAATTTCAGCACTGAAATATGATACAAAACAGCCCCGAAACATGGAAACATGATATCCGATGCATGAGATGAACCCCGAAACTCAAAACTAGGCACATAGAATGACTTATAGCTATACAAAGCATGCATTATTTGATCATGAAGTATGAAGAAAGAGCCAAGGTAGTCCCAAAATATGAATATTTCTAGTTCAAAGCATGGCCAAAAGATGCTAGCAAGATGGACTAAAATAGCATGCAATTTCGACTAGCAAACATGGTTTACATGGCAAGTATATGATGCACATGGAATCTGACCAAACCATCAAAAATCAGTGAATAAATTACATGAAAATAGGCCTAAATAACCACTGATATGCAACCATGGCATGCAAAAATGATGAGTTACTTTAGAGGCCCATGTAAGGAGTTATTAAGCACATACAAGATAGACATGAAGCATGGCACAAACAACTCTGAAAATCAAATATGATAGTCCCAAAACTCACCAAATTGACCCTAGAAAGTGACTCCAAAGCATGCAAGATAGGGTCTCTTTGGAAGGCCAATAAGGCCACCAAACAAGTGAAGGAGAGAGGGGGTCACCCCCCTCTGATTTGGAGGCTCAAAACAGTGTCTTAGCCACTAAAAATCCACTGGATTTCAGTGGCTAGAAGGCCAAACAAAGCATGCAATTGAAGCTTAGATGTAAGGCTCAAAACAAGAGGCAATTAAGCATACGAGAAAGCATATGACCTCAAACAAAAATGGAACCTTAAACAAACTTGAAGATGAGATTAAAACAAGATATTTTTCAGTTTATGACAACTCTCAAAAATGAACACAAATGGGGCCAAACTATCATGCAAAAATGGGCCTAAAAGAGGGATAAAGAGGCAAGAGGCAGCTGCTGGCTCCAAATGGCAAAGAGCCCTTCAACAAAGTTGAGGAAGTGCTCAAAACAAGGCACTTTACAGTTTACATCAAGTATCAAATATGCTTACAAGTAAGGATACAATATGATGTAAAAATGGCCCTAAAAGAGATATAGAAAGCAAGAGGAAGTAGCTGGCCTCAAACAGTGAAGATCCCTTGAACAAAGTTGAAGAGGGGCTCAAAATGAAGCACTTTACAGTTTAGATTGAAGCCCAGAAATGCTTAAAAACAGGGCTAACATATCATGCAAGAAATAGCCATCAAAGAGGGATAAAGGGAAAGGGGTAGCAGGTGGCTTCAAACGGAGAAAAACCCTTGATCAAACATGAAGATGAGCTCAAAAAATGACTATTTCTAGTTCGGGTCGGAGCCCAAAAATGCTAGTAAAATGAGCTAAAATATAGCACAAAATAATGTGAAAAAGGGGGGAATAGGAGCTTACCCTTGTAGAGCCAACTTCCAGCAGCTTTTGGACTAGGTTTGTGAGCTCTCAACCTCTGGAAATCAGCTTCAAAGGGCTGGTATGGAGTGTGGAGGTGTGGTGCTATGGGTTGTAGGGTAAATAGTGCAAGAAGCTTAGGGTTTTAGAGCTTGGATGAGAGAGAGAGAGAGGGGATTGTATGTAAAAAGCTCTAAACAAATTTTGTAACCCCTGAAAATGAGCTGGGGGGGCTGGTTTTATAGAGGAGAGGAGTGGAGAAAAAGGGGGGGGAAATCAAATTCAAATTTCCCCCCAAAAATAGGCCTAAAAGAGAGATAAAGAGGCAAGTGATAGCTGCTGGCCTCAAACCGAAGAGAGCCCTTCAACAAAGTTGAAGAGGGGCTCAAAACAAGACATTTTACAGTTTACATCAAGCCACGAAACAGCTCTCAAATAAACCTAAAATACCATGCAAAAATAGGCCTAAAAGAGAGTTAAAGAGGCAAGTGATAGTAGGAGATCTCAAACAGCAAAAGGTCCTTAATCAAATATGAAAAGGAGCTCAAAATATGACTATTTACAGTTTGGGTCAGAGCCCAAAAATGCTTGCAAGTAAGGCTTAGATATAGAGCAAGATAGGAACAAAAAAGAGGGAAAAGAAGCTTACCCTTGAAGACCAATGGACCAGCAGCTCTTGGTCTAAGAAATGGTGCTCCTAAGCTCTGAAAAACAGCTCCAAGTTGTTGGAATGGATGGTGGTGGGGTGTATACCAAAAACTGGGGCAAACGGAGGTGGTTAAGCGGTCCCGAACCGAGGCACACGGCCGTCGGCTCCGAAAAATCGGAAACCAGGCTCCAAACGGGAAAAATGGCCTACGACCACGAAACGTAGCCTACGGCCACTGAGAGATGATGTGCGAGACCTCTCCCTCCCTTCGGGAAGAGAAAACAGAGAAAACGGAGCCTGGTTCGCAAACCGAGGCAAGACACGAAAGAGCCCGGAAGTCCGGAGGCAAGGCTCGCAGCCGAGACTCTGAAACTTTTGAACGAGCACAATATGCAATATCACCGAGCGCTCAATCGGTGACGTCTGAGTCTTAAGGTCGGTCAAAAATGGGGTGTCTACAGGTACCAAGTAGATCTTCAAGAAAGACATCTGGGAATTCTTGTATTACGGGGATTGCATCAACGGTGGACGCATCTTTTTGTGTATCGATCACATAAAAAATATAACTACCATAACCCTTTCTTAGAAGTCGTTGGGCTATCATGGAGGATATAATACAAGGAGGGTTGGAAACTCCAGTCCCATCAAAGACAAGCTCGAGTTGGTTTGGTAACCTGAAAGAGACCTTTTTGGCTTTACAATCAATAGAGGCGTGGTTAGCAGCCAGCCAATCCATACCGAAGATCACATCAAAGTTCCCAATGTGGAGGGTAATCAAGTCTACATATAAGGTTTTGCCTTTTAGAGATATAGCACAAGATTTGTATATATTAGCACTAAGGGCGGAATTACTAGAAGGAAAAGACAGACAATAAATATCCTAAGGGTTTGAGTGTTGATACCAACTTGGTAGTAAAGTGTGGTGTAACAAAAGAATGAGTTGATCTAGAGTCAATGAGGATATTAGCTAAATGACTACAAACAGAAAGTGTACCTGATACAACATTTTTGATAACTTCCGGTTTTCCAGGTACCAAGGCAAAAGCCCTTCCTTGGCGTTTTTGGTCCTTCCTCTCTCCTTCAGGTCCTGTAGGTTTTCTGACTGGGCCAGAGGGGCTGGCTGTAAGATTGGTCAGCTTTGGACAATCCCTCAGCAAGTGGCCAACTTGACCACATTTAAAGCATGCTCCTACGTCTCGATGGCATTGTCCCTAATGAGCCTTCCCACAAGTAGGACAAGTTGGAACAGTGCCACCTCGGGGGTTGGTAGGACCTTGATTGCCTGAACTGGTTGTGCCCATATTCACCTTTTTGGGAGGCACAACATCAAGTCTTCTGTTGTCTCTTTCCCAGAATCACTTCTTTTGGCTTGGTTCCCCGGGACACTAGGCTTTAATCCACTTTTCTGCACTGTACGCCCGGTCTACCACTTTCGCATAGGTTAGCAGTTTCAAAACCTCAAGCCTATCTTTGATTTCAGCATCCAATCCTACTTCGAATTTTCTTACTTTTCAAGCTTCGGCGGGGATGACATATGTTGCAAACCGAGCAAGTTGTGTAAACTTGCTCTCGTATTCAGCCACCGACATGGTTCCTTACTTTAGATGTATGAATTCCGACGCCTTCTATTCCCACAACGAGTCTGGGAAGTATTTTGCATAGAACACTTCCAAAAATCTTACCCAAGTCACAATTTCTTCTTTCTCTAGGGTGAGAAGCCACCATTCCTGTGCATTATCTTTAAAGGTGAAAGTGGCGAAAGTAACCTTCTGTCTTTTAGTGCAGAGTAGGGCGCGAAAAATCTTTTCTATGTCTTTAACCTAAGTGTCTGCTACCATTGGGTCTGGGCCGCCGATAAATGTGGTGGCTTTTAGATCCTGGAACTGTTTTATGGTAATCGGTTCTTCTCATCGTTCCAGCATCCCATTGTTGATGTTAGTCTGCAAGGCTTGCAAAAAGCTAGTAACCGTTCTTTCCATGATTCTTTCAATCGATTCAGTACCACTGACTGATGACTCGCTTTCATTACCATTATTGGTCATTCTACAAAGTAATAAATGGGGCATTACATCCATAACACAGCATATATATAAGCATATATAACGTAATACGTATAAAATACCGACTTTACTGTTTTTACAATTAATATTACATCTTTGTTCAAAATCAAAAATATGTTAGTGTCTCATCCCTGTGGTACAACAAAAAAACAAAAAACAAAATAAAGTAACCAAAAAAAAAAAAAAGGATTAGAACACATCATTGTTAGCGTACAAAAAAGGTTTTCTTCTACAACATCTAAAGTGATGGGTCAAACGGATCAAACAACCATAGGGAAGTAGTGTTGCATAAAAAGCTCAAATTCCCATTCTAACTGAACCACACCAAAACACATCCACGCTGCCTAGATTGTGAAAATGGGGACGGACTGTATGTATCCTAAAAATGCTCGATTAACAATCCAACCGGGTGTCTCGATATATGATAGGTCATTACTAAAATCAACATTTTGAATATTAATAATTTCCAACGGGTTAGGGATAGTGGTAAAAATGTAGTCCTCGGGGTGCACATTTTCCCATCTTGCCACAAAATTTGGGGGCAAAGGGCTTACGATGTGGTGCGGCCGATCATATCCCGGGGCAATGCTGAGGACATGAATGGATCCGAGAAAGCATCCGCGCGTATAGGCACGGCTCTACCTTCATAGTAAGTATGGGAAATCAATAGGATCAATCTGTATATAGATTAGCCGACCCATCAATTGGGCAAAGCCTGGATGCAGTCGCCTGGATGTAGTCTCCTAATTATATCCTATGAGTCTCCCCATCATTCAGGTGAGGCGGGAGCGGGGTGCTCTACTAAAATATCATCCAAATTAATGGCCCCGAGCTCCTCCCAAAATGCCTTATCAAGGTTAATCTCGGACATTCCTACATCACCAGAATAAACGTGAGATTTTACATAAAAAGACTAACGTCGCAAGTAAATATTTATTATTTATTTTATTATGTGTATCTAGCTATATAGTTTTATTTATAGTTTTATTTATAACTTTTCGAACTTTCTAATCAAATTAAAATAGCTTCTTCTTTTTTTAATGAACCATTGCTCTGATACCACATTTGTCACGACCCAACTCCAGGGACTTAGGGTTAGAATCGCAACTTACTAAATTATTTGTAGCAAATTAAATGGTGCAGGCGGAGGCAAATAAAAATAATTAAACAGAAAATTTACTTCATTCTACTATTTTAATAAGAGAAAATATACCTATAGGGCTTTTATTTATGGGAGACTTATTTATAAGTCCTATTTCGGACACTTATGCTATGTTAAGTCCTGTGCAATTTTTTATAGAGTCTCAAGTCCTATTTAGATAAGAATGTATTCCACAAGATTCTATTTGCGAAATATAACGTGACACGTTACGTTATGTTTATGTAGGTGTCACATTACGTTATGTTTATGTAGGTGTCACGTCACGTTACGTTTATGTAATGTCCCATCTGATATGGTCACGTTACGTTACATTTATGTAGATGTCACATTACGTTTCGCAAACTTAATCTATGGTAACATTCAATTTCCTATGTAGGAAATTGAATGTTATATACGTTACATTCATGTAAGTGTCACGTTACGTTTCGCAAACTTAATCTATTGTAACATTGAATGTTACCATAAATCATATCTATGTGAATGTGAATTTCAAAATACACGAACAAGTAACATTTTCACATTCAATTTTAAAAATCAAAAACCTAGTAAGTTTGCGAAACGGAACGTGACACGTTACGTTACATTTATGTAGGTGTCACGTTACGGTGTCACGTTACGTTTATGTAATGTCCCATCTGATATGGTCACATTACGTTACGTTTATGTAGGTGTCACGTTACGTTTCGCAAACTTAATCTATGGTAACATTCAATTTCCTATATATGGTTTTACCATTATTTATGATATTAACAACTAATATTGAGGGTAAATGTGTCAACAAACTTCACACAGGACTTGTGGGAACATAAATTTTTTCGTAGGACCATATATAGCATAAGTCTCCCTAATAGGACTTATAAATAATTTTCCCTTTATTTATTTATGTTTTTATTATGCAGTGACCGGCCCTCAGTAAAAAATAAAAATAAAAGGAAGAAAAGGAAAAAAAACAAAATAATAGATCAACATCAATTCTTGTTCAGGTTCCACTACATGAGATTACGGGTCTTCCTTACATCTCGTCACTTGAAAGGGTAACAGTTATAAGCACATAGCAGAGTGAGAAATATTATGCCAAGAGTATAGGGAATACAAAATAACAATGGATAGTTAGTTAAGTTAAAACATTTACATAACTTAATTTGAATAAACAAATTATTCAAAGCGGCAGAAACTAAAATACGGAAATTACGTAAATAAATAACCATAACCACGGTACACAATAGAGGTCACAGGAGTTACAGTCAGAACAGGGGTCAATGGATCCATGACAAACAGAGAATCACAAAGTGGCCAAACAAAGGCCAATAGTTATTTAAGTCCTCCAAGGCGTGGGACCCCCGTGGTGGTACTTACAAAACATAATTGTTTATAAGGTCATTGTCAAATATTTTCTTAAATTTAAACAAACATATCTATGGGTTCCGTTTTAAACAAATAGAGTTCAGAAAATAATTCACGTAATTGAAATATTAATATAATTTATAAAACATAACTTGTATAAAATAAATTATGGTAAGTCAAAACATACGTAAAATATATTATGGTGACTCAAGGTATAATATAATTCACCTTAAGATTGAGTCTTACGAATTCCTTCCTATTTCCATTAGTTTTCGACCCTTCCCTTGTTCTCTATATTTTTTTTTCGTTGATTTTTTTTTTCTTCTTTGTTTTTCCGTTTGTACTCACTTCACAACACCTCCCCCCCTTTTTATACACATAACTTAGGTGATGACTCATCCTATCTAATGGCCCTAAGGTGATGAATCACCTCCCTTCCCTAATCCTAGGTGGTCCAGATGGCTTCCACTCCTTCATCTCAGTAGATTTGCAATCTTTGTAATTAATGGTACTTAATTTGCTTAATTATATCTATACATGCCAATCTTCTCACATTAATTAGTGATTAACTTAGCCCCCAAATAAATCTCTTCATCATATATTTGATAACCACAATGGCAAATTAATTTACATAGCGCATATAGCTTATTTATTTTATTATTTCCATTATTATTGTTCTTATTATTATTATTATTAATCGTGGTTGGTTGTGGTATTAATTAAATATTTCAGGTGTCACAGACCAATCTCCAAAAATACCTACACGTACATCCAAAAATTTACATATCTTTACCCAATCCATCAAATTTGCAATTACACATATATTAAACAACAATGTACCGTTATTTTCATAACTTATACCTGCACAAAATGATTTCCATTGACAAATGGCAATCTCGCGACGATCAGCTAGGGTTACTGGCGGTGATCTCAAAGGCGAGAAACTGAGACACTGTTGCAATGACAAGTGGTACAAGACTACATTATAAATTGATGCAATAAGATACCCCATGTCAAGCATAGTCATCCAACGATCAAAGCCTGGGCTATCTTCAAAATATGAAAGGATATGTGTCAGCTCCTCAACCCTCTCATCCGACCCTTATAGTACGACGTATTCATCTCTGTAATTATTCAATTCAAGTAGTAGATCACGCCTAACTTGCACCCAGTCATTCTCTCCAAGACCAAGTAAACCCGCAATAGCTCTAAAACCATAATTCCCATCACCATCTACATCCTTCATCAACTTTATGAATGGTATTAACATAGGCAGGAAGTCACCAACATATGCACTCGGTAAACTTGTTCTTGTACGATATGTCTTTGTCTTCACTTTCCGCTTCTTATCAAACACTTTCGAAGCTCTCTTTTTCTTTGACTGACTGGAAGCTAATGTGCTCTGGCTATCATGGCCATCGTCAACTAACTCAAATGCACACGGGGTTACGATGACAAGATGTATCAGTTTTCTTATATCCTCGACGTGGATTAGGTTTCACATCAGGCTTAATAACAAAAGTGCTCGCTGGATTTGCAATTTCCCTCAACTTCTTCAACATATCCAATTGCGTGGCAATATCAGACTCATTGAACCGCTTCAAAATCATCTCAAGTTCTGGGATACAAGACAATTCCAATTTCTCAACCTTCGGATTATGCACACATATAGTAAGTCGCGTCCAATGTACATGTATGTTACTGAATGGAATAGGACGGCCTTGTCTCATGTAATCTGCAATCTCGTGAGCACAAGATAAACCATGTGTGTGCCTAAGAACACACCCACATGCCGCAACATCAACTCCAACTAAATTTGCTCTCTTACTCTCTGCCAACACGTACTTTAATGCACAAATAAACACATTACCCCGGAGCTCTTTGAATTGAGAAGGTTTGAATTGATGTTACACAGTTGTCAAACTCTTCTCGAATGATGCTTTAACTTGAATGTGCTGCAAGTCAAGTAGACAATGTATTTTTTCAAATGAAATCTCAAATGTCGTTTGACTTGAACCTAATTGCCTCTTCAATCTAGCATGAGCACTCTCAACCCTGTTCATATGGATGTAAACAAAAATAGTCAAGCATAATAATTAAAAATAACAATATGATTTATAAGGAAAAAAAACAAAACAAAAAATAAAAAACAAATATTACCGATTGGTTGTAACACTGCCAAAATGAATACACATGTTTGTATATACCACAATGAATCTTTCTTGATACAGATTCAACCAACTCACTGTAACCCACTTGATTGCCTCTGAATAGTTACTGAAATCCTTATGTAGTAGTGCAAGGTGATCATTGTATTCCTCTTCAGTCGATGATAATATCAAATAGTTCCATGCAGTGTTAACATTGTCCTATTTTTCTTTTGTCTCAAACATTTTCTTGCATTTCGTTAATACATTCTTATTAATATGCCAACGACATAACAAATGTCGAGCATTCGGAAAGGTGTTGTCAATGGCATTCATCAAAGCAAGCTCTCTGTCTGTGACAATGACTTCACGTAAACCACTGTCATCCATAAGATCACGCAATGTTTGTAACGCCCATGCATAATTATCAACCTACTCAATTTGCAAGTATGCGATAGCTACGGAGAATATCATATGAGTTGATGTCACTCCCACAATTTCAAGAAGAGGAATTTGATATCTATTTATCTTATATGTGCAATCCATAATCAACACACGAGGGAATGTACGAAGCAAGTCCAAACTCACTGGATATGCGCAAAACAAGTCTGTGACAGTCATAGAGCCTTCCTCACATTGATGATGCTCAATGTACTCATGTTTCGCTAATTCACCTAGTAGTTGTTGCATCTGGGATCTATCAGCTTCCTGCAGAACCCTACATCGATGTCGTACATTGTAAACTGTCTTTATTGTGCTCATATTAAGGGCATCCCTCTGTTTGAGTGTAATGAGTATCTCTTTTGGTCTTACTAGGCTCTTTGACATATCTACTAACAGCGACTTTTCATTAGCTGACAATCTCCCTGCATATGAATGTCCTTGGAGATGTTCCGTAGCTGGATGATTATGCAGTCCACAAACTACATTCAATATCTATTTATCGTTTGTTTTAACTTGTATGCCTTCAAATCAAATGGACATTCGCACTTCTTCGTACCAGTTTGTCTCAGTAAGTCTTTTGAGTCATCTTTCAACTTTTTACGCGATCTATACTTCCCACTCCGCTCACAAGCAAGATAAATTCTTGGTCTCTTGCGACCGTCACCATAATCCGATGTCCTTATAACAATAACAAAGCCATTTATCCTTCCAGTATCACGTACCCAAATGAGAAATTCATCTTTGCTATTGAAAACATATATATAATGTCACACAATTTTCATAAGAACAAACTAAACAAACTAATTAATAAAAATTATGAACTTACGAATTTCATATTAAAGGTTTCCTGTTGAGCAGTAAAATGACTGGTACAATCCACCGTAATATCCAATCGAACCCCAATTTCTTTAGTGGATGCCATCTGAGAAGGGAAGGAAAACAATTTTTATTTAGTTGTACAGAGCCAAACATAATAGAATAATTCGGCACTACAGAGCTAAAAATAATGAAATAATTTGGCATTACAAAGACGAAAATAAATAAAAAAATTCGACACTATATCGCCGAAAAAAATTATAAAATTCATCACTTTAAAACTAAAATAAATTTCAAATCTCAAAATTTAAGTATTGAAAAATATCATAAATTCAGAACTTGTATATCGAAATATGACTATTATTTCGGAAGTTGATTTCCGAATATTTTGATAAAATTCCACACTGACTATCCGACTAAAAAACGCAAAAAATAAAATAAAAATTACTACACGAAAAAACTAACCTCTTCAGCATTGATTTTGTTGATATCAAATATATTTTTGCTTGAGTTTGAACTTCCATAGGTTTGCAACTCTTCTATATCAAAATCAAGTAAAAAATGTGAAACTAATAATTAAATGATGTAAATAGTAGAGTATAAACCTAGAGATTAAAGCAATATGAGAGATTTTACTGATTTGCAAGTAATAGATGAGTATAGAGTGTGTAACAAGCAAAGTAATAACAATGGAAAAATTATGGTTTAATTTTTTTAATTCAAAAGGTGTTTATTGGGATTTTTTTTGTTCTTAAAAGATGTGTACAGAGAATTTTCTATATAATATTATGGGTGTTGTTGGATGTCTATTATAGTAATTTTTATTTAAGATATAATTTTCATTAAATTAATAATTCATTAAGTGTGTGCCCTGAGCTAATCAGGTGTGTGAAAATGGAATTTCTCGGCATAACAGCCTGCTATGCCCCTTTGTAGGCAGTCATCCTGAGTATTCTTTTAATAATCTGAACCATTCATATTATAAGGTTCGTCAAAAATATTATCTCTGTAAAAAATCAAGGTAATCGAATATTCATAACCCCATGATTAGGTCTTAATTGTTTTTAAAAATTTATGAAAGTTAATCGTTAATTTTTATAAAAACAAATGTGCTTTGATTATAGGGTTATAGATTATTAGGGGTGAACAACGGATATTCTGATCCGACCGAACCGAACAAATCTACATCATTTTGGACGAATACATGATGACAAGCGAACGATTGCAGATTGATTTTTTTCCAATCCACTTAGTTTTGGACGGATGGCAGATTTAAGGTTTCTTTGGCCACAACCGAATCGCCAAACCGCGAACACCTCTAATAATTTGTAGGACTTTGTGTTTTTAATTTATTTAGATATTCTGTTTGTATTTTCAATTGAAAAAAGTTTAGATATTTTGTTGTGTTTTCAATTTGTTTTCAATCTAAAAATCCTTTTATTAAATAGTAAGTGTTGATATTTGGTATTTTTGTGTGAACAATATAAGGCATAATTTTGTCATTTAAAAAAAATTAAATCAAATTAACTAGTTTTTAAATAAATAAAAAGTAATGAAATAGTTTTGATAATACATGATTTTTTTATACATATTTATTATTGGTATTTGACAATTTACTTGATAATCTTCTAGTTATGTTGAGTTGGATTGTTATTAAAAAAAATGTTGACAAGTTGTTGTATTATGTTTAAAATTTGTAAAAGCTTAAACCGCCAAACTGATTCGCAACCATCCGCCAATCCGCTCAATCCACATCTGTCAATCCGACGGATAGATGTGAATTGATTTTTTCCAATCTGCCAATCCAGCAGATGGATGGCGGATTTGAGATTTTCTGGCTGCAACTGAACTGCAAATATCCCTAGTAGATATCTAATTAATTTAATTTTTTACATAGATGATTTACTCGACGACCCCAACAATATGAACAATTTAAATTATTGAAAGAGACTCAAAACGATACTCCATAAAGAAGCTCAGCAGCCGGGTGTGCCTGCCCAAAGGCACAGGAGGATCTCCAAATAGGGAGAAAGTGGTCATAGTATAAGTGTTTGGAGTTTGTTTTTTCTTTTCTTTGTTATTTTTATTTTTATTAAACTTTTTTTTTTAATCTTTAGTCTTTAAGTTTAAAAAAAAAAAAAAAAAAAATTTATAAAAGAAAAATAAATTAAAAATAATGAATTTTTATAAGGATGTAATGATCTGGCAGGTGGAAATCATTTTAACAAACCGAGCAGGCCGAGACCAATATAATTGGCTGGCAAAAGCATTATTATGTACACGGGTCCAACAAATCGTGGTTGGTTGGTTGGTTCGTTCAAAGTTTTGAAACGAATCATATCAGAGAAAGAAAGCAAGCAAAGAAAAGGAAAGCAAGCTAACAAACAAAGCCCTAATAGAACCGTGTGTCTCTAAGGTCGATCGCCCATCTATGGCGGCGACCAAACCCAAGGCCTCACAGACGACCTCCAACTCCAGAGTTTGGTTCTACTCCTCATTGCTTACCTTGCAGTACGGTGCTCAGCCTCTCATTTCCAAACGCTTCGTCAGGTATTTTTCCATTCTTCATCTATCTCTACTATGCTTTTTTTTTTTTTTTTTTTTTTTTGATTTTGTGAATCGAAGACAGAGACAGTTTGATTAATTCAATGAGTTTTATAGCTCATTCATTTGGATTTCGGTTTACTTACTACTAAATCATTCATTCCTGGTTGGTTATAATTAGAACAAGTTTGAGCTGAAATTCTAAAATCATGATGTGAATAATCTCTGCCTAATTGAATTGTAACCCTTATCTATTGTTACAAACTGCACTAAATTGCATCACTACGATACTACCTAACTACTTACTGCTTGTCAACCAACCACTCATGTGCTGCCACCTCATCAAACTATTTTTGCTGCTCTTCTTAGATCCACTTCAACTAAATTGAGCTGATAGCTAGTGGTTGAACTTTTAATTGATCTGCTAGTCCTGTTGGGGTTGGTGTAAACAACTCTGAATCTGAATTTGTTGTCCAACCTTTTTCTTCAACAATGATACATGGAACACTAGATCGATATGGGAGTGGAGTGGCTAGGTAAATCAAGTTTATAGGCAGCTTGCCCTATTTTCTGTATTACTTGGAATGGTCCATGGCACTAGGGAAGCCAATTTAGTATCCCTTTTCTAAGCAATGTATGGGCTAGATTGATGTATCATCCCTGCATCATCCAGCAACTCTGTCAATTGCTTTTGCAATTCAACCAAATCCAACAAGCACAATCTGTACCGAGCTTTAGTCAGAGGCTTAGCACAGGAACTAAATCAGTCTAGTGATTGGTACCACTTCTAGGTGGTAGGAGACTTGGGCAATTCAGAAGGCATCACGTCCTTGAATTTTGTCAACAAGTCAGCCACTTCATCTGTCACTTCCACTTTGAGGTCAAGTTTGATCTCTAGGTAAGTTAGTGTCTCTCGTTTATCCTCTTTACGCTCTTGCGCTTTGTCTGGTCGATTGCATCCTGGCACAAAGCAAGGCATATTTTCATCCAAAATCAATAACCCACAAGGTATGGCATCAATGCCACTTTTGTAATCACAAAGAAATCATTTCCGAGAATGACATCAAAGTCATCCAGCAGAACCACCATCAAGTTCACTTGTCCAGCCTAGTCTTCTATCTTCATTTGTACCCCTGCAACCATGCCGTTTTGCATTTCCAACCGAGTCCAGTTTTGCAAACCAAATATGAAATTGAAGAGCTTGTCTTCCTTTGACATATTCGCCGTGTCTAACATCAACGAACTGAATTGCTTGACATATTCCCTCACAATGCTTGTATGTTTCAATCATTTCAGAGACTCCCTTGCAAATCCATGACGTTTTGCAGGGAAGGAAATCTTCATTCAATTCCTTTTTCAGTGCCCCCCATGTCTCAATCTTGCGGTTGACATCATCACCAATGTGAGTTCTCCACTAGAGTTTGGCATCTCCAGTTGGATACATACTTGTGATTGTAACCATCTCTTCCTCTGGTATGTGTGCAACCTTAAAATGCTACTCAACATCCCATAGGAAGTTTTTCAACTCTTTGGCACTTCAAGTTCCACCGAAGGCCTTAGGTTTCAGGACTTTCACTTTGTGAGAGACATCACCACCATTGAAATTCCCACCAACGACTTTCTTTACAAGAGACAATTTGTCTAAATTCTGCAATTTAAGGCATCCGACATGGCAATCATATCTCCCATCATGTGAATCAGTTTGTTGTCTAAGTCTATACGGGCAAAAACCCATTAGCCACATCATCCAACTGATCTATCAAAGAGTGACTTATCAGGGAGCATCCCTCTCAAATTTTCCACTCGAGTTACTCATTCCCGAATGGCTTCTAGCACAACACTACCACCAACCATTGCAGAGCACGCCTAACTCTAATGCCAACTATCACAGGGTTAATTTTTTAACTGATTTTTCTGTCTTTGATGGCACTATGTTTGATACTTAGTTTCAGTCAATTTTGTACGCGCACGTACAGTAAAATTGTCAAAGTAAGGCAAATAACACAACAATTTACTTATGAATCCCGACTTTATATATTTTACACCAAGTAGTTACAAGGAATCCAAGGCAATCTATTACAACACTTGATAATGTAGAATTCTTTGGCACTCCCTATATGTAGGTTACAAATTACAATCAGTTATTGGATGTTATAATTGTCCATGTGCAGATTGCCGCATGTCCCTGTAGTTGACCCAACTGCCTAAGTTGAGCTGGACCAATATAAGGCTACCAGCATGTAATTGTTGCCAACTGCTCTTGGATTGCAACCTTGCATTGTTTTTGCCCCATACAGAGATAACCACTGTCAGACAAGCATTACTTGCTTTTCGTTAAGTCAGGGCAAGCCACCCACAAATTTGCCTGTCTTTGGCTGCCAAGCCAAGTTTCGCCCATTGATTGTATTGCACCCGCAAGCCAAACTGCATTCTTAGCATTCAGGCCAAGTCCAACCTTATACCTTGCATTTGCTTCGATGAGCATTGATTGTCCACGGGTCTTGTGTCAATGTGCTGTTGCCACTGTTCTGTCCCACCTTGCTGTCTTGGCATGCCTCACTCATACCTTGGTCAGGTTGACTTGGGTGCAAGGTGCCACCACATGCCAACCACACATTCCTAAAGCTTAGGGTGCTAGCTAACAATCAGACAGGGATATACCTGCGCCACGTGGTTATGTTTTATTGTTTTTGTCGAATCCCACCTTGTTTAGCGTTTGACACATATGTTGGACATTATTGTGTATCGTTGTGTTCTTTTTTTGTGGAACTTTAATGCTGGTCAATTAAGTCATCCACTAAAAAATATATATATGTGTGTGTGTGTGTGTGTTCTTTTTCTTTATGTTGCTTGATTCACTTGCATTCTAGTAACATGCAAGGGAGTCAATTACGTTATTTAGCATCGAAGTACTTTCTGTTCCAATTGTCGCCTTTATTTTACAGAGAATGGCTTATATAAACTATTAGATATCCAGAATTATTGGTTTTTTTGTTCTTCTTGCATCTATGAGAAACTGCTTGCCATCTTCCCTCCCTCAACGGGGAAAAATAAATAAAAAATATCAAATAAGAAGAAATGGGAAGACAAACTGGTTTATGTTTCTCAACATTTACCTGAGAGAAGTAATTTTTATTTGTTGTTTGTTTGTTTGTTAACTAGTACCTTCTACTGTGAGAAATGTGGACACAGTTTTCTTAACTAATTATGCCACTATTATGATTTTTGCAGACGGGAAGTCATTGTGACTTCATCTGTTTTAGCATGTGAAATAGCAAAGGTTTTATTCTTCATCCTTTCTCCTACACTCCTGTCTTTGTCTTTGATCTAATATATTAAAGGACATTTACTTGACATTCGCTTACAGGTTATTTGTGCTCTTGTGCTAATTGCAAGAGAAGGTGGTTTCAGGAGACTATTCAAGGAGTGGACTTTAGTTGGTTCATTGACTGCATCAGGATTGCCAGCAGCTATTTATGCGCTGCAAAATAGTCTGCTGCAGATTTCATACAAAAATCTCGATTCGCTCACATTCTCAATGCTGAACCAGACAAAACTATTTTTCACTGCTCTGTTTACATATATAATATTGGGGTATGTTGTTGTAGATCTGTAACTGGGATGCAAGTGGGTTAGTCTGTTGGCTGAAATTATTTTTGCATTGGTAAATATTTCCTTTGTGTTGATAAATGATAATCATCCTATTAATGCATGGCCCAAGAATTTGAAAATGTGACAAAATGTACCTGTTTGGTGGCTGAAATACACTTCAGAATTATAAATTGCTATTAGAATATTGAGCACTTCCAATATTTTTACAACTGAAAACATCAAGGGGACTCCTGCTATGGCCAATGGTTTCAGTTGGTTACTGTCGCTGTGGAAGAGAAACTTAATATTCCACTATATCAAATAAAGGATTACATTCCCCCTTTTATAGATGATAATACTCATCTAATTTATAGGGATATTTACAACTTACCTAGAATAGAATCAAACCTATCTAAAACAAAAAGCAATAAAATAGGAAACTCCTATCTACAGATTTGGTAACAGACTATAGAATCCCCTAAAATCGTGGGACCAAATCATGATCTGTTAGCTGTAGATTTCCTTAATTTTAGCCACTAACAATGCTGACAGATCATCAAACTAATTAAATCTTCCAATAATTCTACACTCCCCCTCAAGCTGGGCGGTAAATATTTATTAACCCCAGCTTGGAACTCAGATCATCAAACGTCTTTCTCGGTAGGGCCTTGGTAAGAATGTCAGTTGTTTGAAGACATGTGGGCACGTACAGCATCTTGATTGTCCCTTCTTCTATCTTCTCCTTTATGAAATGTCGATCAATCTCCACGTGTTTTGTTTTATTATGATGTACTAGATTCTTGGCAATGCTGATTGCTGACTGATTATCACAGAACATTTTCATAGTTTCTTCATCTGAAATTTTTAATTCCTTTAGCAACCTTTGTAACTATATTCCCTCACAAATGCCATGTGCCATTGCCCTGAATTCAGCTTCTACACTGCTCTTTGACACCACGATTGCTTCTTACTTCGCCATGTAACAAGGTTACCCCACACATATGTGCAGTACCCTGAAGTAGATCTTCGGTCTTGTAATGATCCTGCCCAATCTGCATCACTGAATACTTCAATATCTCTTCTTTGATTCTTCTCAAAAAATAATCCTTTACCTGGTGTTAGTTTCAGGTATCTTAGGATTCTATACGCTGCCTCCATGTGTTCTTCATTTGGATTATTCATGAATTGACTTAACATGCTAACAGAAAAACCAATATCTGGTCGGGTGTGAGATGGGTATATAAGTTTACCAACTAGTCTTTGATATCTGCCTTTATCCACTAGTGCACAATTTTCCTTAGTTCCTAGTTTGGTTGTTGAATCCATAGGAGTATCTGCCGTCTTACATCCGAGCATTCCAGTCTCATTTAAGAGATCCAGGACATATTTTCTTTGGGAGACAGAGATTCCCTTTCTTGACCTTGCGATTTTCATGCCTAGGAAGTATTTGAGATTCCCAAGGTCCTTAATTTCAAATTCTGTAGCTAGAAGACTTTTGATAGTGCAGATTTCCTCCTCATAATCTCCTGTTAGAATTATGTCATCCACGTATACAATGAGGACAGCAAGTTTTCCAGCAGGAGAGTGTTTAATAAATAGAGTATGATCCGTTTGACATTGAGAATAGCCATGCCTCTTAACTACCTTTGTGAATCTCTCAAACCAGGTTCTTGGAGATTGCTGGAGCCCATATAGAGATCTTCTAAGTTTACAAACTTTGTTGCATGTAGTTTGTGTCTCAAATCCTGGAGGAATTTCCATGTAAACTTCTTCAGCTAGGTCTCCATTTAGGAAGGCATTCTTGATGTCTAGTTGATGAAGAGGCCAATTAAGATTTGCAGCCAAAGATAGTAGAACCCGAACTGTGTTTAACTTGGCTACAGGGCAAATGTCTCCTTATAGTCAATTCCATATGATTGGGTGAATCCCTTTGCAACCAGCTGTGCCTTGAATCGATTAATACTCCCATCTTCATTATATTTGACTGTGAATATCCATTTGCAGCCTACTGGACATATTCCAGTTGGTAATTCTGAGATATCCCAGGTTCCATTCTTTTCAAGTGCCTGTATTTCTTCATACACGGCTGATTTCCACTCAGGTGAGACGAGGGCTTCTTGTATGTTATTGGGAACCTGGATGTTGTCGAGGTTGGCAACAAATGATTTGAACTTCGGTGACAGTCCTTCATATGACACAAATGTGTATATAGGGTGTTTTGTGCATGATCTTACACCTTTTCTCAGAGCAATAGGAATATCACTATCATCATTAGTTAACTCACTATGTGAAGTCTCGGGATTAGAGTTACCTGATGGATATTCGCTTGATCTAGGACTTGGATTAGATTCTTGGGCTTGCTCAAGAGATGCTTGTTGTTCCATCTCCTTTTGGTTCCTTCTCCTCCGTGAGTAGGTAATCAACTCATCACTCTTTGTTGATTGAATAATGTCCAGATTTTGAGGTGGATTAGTAGGAACAAGCGGCGGATTGTTGGTTTGATCTTGAGAAGGAGATTCTAGGAAGAGATGTTGAAGAGGAATGGATTCAGGATTCAGGATTCAGTGATGGGCGAAATTGGTCAGAATTAGGAGAAAGGTGAGATGATTCTTCAATATCCCAAAGCTGGTATTCCTCGGTAAAATTAGGCTCCCCCTAAATATCAGATTTGGGATAATAAGGCTGGAACTCAAAAAATGTGACATCCATGGAGTGATAGTACTGTTTAGTGACCGGTGAGTGGCACTTATATCCCTTTTCAGTTGGAGAGTACCCAAGAAAAATACACTTAAGGGCTCTAGGATCAAGTTTATCCCTGTGTTGTTGATAGACATGAACAAAAGCTGAGCACCCGAAAACTTTGAAGGGGATAGTGGAGATGAGACGAGTATTGGGAAAGGACTGAAGTAGGATTTGACAGGGAGTTTGGAAGTTGAGAATACGAGATGGCATCATGTTTATGAGATATGCCGCACTGAGGATGGCTTCACCCCAGAAAAATTTTGGCACATGGGTAGAGAACATAAGAGAGCGTGCAACATCTAGAAGATGCCTGTTGTTTCTTTCGGCAATTCCATTTTGTTGAGGAGTGTTCACACAGGAACTTTGGTGAACTATACCATGACTCAAGAGATAATCATTAAGGATGCATTTGAAATATTCTTTGGCATTGTTAGTTTTCAGAATCTGGATTTTTGCTTGGAATTGTGTTTGGATCATGGTGTTGAAGTTTTTGAAAATCTGACCTGCCTCTGATTTTTCTTTCATGAGGAAGACCCATGTAAGTCTAGTGTGATCATCAATAAAGGAAATAAACCAGCTAAAACCAGTAACATTCTTGATTCTAGATGGACCCCATACATCACTGTGAATCATTGAAAAGGGTTGGCATGCTTTGTAGGATTGATTGGGATAAGAGTTACGAACATGTTTAGAAAATTGACAAATCTCACACTGAAACTCATTTGGATTTTTATTATGGAATAGTGAAGGAAACAACTTCTCAAGATACAAGAAATTTGGAACCTATAGTGCCACAACATAATTGCACTATCATTATTAGAACGACTAACAGAAAAAGAACTAGGACTACTGGACACTGAACAATCAGATTGGTGAGTTGCTCCTTGAGGAGGATCATTAAACTCGAGAAGATAGAGCCCCAAACACATCTTAGCACTGCCAATCATCTTCCCCAAGTCCAAGACCTGAAATTCACACAGATTTGAGCCAAATTTAGTAACACAATTGAGATCCCGAGTGAGTTTACTAATGGACAGTAAATTGCAATGTAAATTTGACACAAGAAGAACTGAGTCAAGTGTGATGTTTTCTGAAACTCTAACAGAACCTGTACCAGCCACCTTTGAGAGTGAACCATCGGCTATCCTGACAGTTAAATTTTTATAACATGGACTATAAGTAGAAAAAAGCTTCTCATCTCCAGTCATATGATCTGATGCTCCTGAGTCTATAATCCATGGACTTAACTTCTCCTTTTTAACATTGAGAGTGCTTAAGAAATTACCTTTGTGTGCCAAGGAACCGGTACCAACCACAGTGGGGGCAGGGGCAGGCAATGATTGGCTGAACAGTTTCTATAATACTTCTAGTTGTTCCTTGTTGAAGGGAGTGGGTTCGGTTGATGGTTTTTCATCCACCGAGACGAGATTGCCCCGTCCTTCTTTGTCATTGGCAAACCGGGAAGGCTTCCAATCTGCAGATTTGCCGTGGATTTTCCAGCAGGTGTCCTTGGTGTGACCAGGATGTCGACAATGATCACACCATGGCCATCCTTTCTTTGGTGTATTGTCATTGTTGTTGTATGGATTTCCTCTAACTGCAAGGGCTGAGCTCTCAGGATTTGTCATAGATTCTTGAGAGCCCATCATGATCTTTTGACTCTCCTCTCTATGAACTTCTGAAAATGCTTCCCGGATATTCAGCAGTGGTTTGGATCCTAAGATTCTCCCTCGTACTTCATCGAGATTCTTATTTAATCCAATCAGAAATTTGTATATTCTTTTCCGTTCAATAATCTGTCTATACCTGATTCCATCGTCAGGACAGCTCCAATTGTGCTCCTCGAACAAGTCCAGCTGTTGCCAGTAGCGGTTGAGTGTGTTGAAGTACTGAGTCACCGTTAAATCTCCTTGGCAGAAGTCATGGAGGACACTTTCCACCTCGAACAATTTAGATGTATTCTCATTGTTAGAATACGTTTCCTTGGCAGCTTCCCAAATCTCCTTTGTTGTTCCGTAGAGAAGAAAATTTTCTCCAATGTCATTTGTCATGGAATTAATGAGCCATGACATGACCATGTTATTTTCGGAATTCCAGATTTTGAACTTCTCATCATCCTTGTTTGGTTTGGCAGCAACTCCGTTGAGATAATCGTCTTTTCCCTTTCCGCATATGAACATCATTACGGAATGGGACCATTGGAGGTAGTTGTTCCCATTCAGTTTGTGTCCTGTAATGGGCATGAGGTTACTATCTGCACTACTGTTGCTGGAAGCCATAGCTTCCTGATTGGAGGTGATTTGGGAAACAGAAGCAGTTGAGTCACTTCTCCCGTATTTGGTCATATGAGGGAATTAGGGTTCAGAGAATGCTCTAATACCATGTCGCTATGGAAGAGAAACTTAATATTCCACTATATCAAATAAAGGATTACATTCCCCCTTTTATAGATGATAATACTCATCTAATTTATAGGGATATTTACAACTTACCTAGAATAGAATCAAACCTATCTAAAACAAAAGGCAATAAAACAGGAAACTCCTATCTACAGATTTGGTAACAGACTACCAAAATCCCTTAAGATCGTGGGACCAAATCATGATCTGTTAGCTGTAGATTTCCTCAATCTTAGCCACTAACAATTCTGACAGATCATCAAACTAATTAAATCTTCCAATAATTCTACAGTTACCATCAATTCAATTCTTATCCCATATTATTGTCAAGTTACTTCCTCTTAGTAAGTATAGAAGCTGAAAAAATGTATATTTTCCCCTTCAATTGCAAAGCCACTTTGTTACACCTATAATATTGTTTTTTGTAAGTTCTTGGAAACTTTATAGCAAATGTCCCAGCTTCTCTGCTGCTAGGGCCCTATTAGGTCTGGGCTCAGGCTATGTTTCACGCCTGTCTTGCTTTTCCCACTTTGCTAGGCCCATCTAAGCCCCTCTTGTATGGCTTCCAAGCGGGTAGTGCCTCTTTTGGTCATGCCCGAGGTGGATTGCTACAGTTGGTTGCCCTCTCCTATCCTTTTTAACCGAATATAAATAATAATAAAAAAGAAGAAGAGAAATTACCAAAAAAAAAAAAAAACCCCAAGGTTTGACCTCAGTAACAAATCAAAACCCAACTTTTTAATGGTTTCAATTTAAACCTTGAACTTTCAAAAGTGTATCAATTCTAACCACCCATTTGTGTTTGTTGTTAGTTATACCTAATGGAGAATGAGCAATTTTGACAATTTAATCACTTCTTTTCCTTCATTACTGTTAACTGCCACCTCACACCCTTACCACCGGCTATCACCACCCCTCCTCTTTCCCAATCCACTGCCATCTGTCCATTCCTTTACCCCAACCATCGCTACTCCTTCCATTCCCTAGCTTATTGCCACCCCTCGCCTTCTTTCCCCAGTCAATAGCCACTGTCAATGTCCAGCACCACTGATAAAAATTGGCTAAATTGTCTAAATTGCCTTTGGATGGTTAGAATTGATACTATTTTAAAAATTCAGAGTTTAATCGAAACAATTAAAAAGTCGGAGTTTGATTTGTTACCGAAGTCAAACCCTGTTTTTATTATTTTTTATTTATATGTTGTTGAAGTCCTTTTTATTTATTTCCAATGTTTCAGTGTCATTCTTATCCATTTTTCAATTCATGTTTCCGATATTCAGACCACTTGTTGGTTTTCCCCTTGAAGTATAATGATCGTTTTTGACATTTTTGTTTCTTATTATTTGTTGACTGTAATAGGAGCAAATCATTTTCTTCAACAAAAGACTTGCTAGATTTCCCTTTTTTGGACTGTAATTGCATGAGAATGAAAAAGGACATACTATGCTTGTTTTACCCGAACCATTATTATAAATAATTTGTTTATGTGGATTTAACAGGTAAATATTTTAGGAATGTGACTGCTCAGGTTTCTTAGAGCCTTTTGTCTATTTTTTGGATTCAATCTGTAGGCAGAGGCAATCAATTCAACAAATTGGTGCCCTCTTTTTGTTGATAATGGCAGCTGTCCTTTTGAGCATTGGTGAAAGCTCTGGCAAAGGTTCAACTAGCAGTGAACCTGATCAAATTTTGTTCTATGGAATAATTCCGGTCTTAGTGGCGTCTGTATTATCTGGCCTGGCTTCAGCTCTGTGTCAATGGGCTTCTCAGGTTAGCATAAGTTTCTGTAACTTTGTTTTTTGAGTAGAAGTCTTTCAGCTGTTTATACCTCCACATTTTTTTCTTTCTTTTTACAGGTTAAGAAACACACATCATACTTGATGACTGTGGAAATGTCTATAGTCGGAAGCCTGTGCTTGTTGGCTAGTACCTACAAGTCTCCAGATGGAGAAGCCATCAGAAAGCATGGATTTTTATATGGTTGGACCCCACTAACTTTGGTAATGATATTGATATTTGATCCTTTTGATTGTTATAAGTTGTTCATCAGGTTAGTTGCATGGGCACATGACTGAGAACACTATAGACATTAAAGTAAATATTTCTTGGAAAACTCAGGCAGTAACAATAATATACGTACATATGTGTTTTTAAGTGCATACTTGAGAACCACCAGATTTTTTTGTCATTCTATAGCGGGCTTAGTACTTCTGAAAAATTCTGTCTGATTAAGTGGATACTTGAAGCTGGTGTAGTTTCAACATGGAGGAGTTGATGCTTGTATATGTTAGGCAATATAAATTTTGCTCTCCTACCCCCATAATTTATATATATGTGTGTGTGTGTGTGTGTGTGTGTGTGTGTGTGGTGACTGTGTAGGGGTTGTTAAAGTTGGTTTTGCCTATCTTTGTCAAAATAGTTAATGCATGGTGACTGTGTAGGGGTTGTTAAAGTTGGTTTTGCCTATCTTTGTCAAAATAGTTAATGCATGTCATTGTGTGCTTTTTATTTGTCATTGTGTGCTTTTTATTTGCCATTGTTTAAGAGACTTAAAACTAGTTGGTTTTATTCTGTTCAGATTCCTGTTATGTTCAATGCTGTTGGTGGAATTCTTGTTGGCCTGGTTACATCCTATGCTGGTGGCGTCCGAAAGGTATGTCTGATACTTTAAGCATAGATGATTTTCTACGTTGCAGTATGGATGTAAAGAATGGATATTAAACAGCATTACCCTTGCCAGAACTTTTCTATTTGTTATATTTATTATATTAAAAATCAAAAAGAGAAATTCAAGTTTCTTAATTAAGCTCTTTGCGTCTCATAGATTGAAGTAGGGCTGTCAATGGATCGGATTTAATCCAAATCCGACCCGATAATCCGAATCCGTTTACAAAAAAATCCGATCCGATCCGATCCGATAATCCGATAATCCGATCCGATTATTCTCAATTTGAATAAAAAAACACAAAATGAATTTTTTTTTCAAATTATATAAAATTGTAGCTCAATAAATAAATAAATGGATCGGATTCGGATTATCGGATCGGATATCCGAAATCATCGGATTCGGATTCGGATATCTATAATCGGATATGAACTAAACGGATTTGGATCGGATTCGGGTTTGTCTTAATCGGATCGGATTCGGATTTTGACAGATCCGATCCGAATCCGATCCATTTACAGGCCTAGATTGAAGCTATCCATTTGTGACTCAAATAAGCCAGGCTGTTCAGATGTACTGTTCCAATGGCACACATGTTATTAGTGGAAATTGACAATTCTTGTAAAGGTTTCCATATAGAAATTGTGGCCATCGAATGTGTCAGAATGGATAATCTGCTGAAAGTTTAGAATAAAACTGATAAAAAATGATTGACTTGCAACTGAGCAACATGTTTGCACAAGGTCATGTTTCGTGGTGGTGGCCTTGCAGCATTTTGTCATTTTTCATCAGATCGTCTATTTGTTAAGGATCTAAATCCAAAAGACTTAAAGATTGTGAGACTTACTTTACCACTGCAACAGATGTTTGATTTATTTATGTTTTTAAATGTGTGCAGGGATTTGTCATTGTTTCCGCACTTCTTGTCACAGCCTTGTTGCAGTTTATCTTTGATGGAAAAGCACCTTCATTGTACTGCCTAGTGGCTTTTCCACTTGTCATTAGTAGCATCTCAATATACCAGAAATACCCATACCGCATTAAGAAGAAGGAATCATAAGCGTCACGATAATAGGGGAGTTATTACATTTGCACCGATTGATAAGATGTTTATTTGTTTCAAATTGTTTTGACTTTGTGTAGAGTGGAGTTCCCAAAATATTGTTTGGAGGTGTACAAAAATGACAACTAGCTTAGCAAATTAAGAAGGTAATCCATGCTTTATAACTACCTTAGCAAGTTAAGAAGGTAATCCATGCTTTTCTTTTATGAAATTCATTGTACTTCGAATTGTATATCTGATTGGGCTCATGTTCACTTCATCATAGAAAAACATGTATAATGAACTTGGAAGAATTTTAATGAGTTCATCTTCTGAGGTCTGAAACACTGTTTGAATATCTCAAATGCTTCAACTTTGCTGGAATAAGCAATAGAAGTTTGTTTTTTAGATTGTTGGCTTAAAATCACTGGTGGACGACCTCTAGTGCTAGTGTGTCAGTTTATGATCCTGAGTAGAATTATTTTGTTTTGCTTGTTTGTTTGTGTTTATTCCTTGGGCTTTTCCGCAGCTCTGAATCTGTAATTTGGACCAAGATACAGCCATACAGAGGACAAGCAATAGAAAATTGGCCTGCAATGAGTTTTACATAATGTTCATGTCTTGCATAGCTAACACTCCATATGGAATTGCCATACTGCAAATGATATTGCCATAGCTAATAGTACATAATGTTCTGCACAAGCATTTGCTTCACATCTGGTGGCTTTTTTTGGGAGGTGGTCTTTTTTGGTTCTTTTTTTTTTTGCCTTAGATGATCACCCTAAAAGTCATATGCAGTCAACATTATATTATCTAACAGGCTGTATTGAATGTTAATAGTATTTTTTTTTCCTTATGATAAGTAAAGCAATTTTCTTAGAGAAAGTTGTGATAAAGATTATGTCTTTCTGTTTGAACTGTCTACTAATCGAAAAACCATGGAATTATGTTACATTGAGGACAATATATAATAGGCTGAAATACCACATATTAAATAATTTAATAATTTCAGAGACACCCCCTCAAATGTTCCTGGATATCGCTTTACCCCACTCAACTTCAAACAACTTCAAACCGTACATTAGACTGAGATAACAATTATCAAATATGCTTCGAATCTTATTTGCAAAACAAACCAACGTTGGGAAGAAGATGTAGATGATTCTGTCTTGTCTTTTGGCTATGTTGGAAATTATAGTGTAAGATTATTGATTTTCAGAATTCTTAGGAGAGAGAGAGCCTTCGGCGGAGACTAACCCTGTTACATGTCTGCAGTCCCTCTCTAGTTTCATCACCATGCACTTTTCCGTTAAAAAATCCCGAGTTCTTGATTTTCCTCCAGCTAAAGGTCCAACCTGAAAAATTTCTCTGCTTATTGTTTGGCTTTTCATATTCTCTTTGCAGCTCAGTGTAGGCCATCTGCAGCTCTTGCAGCTCTGCTTTTACTTTCTCAAGTTCTTCTTTGAGGATCTTGATCTCCTTTGCATAAGACCGACTTTCTTCCTGATCGGAATTGTCAGCGCTTGCTGCTTGCTCCTTCCCTTGCATTGCTGACCTCATCTTTACTTGCTCCGACAACAAAACCTGTGAGGTTGTCTTCTAATGTAAGGGGTAGATTTTGAGAAATAAATGGACTGTTGTACTGTCTGAACTCACCGTGTTTATTCGTACTATGTTTTTGCGGGTCTGTGTACACAAGTTAGACTTTATATAGGCGTGCGTTCTTGATAATATATAGACATTGCCATTAAGTAGCATTACAATAGTATTAATGGTTTTTCTGAACCCAAATTTACATTTAATTTAACTAAGCATATAGCCCTTGATAGAGCAAAATGGTGAAAAGGAATTTATGTAGCCGATTTCACTTGATTGGATACAAGACTTAGTTTTGTTATTTAAGTGAATATATAAACTCCAAATTTATTCGGTTTTAAATAGGTCTTATTTTATGTTGTTCGAACGTTTTCATACCTTTTTTTTTTTTTTTTTTATGGATAATCGGGTGTCCGGACCAATTTACACGCACCTCAACTAATCTCAAGACTCACACAAAGTGTTCCCTCCGCGTGGATTGGACAAATCTCAGGCAAAGCCTACGGACATGGCCCCAAGGAGTTGATAGCACTTAGTGGGAGTTGATAGCAATTTTCATACGTTTCCAAATTGCTTTTGCTGTTATTGTAGCATTTCTGGAAACTTTCCCTTTTCTTTTTCTTTTTTTGGAACTGTCCTAATTATCAGAAGAACAAAATGAAAATTTGATCATTGGCTGTTGGTTTGGTACTTTAAAAAGTTTTTGATACAAACTTTCTCTTGGCACTTTGGTATTACATAACAGCATATTATATTGGTATCATATGCAGTAGTATCAGGCACTAGCTTGGCTTGTTTTGGCTCAAGTCAAGCCCTCTTATATCTATTGTACATGGATAATATACAATTCTGATATCTTGTCATGATGTTGTTTGTTTATTGGTTAGTAGGTTGATGAACTTCAAATTGTATATTTGTGCCTTAAATTAGGCATTGTACGGCAGTGTTTCCTAATCCAATTATAGACTTGAGGTATATTTCATGGAGGCACCTGAAGTTGCACCTAAAGTTATGACACTATTTATTTCTTTCAGGAATTTGTATATAACCATGTAATTGGAGGACACTGGTAGAACTCATATAAGAAATGAATTTTGCAGTTCGAAGAGTTTAATGGAAGCTTTTGTGAAACGCACTGGTACTGGCATACATGAAATGTATGATAACAATCACTCGTGAATTTTACCTGCATGACGGTTCTTAAAGGCAATCGATCATTTTGTGCGGCATGCATGCATGCATCGAATGACAGCTTCTCGCAATCCATTATTTTGCATAGTCTTCTTCGTTCGTGTTCTGATAAAGAAGGATGAGACTATAGGGAAGATCAGAAGATTAGGCTTCAGGTTATTTGCTTAAAAGATAGGGGGGAAAAAAAGAAAGAAAAAAAAGACACAGATAGTGAGGGAATTTACGGAACCTTGAGGTAGGTATCAATGGCTCTATAGACACCATCATGGCATGTTCGAACATTTTCTGGCAATGCTTCAGCTAGAGCTTGAAATTTGATGATGGAGAGATTGGGATCTCCTGCAATCTCAGCTAGATAACTGTCCAAGAGTTTACTGATGGTCAATTTTCCAGACTTCTGTTGCTGCTGCTGCTGGTGTTGTTGTTCATGCATAAGGAAATATTCTACAATTCTCTGCACCACATCTATGTTGTGCATTGTGCATTGATCTGGTGAACTGGGCTAGCAGTTAATGATTATTAACTGGGGTGTTAATAAAACTGGCCATTGTGAAATATTTTATACAAATTCGTATGTAAAGACTGTAGATTAGACATGCTAGGATGAATAAGAAGATGGAATACTCACTTCAATGGCTTTCCCTGATCTCCGATTGTACAACTAGGAATAAGAAGTTCATTTACATTAGCATTTTGCAACACCATCCCAACTCTTTTCTCAAGCTCTGAAATCAAAGCTGGTGATGCTGAATACACCAAAGCCATCTTTAGCATCCTCAGTAAGAACTTGCATGAAACAGCTTCTTTCTGAGGAGGCAGTATGCTCACTAAGCTCTCTACAATCAGCCTTTGCTCTTTATTGTGTCCAACATTCCCTTCCTGTCTCTTTCCACTCAGAATTTTTAACTGCAGTTCATTTTTGCTGTAACTGTATCGTCGTAGTCCTTCCCATTCTACCTCCATGCCTGGCAACCATATTCCTGCATAGTACACGATACATGAACCAATAATTTCTGGTTTCATCCCCTTGGCCCTTAATGCTGTTATAATCCTCACGAAATGATCAATGCGTAGGGTAGCCACATCTTCAAACCACCAGCTCTCTTCATTAATCATCTCTCCAATTGTTGGATTTTCTCGAGAAGCCTTCCAAGCAATGGAGTCGCAGCATCTTCGTACGATTTGGAGGTTTTCAGCCCATGGAAATAGAGTTTCACAAGATTTGAGAACAGTGACAGAGTCTCTCCATGAAGAAAGGACTACAAATGTGAGGAAAGCTTCTGTCTTGGAAATGAGATTTCCATCTTCAAGTGCTTCAGTCATCTCTAGAAATTCCGATGCACATCTCAGTGCGGCGACATTGCTAGGATTTAGGCCTATGGGGATATCATAACAGAATTTTAGAATGATTTCAAATGTTTCTGATCCACCTGGGAAGTTTTCGAGCTTCAAGTCATATCCTAAATTTGAGTTCGACTGCCAGAGTTCGACTTGGGCTAGGTAGCCACATCTTGAAACCAATGGATACTGTTTCAGGAGAATTAGACCAGTAACTGATTTGATTCCTCAAGAGAACAAAGTATTGACGTTTTAGGGACACAAGTCTAGATTATATTAAAAGCTTGCTCAGATATTATACGAAACTGAAAATTAGCACAATCAAGAAGGTTGTTCTGATTCCAGTCTTCTTATTCTGCAGTTTCACTAATTTGTTCATAGATTGTTTGATGAACTCCTAAAACTTAGGTATACCTTAGGCCCTAGGATTGAAGGTTTTTGGTTGAGAATTGTTTGTTGATGCTGCTTGATTTTGTTTCAAAAGTGATTCTAGTCTGCTCGGAAAATAAAGGTTAGTGGAAAAATGCTACACTTGAAGCTCATTTTGTTTCGTTTCAGATAAAAACATTTTCCAAAAAAAGTCGTCCACAGAAAATGTCCTCCATGCACAGCAAAATGTTTATATTAGTTCTCACAAAGAGAGTAGAGAAATGAAGGTTGTTCTATTGGGTAAATCTATAAAAAGAACAAAGAGAGAGTAGATGGTAATTGTTTTTGAGAATGTTACTTCTTAGTTTGATTCTCAATGTTGAATTAAATATAAACTATAAGGACCATAAGGTAATGGAAAGAAGAATAATAACATTCAATTTTATATGTATTTGGACAAAACATTTGCTGCTTTAAGTTTTGGATTACTTTGTCCTTTCTGTTTCACTTTGTTGAGAAAAGACCATACTTTGAACATTTCACTTGTTTGAAATTCGAAACCATGTCTGTGTTGTTACCTTGTGAACATGAAAGGTGATGTCTTGAACTTGAATTGCTATATCTGTTGGGATTTCAGAAGTGACAAACCTGCACGATCACACCAACACAAATTAGTGCTATGTTCAGATCATGGATTTATCAAGTGGAAAGTTAAAAAAAAAAAAAAAAAAAAGTCTTATTTCACTTCATTTTCTTCTTGACTTTTCCCACCACAAGTCAATGATCGAAATATAGCCCAAGGGAAAAAGCTGTTAAAATTGATTGTAGGATCTTAGGCTTGTGGCAAGAAATTTCTGATAAACTTGTTCTCTAGGAATAAGAAGCTCTGTTTCATCAACTGTTAGGACAATAGCATAATGAGTGTTTGTTTTTACCATGAATGCTCTTTCTTTTCAAAGCTATCTGCTATGGAAATGAGGTTTGCAGGAACTACTATGCTTTGGTTGTGTACTTGGTGGTTAGCTTCATCAGAATCACTTCCAGGGCTATGTTGTAGAGCCATTGGTATGGTATGAGGGGACTTTGGAGGGAAGGACTTCACAGTTACTCACTTGGTGGTGCAAAGTCATTGTGGGAGCTGGTCATTACTCATTTGAGAGGAAAAGAAATTGAAATGAGTGGGGCATGGTCTGAGTAAATGTGTGAGAGGTGAGTTGTGGCTGGGATGGCATTACTGTTGAGAGGGTTGGTGGCTACATGGCTTCTTTAATTATAGTGTTTTTTTTTTGTGTGTGTGTTAGTTTTCAGGTCACAAGCATTGGATATATAGACTTATTATATGGGAAACAGGGAGACCAATCAGGTGGAGTACATTAGGAAATACAAACAGAATGTTCACTATGACAAGTCCAATTCAAACCACGTAAACGCGACTATCGCCACTAGATGATTGTGTGGCTTTAGATGTTGGCTATGACCCATGAAGTATGGGTATTTTAACAAATATGTCGTATCAGTATTGGGTACTTATCAGTGTATGATATTTCATATGATACTCTGCATACGTACCGAGTACACGAAACACGTATTTAAATTTTTTTCTTAACTTTTAACGTACCCAGATGTGTCTAATATATACTCAAGCGTACTATATCTCAGTTGAAACAATATTTTCTTAAACTATAGAGATAAAATTTCTTTCATTATATTTCTTTTTTATTTTTAGTTTTATGTTTAGTATGATTTTAAAATTAAGTTATGATTTATAAGTTATTTAATATAATAACATTTAATTTTGGTTTATACATTTACTTTTGGCATTAAATGTTAATTGTATGTCGGATCTTAACAAATTAATCCATTTAATTAATTTTTGAATTATTTCAAATTAAAAATAAATATTTTTTTACAAATGTACCAAAGCCTTGCCGGTATCTTACTTTTTAAAATTTTACCATATCTACATACCTGTATCGTACCAGTAACTATACTCGTACCTGTACTTCATAGGTTACGACAGTTGTTCTTAAAAAAAAATTTAAAAAAAAAATTATTTAGATGTGGGAGTTATTAGCTCCCATATAATTTTTTAAGACTCCCTATTTCTTGGGACTTATCGATAATTTTGAAATTATAGAAAATTTTTGAACATCCCATGTAATATCAAGACTAACACTAACGTTTTGCACACTTACATCCATTTGACTCACCCAAAAGCAGAGTGTCACTAACCCCAAAATCGCAACAATTTTATGAGAACCCACCATTTTCTGGTAACCCTCATTCCTGTCCCCCAAAACCTTCACTCTCCACTCCGACTGACAATATTTTGAAGCATTGCTAAAAAAGTTGGAAGCCATTCATGTAGTTCGGAGCATCGTCACGCTTCCAAACACGAGGTTCTTCTCACAATCTTGTTTTTTGAAATTTTTATTTTTATTTTTTAATATTTTTATATTTAACATGAGCTTTGATTATTGATTCAAAAAAATGGTTTGCAAAAGAGAGTGTTGATGTTATAGTTGGATGGCCAGTAGGATTGTAAGAAAAATTGAAAAGATCAATCAAATCGATTGAATTGGATCAAACCGGCTATATTTGATAAGTTTTTTAATAAGAATCGGTCTGTGCGGTTTTCAAATTTAATTTTTTTTAATTTTCGGTTCGGTATCGATTTAAGCACCTTGTGCACCGATCTAAACCGAAATTGACCGCTTCGACATATATTGTATTTATAATATATATATATAATCTAACAATATAATGATATTAATAAGTATAATAAATTATTAACCTTAGCATCTTTATAACCTAAGTTTGTAAACTCTTTTTATATAATCTTAACTCTAACTCATTATTCTTGAAATTTGTATTTTTAAACATTTTTTTGTTTTTATTTTTGTTAATTTAGGAATTGAAAAATATATAGGGCAAATTACACTAACAGTCCTTATAATTTGGGAATCGTGTCACTTTGGTCCCTGACTTTTCAATTGTGACACATTTGACCCTGAATTTTGAATCTTGTTCCAAATAAGGACAATTGAAGATACCATTGTTAATTTCAAGGGCAAAATCGTCAATTTAATAAAATATAAACTAATTTAACAAAAATAAACTTAAAAAGTATTTTTAATTTTTCAAAAATTATTTTTATCCAGCACTAATAAAATTATTTAAAATTGATAAAAATTAATAAGAATTACATGATTAATTTTTAAAAATTAATTTTACATGATCATCATCCAAACACATAATAAAAATTAATTTGGTAAAAAAAAAAAATGTCTAAAAGATTTATCAATTTTACATGATTTTATTCTTAGTGGGTAAAAATAATTTTGAAAATTCAAAAATATTTGTTTGACATTTATTTTTGTCAAATTAGTTTATATTTATCAAATTGACTATTTTACCCTTGAAAAATCTAATAATATCTTCAATTGTCCTTATTTGGAACAAGATTCAAAACTCGGGGTCAAATGTGTCACAATTGAAAAGTCAGGGACCAAAGTGACACAAGTCCCAAACTATAGGGACTATTAGTGTAATTCACCCAAATATATATTAAATGGATGGATTGGATATGTTTGAAATGATAGACAAATAACTAATTTAACAATTTTATATAGATTAATGATTATATTTAAAAGTGGTTCAAGTTTGAAAAATCCTAAACCGTACCAAACCGAACCGTTTCAATCGGTTCGATTCGGTGCAGTTTGATGGGAGAAACAGAATGTATCGGTGTTTAAAATAATAAAACCGATATTATCGGTTTAGTATAATTTTTTACCTAAATACCGATCGTACCAAACCGATTACATCCCTACTAACCAGTTTGGGACTAGATTGCTAACCAAATTGTTTTTGTTCGGATACTTCCAACAGAACAAACTGGTATTGTTCAGATAACTTCAATGGAACGAATAATTCAAATTCAGTATTATTTAGCTGAACAAATGGGATCGTTTTGATGCTGTTTGGTCGAACTGTATGACTGTTTTTTAATCACTACTAATTTTTTTCCTTTCTAATTTTTTTCTTTCCAGTAATTGCTCTTAAAAGCTAGGAGTTTACTATGCAAATTTATAGCCTGTTTGCCTTGCTAACGAAATTATTTTTGTTTTTGAAAACACAAAAAGAAGAAAATGATACCAAACAGTCCTTTAATTCTGGAACAAATTGTTGTCGGGAGGGAAATTTAGTCAAAATCCTTGTTTGGTGAAAAAGACTATCCAATTTTTTTTTTTTTTCATAAGTCTCCTAAGAAAAAAAATACATAATTGAGTAAGGACAAAGTAAAATATATATCTTTTTTTCTTTCTTGGACAATATTGCTAAAGTAACATATTACTGTGAATTAGAATAATATGTTACTGTCAAATAGAGTAATTGTCAAACAGAGTAACATGTTACTGTGAGACAGAATAACATATTATTATCAAACAGAGTAATATATTACTGTTGTTGTTTACATCAATTTTAACAATAATAATTTTTTTTAATAAAAAATTTCATAGTCAACATGAATCTTATTTGATAGATCTTAATGAGAGAATTTTAAAAATATTAATTTTATTAAAAACCGACATCTATATCAAAAGTTATATTATTTTAAAATTTAATATTTTGATAATAGTAATATTTGTTAAATTTTTTAAGAAAAATCTTTTGTACTTATCCTTAATATATTAAAATTTTATAAAAAGAAGTTTTGACCAAATCTCCTTATCGGGAATTGAAGCAATGTAAAATCATGACTTCATGATCTATAAGTGCTGCTTTGCGAAAACTTTATTAGAAATTTCTTGGTGCCACTTTTCCTTTCATTTCCCTATAATAATCTCTCTTCAAATCTTAGATCCGCAACCTTAAAGTCAATTTGCGTGGTTAGTGTTGATGATAATTATAAATAAAACACCGAAAAATACAAATAAAAAAATTATAATAATTATTGAAAGGGCTGAGGTGCAGGAATTCGCTCTCTTTAAGGAGATTCAAACTCTCTACGGTTAGGCAAAGCCTCACATCGGTGAGGCAGAAAAAACCTTGACTTGTCCCCCAGGATACAACAGCCCGACTAAATCGTATAGTTAATCAATACTGCACAATTAGTTGAATTCAAAACTTTATCACATACACCTTTTTTTATTTGCCTGATAATCTCACAAATAAAAAACTTGAGCTACCAATAAGAGAGGTGAAATGCTCAATTTATAGGAGAGGAAAGCTTGGTCCCCAAGAAAGGGGTTAACTTGGAGGAAAAGTATAGGAGAGGAAATTGGTGAGAAATTTCCTTGGAGGCTTGGTGGATAAGAATGAAGACTTGACTTGGAAACTTGACTTGGGGACTTGGTGGGCAAGTTTTCTTGGAGAAAAAGAAAGGATTAACAAGGAAAACAAGTTATTTGGAGTCCAATCATACAATAAAATTTATAACACATTATAATATTAAAATATCTGCTAGCAATTAGCAATGCAGAACTGTTATAGATTTAAGCGATTTGCAATCATGATTCGATTATTGCATTGTTTTTCTTTTGTTTATAGAATTTATGGATATGACAGGCATGTCTCACATTTAACCAATAGCATCTAGGAGACGTTCCGCCCTAACACCCATCGTCAACATTAGATTCTTTACCCACGATAACAAAATCATTTCTCTTGCCGACTTTCCGAGCCCATCCAATTAAAGCCTCTCGATTCTTGAATATCTGCAAATTTGCATTTAAGTAAATCGATAATTCATAATGCACAAAAATAATAATCCAAGAAGCCAATAATTTTTATGCAAGTTAAAAACTAAGAGTATATTACCTCATGGGCGACAAATCCATTAGTATAATCAACGAAAAAATCAAAATAAGCCTCAATATATCTAGTTGAAGCATCATTTGAAAAATATCATACATTAACAATCATTATAACCACATTAGAATCGTCTTTTGGTAGTCCAACGCCAAATAAAAGACATACAAAATGTATAAATAAATAAATAAATAAGATTTGTTCCGAAAAAACTTACCACTTGAGGCCAATCCTCTTCTGTGCTGATTATTTCATGTTCGATTACTCATTTATGTTACGAAATAGAGTGTAAATCATGCAACGATGGTTTGTGAGTAGTGAAGACAAAAAGGTGAACCAGAAAAATTAGATGGGTTAGGTGAGTGTTGAAGATGCTGAATGTTTTAGTGGGAGGCTTCAACAGTGAAATAAAATAAATTCATTTGAGGGTAAAATTGTATTTTAAAAAATTGAAAATGTGGGGATTCTAAGAAATAATTTGAGGGTTAATAATAGTAACTCTCTTTGTATGTACTTAATCTAAATATACTTAAAAAGTAAAATATTTATTCATTTATTTTTTACTAAATAAAAAATGAAAATGTATGATTTTTATTTTTTTTGTTTTTGTATTTAGTGAATTAGTTTTTTAGATTTCTTCTCAAGGTTCTAGCTCACTACATGCGAAGGGTTGGGTGGGTTAAGTCAGAAGGGTGCCCCGACTATGGCCACTTTTCAAACCCTTTGGATAGTGCAAACAGGATGATCAAAAACAGTAGGTGGTGACTAAAATCCAAGGTTTGCTTCGTTGACTGTCACATTGCCCAAATGACAATTGTTCCAAAACAAACAAAATGATGGCTTTCATTCTTTGGCTCCCTTAATGCAGACTAGTTATATGTTTGATCCTGAAGATGTCTGCATGTAGTTTAAGATTGCGATAATCAGATAATCTGATCGGAAACTCAAAGTTGGCCAACAGATAAAATAAAATACTGCAACTGTATAATAAGCACAGCCTGTAAAAATAAAAAAATAAAAAATTCAGCTATTACAAAATGTAAGAGCATCATTATCAAGTTCATTAGAACCTTCCCTTGGCTATTTTATAGTACACAATCATAGAAACACACTCCATCAAACTCAATTATTGACTAGATACTTTAGTTGAATATCAAATCACTAACTACATGTAACTAGGGAAAGAGGACTCAACAAATAAAATAAAGAATAGATAGTTTGTCGGGGAATGTATTTGGAAAGATGGTTAGCTAAAATAGAAAAATAGACTCAGTTAAAATTTAACTAAATATTTCACTATTTTGATGGAGATGCTCTAATAATCCTAGAAGGGATCATCTGTTGAAAATCAATTCCTGAGAATACAGATTCAAAATCAAATACAAACATATGAAGGTTTCGTTTAAGGGGAGAAAAAAAAACTGAGAAAAAATAGTGAGGACAATATAACAAAACACATCTGGAAACTGACAACTAGTAGTAGCTTAAAGCAGAAATTGCAGCTTCCTCTCTCCAAAGACTAGAAACGATCGCTGTTGTGTTGAAGAGCAAGCATCAACTCATATTACTTCAAAATTAGCCATCTTCAAAATCATGCTTGTCATATTGAAGAGCAAGCATCAAAATAGCTGCAACCCCCAATTACTTTAGAAGTATTTCATACTGTGTGATTCCATTTTGGTATTAGGCTATTTAAACTGCTTCCCTATCTGTCTCTCTCCTCCTAAATACATCCTTTAGCATGCACAACCACTCCCTTGCTGCTCTGTGTTAGATGTGTTCACAGTAGGCTTCAAATTCACATCAACCATGTCTTCCTGTTTTGTGGAGGAAAGGGTTTCCATCCCTGGCAGGGCAGCAGCAATCTTTCGGAACAGAGGCTGCAATTGTAGATTATAATTAGAATTAAGATGATGCCAAATGTCAAGGGTAGAAAAGTGGGGCAAGCAAAACAAAGGAGGAGAAGGGGAAAAAAAGTATAAAATTTGCGTCATAATAGGATATCATGCACAAGGATTGACATTTTATGAATAATTTAACCATGCCAATGAGGAAGTGTCCTAGGATAAGAAATGTGTATGGCATAAGTCAACGTGGGTGATCACTGTGTATTACAGTATTAAAAGACCCTGGATATTTTGCTTATTTATAAGAAAAATGCATAAATGCCTCTCACTCCACCTTGATATTGAATCCTGCTTTTGCACTGGTTTCTATGAACATGACTCCGAATTCACGAGCCTTTCCATCTCCTTCTTCAATTGACACTTGCCTGTTTGATCACAAGAAGAAGATGATCAGAATAATTTGAGAAAGAACTCTCTGATCACTAAAAGCAGAACTCTGATATTCATTTTCCTTCTTGATAAAAACACAGATAAAATATAGAAATTTTTGGCTATCGTAATCTATGCAAATAGGAAAACTAAATTTTTTTCAGACATTGGAAAAGCAAAACTACAAACTAGTATCCATACTTTGTCTGAAAATCATTGGTAGTACTCAGCATGTGCGAAGCCTATTTTTCTTTTATTATTGGAAATTTGTGCGAGACGAAGTGCAAAATTGTAACAGAAGTAAAGGAAATAGCTAGGGAGATGAGGCTGAAAATAAAATAACAAAGTTTAAGCTGTCCAAAAGAAGAGAACTTGATGACCAAAGCATAGTTTGATACATGAAAAATGGAAAAGGCAAGCAGGATGCTGCAGCCCGCTTTCGTGAATGTAATCTAATATGGAGAGAGAAGGTAAAAATGTCATATTGATGTGGTTTGATGTTAAATAGAAAATATTTAATAAATCAATCCATTCCTCACCTTTTATCAACAAGATCAGTTTTATTCCCAACAAGAACAATAATGACATCACTGCCTCGTTCTGTACGTACTTCCTCAATCCACTTGGAAGTGTTCAGGAAAGATTGTCGATCTGCATGGTGAAAATTTAGCATGACAATTAAAGGCTACAGGTCTTAGCGCACAACGCAAATTGAAATTAAAAGAATACTCAATAAGTAATACATATTTCACGCACTGTGAAATATGAATTATAGAACACATAAAAAGATGGGTATGTTCATATGTCTATAATATGGACAGTGTAGGCGTGTATCAATGTGCAAACGTATTTTTTGCACATATATACACAACTGTGTCTACTTGATCACAAGAGAAGAATCTGCAGACTGAAGATTCTGCAAGACACTCAGTCCTCTTCCCTTTATCAAGCCTTTACGAACAAAAGTGGAGCCATGGAAGAATCAGTTTCCCATATTTCATGCATAGTGAATTCATATGGCATTAAATTGGGAAGACATATTAGAAGAATTGTTGGAATTAGAAAATAGTGACATTATAATTATGGTAGTGTTGGAATTAAGAAATAGTAATATTGTAATTATGGTAGCATGTATAAAATCTATGATTGTGTCAATCACAGATTTAATACATTTTTTATCTTCGTTTCCTATTTTGTAATATTGTTTCATTATAAATACAAGGCTCTACCTCATTCATAGGTAAGCCAAAACAATTCTTTTCATCCTTTTGAATTAAGAAAACACTTTTTCCTTTAGTAAGACTATTACTTACTAGCAACATCATAGACAATCACTGCAACGGAGGAATCTCTGATGTAACTTGGAATGAGACTCCTAAATCTCTCTTGTCCAGCAGTGTCCCTGTGAAATTGGGACAATCAATTTTAGATGATGAAAATAACATCTAAAAAAGTATATCACAAACATTAGATAAATCCAAAAAACTAAAATCACTGATATTATTACTTAGATAAAGGGGAAGAAATGAAGCATCTTATTGTCCGCATAATTTTATTTGCATAGGCAGATATTCAGTAAAAGAAAAAGGAAAAAAATAAAGGTACTCTTAATATGTTATTTCTGCAATAACCTCTTAATGCACAAGTAACGTCATATTAAATCCACATTGTCATGACAAACTCTCCATAGTTAATATATCTTTCTTATCTGGAATATATAATGAAAAGAAAGACATCCTACCAAAGCTGCAACCGGACAGTTCGATCTTCAAGATACATGGTTTTTGACAGAAAATCAATACCGATTGTAGCCTGCAATCCAAATTGCCAAAAAGTTAGCAAAAGCTTCAAACCAGTATGAAAACTCGATTGAAGAAACAAATGATGTAGTTGAACCATATCATAGAATGACCAAAGTGAATGATGAAAGGCACTGCAAGTTAAAGTAATTTTTCCAAGACGTAAACATCTAATGCAAAAACTAGGCTTGCCACCTCAAAGTGGTATCAATTTGAAATTAAGAACATCTCAGGTTCAGAAACTTCATGACAAAAGTAAGAATGCAGTCTACCAAATTGTGTGTAAATTATCTACTCCTTTACAAATTTAATGACAGAAATTTATTTGCTACTTCCCCTTGGCATTATATAGATCTAAGGAATTGCTAGCTCAAAAACTTGAAATAAATAAAAAATTATAGTTCTTTGCTTCCTTAGTTCGCAGACTGATCAGACTCATCAATTTTACTGTAATTGACAGACGGAATTTCAAAAAATCCCAGAATATTTAGTTTTTAACGTCATTCCTGAAAATAAGGTAGGGAAGACCAAATCCAATCCCTAATCACCCCCAACCCCCCAAAAAAAATTTAATAAATAAATAAAAGAAAAGCAAAAGTTGTGGCATGATTCGCATGAATTAAAATTCCACCAAAAAACCTGTATTGCTCTAAATCACATGTACTGCTGTGTGCACAACATTTATTTTTTTGCTCAATAACAGCTACCCTTTTTCCCTGCAACTGTAGGGAAAAAATAGCAACCAAAGCACCTGCCGCCATGTCAACTCAACACAAACTCAAAAGCTCAACAAAACCTTTTCCTACCTCATTCGGGTCAGCTACATGAATCTTATTTCTCCCATCCACTTGATAAAGGAACATAATATCAATCAGTGTTTTAAAAGGCGAGGCACAATATGCAAGGCGCAGCTTAGGCACTGAGATGAGGGCTTTTTTTCGAGGCACAAGGCGCGGGCTTCATGGGTTTTACCCATTTTTCTACTCCAATTATTGATTAAATGTTTTTTTTGTGGGCATACCCACAGGGATCAAAACTCTTCAATATAAAATGACCAAACTTGATCAAAAGAGAGCAGAAAGTGATTAAAAAAAACCTTAGGTGGAGAAGATTAAAAAAAGTGATCAGAGAGTGAGAAGACGATACGACTTCGGCTTCTTCTTCATTTTTTTCTCTTCTTCAGTGGTTCTCTTTCTCTTCTTCTCTTCTTCAATGGGTTCTAATGGTTGGGTTATCTCTCTACATCTGTTTTTTCTTTCTTTATTTTTCTTCTTTTCTACTTCTCTTTTTGAATGGGATCTCTTCGTGGGTTTGCCTTGTTTTTTCTTTCTTTATTTCTCTTCTCTTCATCTTTTCTTCTCTTGCTTCTTCGTTGGGTTATCTCTTTGTTTTTTCTTCTTAGTTATGCTTGCGAAGCTTGATTTATGATTTTTGGAATTCTATATATATTTGTTATATTGAAAAGTTTGCTATTTTATAATTTTGCTTTTCTTCTCCTACTTGCGCCTCACCTCTCGCGCACACCTTGCACTTAGGCTATAGGAGACCTTATCGCCTCAGTACACCTAGAGCCTTTTAAAACACTGATATCAATTAAGTTGCAATATAACATATCTTTCTTTATTATCTCAACTGAAGTTGATTTCATTCTCCCTTGTCCCCTACCATTATCCCTCAATGTATCCAGTGTCATATTTCCTATTTGGGGCACTTATTGGTTTTTGTGGTACATCCAAACAAAGTTAACCGATTTAACTTGTCCAGTTATAAAATTTCCTCGACTGCTTTCTCTCTATTCCCTTTTAGTTAATTATAAAAATTATTAATTAAACTATCAACTTTTATTTGCCAATCTTTATCCATAAACAAACAAAAATAAAAAAAAAAACTAACAATAATTCAATATGAAAAAACCACTCAATCTTTTATTTAAATATCAATATATATATATGTATATATAAATACATTATGAGTGTGACTCACATCGCCCCAACTTCAAATATATATTATAACAATTTTCTTTTTGAGAACTTTTTCTGGTTATGTAATATTTTGGATGAAGGTATGACATTTAAAATTAAAAGAGATTGTGACTATGTTGTGGGGTGGGTTATGATTTATAAAATGAGTGAGTTGAGTATTCAAGATTTGGGTGATGGTTATTCAAAATATATGACCTTGGGTGTTGAAATTACAATGAGTAGATTAATTAACAAATACATTACCTATATATATATATCCACACAAAAAAAAAAAAACACAACTTAGGAATGAATTTATGTTTACAAGAAATAATTTGATATTATTTCTATTACAATTTAAGGAACCCACGGGAATTATATATTGTTATAACTTTACGGAAGGCCAAACATTAGATCCATTTTCAAATATAAGTTATAACAGAGGAAAATCCTTCAAGGTACACTGATTTCTATATAGATACCATGTTACACACCATCGCCTACTTTTAGGCTGTGTTTGGTTGGAGGATTTGATGAGAAAAAGGGAAAGAAAAAGGGAAATAGAAAGAAAATGAGAAAAAAAATTATAAGATTCGAATTTCAAGCTATGTTTGGTTGAGTTGGAAAATAGAGAAATAAAAGAGCATAAACGAATTCAAAAGACAAAAAGGTGAGATTGCTTTTCCCTTTGGCTTTCTTTTTCCATGTGTTTTCCATTATAACCAAACAACAAGTGGGATTGCATTTCATTTTTTCTTTCCATTTCTCTCGTAAAATCCTCCAACCAAATACAGCCTTAATCACCAACAGTGTTACATAGACTCTTCTATTTCTCCCACAATACCCGTATCCACCAGATATGACATGGGTAAAAGTGTGGGATATATGACTGACACTTGTATCCAATTTAGACACTCAGATCATTTAATTTGTTACAATATATGAGAAAAAGAAACTCATACTTGCGAATAAAGCAATATTTACGTTTCATGAATTCTACTCAATTTCAATCATATTTTTATATAATTTACAAAATTATATTTGAGAATATTATATAAAATTAAAATGTAATATATATATATATGACTTGTCTCCATACTCATATCCAAGGATAGCCAAGATATAAGATTTAAATTTATAAAAGTCTGACAATTACACAAACACCCGATACTCGTACCGAGGCCATGTAACACAGATCACCAATAATCATTGAAAAGTAAATATGATCTATCTTCCAAATCAAGCATTTTCAAATAATGCAAGGCTTCCCTGTATCCACGACCAACTTTATAAAAAACAAAATTGATCAATATCCCCAAGAATCACAACCAAGCCCTAGTGGCTCAAAATAATTGGAAAAAAAAAAAAAAAACTCATTGAAAATCAATCAAATCAACGGATTGAAGCAGCAAATCCGAAGAGAATTACTCTGTGAATTGGAGATGATGAAGAAAACAGTAATTAAGAAGTAGAATTGACCTGATAGGTGGTGTCGAATTTGTCGTACATGAAGCGAGTGATGATGCTGGTCTTGCCGACGGATTGATCGCCAAGGAACACCAGCTTGTATTTGGCCAGAGGTGACACGACCGCCATAGAATTGATTTCTCAATCTCTCTCTCTTTCTGCGTTTTGAGACGAACAGATCTGAATCTAATCTAATCTAATGTTTCTCAAATGTTGTCAAACGTTGAGAGAGAGAGAGGGAGAGGAAGTTTCGGAGGAGAGAGAAATAGGAATGATGCAACCGACGCTGCTTTGATTTCAATCAATTTATAAATTTATATGTATATATAGTTTGGGAGAAGAAACCGCGAACCTCACGACGAAGACGACAAGTCAAATCTATCATTGTATCATCATCAACATATCATATCATCATCATCATCAACATATCATATCATCATGGTAAATTATAGGATATTTATTGGTTGATCTAGGCCACCGCGTGTTGCTGCTTCTGCGATTTTGTATTGAATGGATGGAGAATATAAAAGAAGAATAATTATTTGTAATTGAAGAGGAGTACCATTAAAGTCAAGTTTGGGAGGTTCTAAATAATCTATCTTTCTATCTTTTTATTTTTTTTTTATTATATTACCTATCTATTTTTCTGTACATCTTTTTGTAAAAAGATAAAAAGTGCACTTATTTAGGTCATCCCAAACAACCCTTAAGTGGCGCTCAAGGACGAATTAATAATTTTTCAAATTGTGGGGGAAATTATTAAAATATGAAGTTGGAAAAATTAGTCTAATGTCCCTTCTCATTTTTAATAATGGAAGAGATCCATAATATTATTTTATAATATCTAAGGTCCCTCAACCCTCAACACCCATATATCACAAAAAAATTTGATCCCCTAAATCAAACTACCTCTCTTTTTCTTCATCTCTCTCTCTCTTCGTCCTTTGCGCTTCTCATTCGCAACTCTCTCTCTAGCTTTGAATGTGTTTGAATTTGGGATTAGAATACTGCTTTCTCTCTCAAGAACAATCGGCGAACACAAGAATTGGGGATTTCTAGAACTTGATTTGCAGAGAGAGAGAGTAATCAATTTCAATTCGAAAGTTGGAAGGTCTCTGCAGATCTTCCAATGGTGGTTGACATGAACTTCGCCTCACTGTTTGAGAACCTAAAGCTGGAAGATCCATGGCTTCCGCCTAGACCTTGGGGATCGATTTCGTGAGAGAATCCAGAGCTGTTGAACTCGAGACTCTTCACTCAATTGTCTCGAATCGTGTAAACAATGATTTTCATTGTCGGAGAAACAAGAGGAGAAGAACTACTGGGTTTGACAACTGAGTTGCCAAAAAAAGGCATAGAAAGAGGCAAAAACTAGGAGTGGTTGGGTTAAGCAGTGCTGTGGTTTCAGAGAAAGGTTAGGAGAAAGCTCTTCGTCATATTCATCAGAGAAATAAACTTAGAAAAAATCCTAAGACTGGTTATTGTACTTTTGGAGATGGGACTAAGTGACTGAGAACACACATATGGCATGAGAAACGGTTTGCAATGACAAAGCTGTGGGGTTTCCACTTTCCTCTGGGTTTGCAGAGCAGGTAATGCATTATTGTTAGCATGAAAATTATGAAGCCAGATTAGAAATTTGGAAGTTTTGTCATGCTTTCAAACTTCGCCTCACTATTCCGAGAGTGGTTTCTCTCTCGGCTTCGACTCGACGATCTCCGACCACTGTCGAAGCTTCTTCAGAGCGTTGATCCCTCAATTGATATTCAAATTTCTCTTTTTGGCTTTGGTTCTCGGACTTGGAGAAAGTTTTGATTTCCATGAAAAGGAATTGGAAACCAAAGAGAGTTTGTGGGATTTGTACAAGTGGTAGAGGAGACTTACCAGATCCAAAGAGAGAACAACTAGAAAACACTTGTACAAATCCATTGTCACAAGATGGGAAACAAACAGATAGATTGATATTCAAATTTCTCTGGTAAGTCTCTAGTTTGTTCAAATTTATCTGGTTGTTCAAATTTCTCTGGTAGTGTGACAACCCTCGCCACTGATTACTGCTAAATTGTGACTGAACATGATAAGTAACTAGTTAGACTGAAATTCTGAACTGATTGTGTGTGTATGTTGTTTTAGTGCGTTTCTATCTGTTTGCCATTGATTTATCTGTTCATGTTTTAAGTTTCGAACTACAAATTGAAGGCCTTATCGGCGGCCGAATCTGAAATTGATTGGTATTTTATGCTAGTTAGAATCTATGTGATTTTATGGTAAATTTAATTACAAGTTGATTTGGAATGATTAAATTAGATTAAATAATGTTAAATTACATTATGTGGCTTATTTACCAAAATGCCATTAGTGGGCTTTGCTAGACCAATTATTTAGTCTTGATTTACATGTGTTCGCATCACTCTTCATCACTCTTTTGAGGCCATAGCCGTGTGAGAGAGAGAGAGAGAGTAGGAGAAAACTTAGCTCATCAAGAATTTGGCTCGGAGACTGAGAAGATTTGAAGAATTCATTGCATAATTGAGCTTCTACCTTTGAATTGAGGACCTAAGGTAGAAAATTCATCTTCTCCATTGTGAATTCAAGTTGCTTCTTGCATGGTTCTTGGTGAATTAGAGTTTAGAGTCAAGATTTAGTTCAAAATGTTGAATTGAGTGGTAATCCATGCATGCATGTTTACATTGTTGAGTTTTGAGGTTGATTTCATGGAAATCCTCACATGCATGTCTATATTCTAGCTATGGTCCATGAATTCATCATGTTTTTGAGTGAATTGACTCATTTGACCAAGTATTTGAAGCTTTGGTTTCAATTGAACACTTGCATGTTACATGTACATTATGTTCATGAAGTTTTGTTTGGATTTGTGTTTAATTGAACTACCTTTAGGCCTTGATTTTGCAAATTGATCTTTGAAACATGTCATACTATGAGTTTTAAAGTGTTTTCCAGAAAATTGGCCCAAAAGAATCGAATTTGATACTTTAAATGTTGAATTTGAGCTTGGAGGTTCAATCTGGAAATTCCAGAATTTGGACCCATGCTCGAGCGTAAGACTTCACGCTCGAGCGTACACTCTGAGTGCATGCATCTCGCTTGAGCGGGGAAAGTAACGCTCGAGCGTAAAATACGTGTATCCAGTACTTTTCATGTGTTTACAGTCCGCTCGAGCGAGGGAATGCACGCTCGAGCGAGGACTTGTGTCTCACGCTCGAGCGGAGGTTGAGCGCCCATCGAGCGTGAATTGCATGCATCCAGTACTTTTGCTTGAGTTTACAGTCCGCTCGAGCGGAGGAAGTCACGTTCGAGCGGAGATCCTTTGTCTGCATGTCCGCTCAAGCGTAAAAAGCCACGCTCGAGCAAGACCCCTGTTTTCTAAAAATTTTGAAAAGTGCTTTAAAGTACATCTTTGCATCCTCTTTCCATCCTAGGCATTCCTAGGCCATGTTTAAGGCATCTTAATGAGGATATTGATGTAGAACCACACCGAGTCAAAATAGGGACTAAGTCATTGATTCCCAAGTGTGTAACTTAGTATGTGTTCATTCTATAACTGTGTAGAGTTCGCATCTGAGGACGCTCATTAGCCGCTTATAGCCCAGTGCTCTGTGAGTAACAATGTTGTAAAGATATGTTCAATTATGAATATTTTCTGAATGATCAACTGTTCTATTTACTGAAACGTTATTGTTTAATGAATTAATGTTTGTCCTATTTGTAAACTGAATTCGTGGCATCCATAGCAATTTACTGTTACTGTACTGTTACTGCTACTGTTACAGAGATCTCTGTCGGTTCCCACGTTGAAACCACTACTGTTTACTGTTCTGATGGCCATCAACAGACTGTTCGGTCTGTTAAGACCTACTGTACTGTTTTGCTATTGGATGTACCACATATAACTGTTATGGTATCTAAATGACTGATATGACCGTTTAATGACTGAAAGGACATTCGTTCTTAACCCCTTTACACAACTGTTATTCACTGGGCCTTAACTCGCTGTTTATATTTATATGTAGGTGTCCAGGCACCAGATCGGAGTTAAGAGCATTGGGTAGCTCCCTTTTTGTCAAGCCAACCATCGCGCCTCACTTCGAGGTTTCATGTCAATCCAAGCCAGGGCTTTTTGGGGTGTCTCAGTTTGCCCTTTTGCTTCTGTTCTGTAATACTGTATAAGACTTGTACTGTACTGTGCTAATTAGGGATTTGGTCCCTAACCTGAATGTTGTACATATGGTGTATATATATTTTGCTTATAAATGTGAATATGTTACAGAAAAGTCTTTTTGCATTCAGACTGTCACAGCTCATTGGACATCTTTTATTACTGTTTTGGCTTCCGTAAGCCCCTGTACTCTGTATTACTGTCTTTACTGTTAAGCAGGCCTTTGGTATTCACGGATTACTGGCCGATTATGGTCCTAAACCCATAGGGGCGGGTTCGGGTCGTGATAGGTAGGTCTTTGGGTTGTTCAAATTTCTCTAGTAGGTCTCTGGCTTGTTCAAATTTCTCTGGTTGTTCAAATTTTCTCTAGTTGAGTCAAAACACAATTTTCTCTAACATTTTTTAATTTTCTCTGTGATTTTAATTTTTTTTGGATTTCTCTGGTTTAAAATTTCTCTGGAAGAAAAGAGTGAATTGCAATTTTATCTGATTTGATCAATTTTCTCTAGTTGAGTCAAAACACAATTTTCTCTATGATGTTAGAATCCTGTGACAAAATGGGACAAAAGAGAAATTTTCAAGTGCGTTTTGTTGAGTGATAGAAGTTAGAATCCTGTTATTGAAGTAGGATCAGTATTAGTTGTGAGTCATTTTTAAAAGATTGTGAATTAGATTGTCATAATGTTGGTATTTACCTCCACAATTGGTACTAGTTTTCGAGTTGTAGGTTGCAAAAATTTGAACTCAAAGAAATTTTAATTTTCTCTGAGTTTGGGAAGTCCAGAATTTCTCAATTTTCTCTGATTTAAAACCACCACTGCATTCATCAAAGGCAGTGGTAGAGATATGAAAGATAAATTGTGGGAAAATAGTACTAAAAACTTGAAGAGATTTGTAAACTAAAGAAAATAGTGAAAAGATCTGAATAATAATGAAGCCTTGTGAATTTTATCTAGATTTAGCAATTTTCTCTGGATTACCCTTGAATTTTCTTTGGATTTGGCAATTTTCTCTGGATCGATATTGAAAGACCTTAGACATTATGAAAATATTTGATATCCTTTATACTATAAAATTTTAATACTAGGGACCTTAAAAAAAAAATTCTTATTAAGTTATGTCATTTGTAATGATCAAACTCACAAATGACTTAACCTGCATATGACACACATCATTTCACATTACCATTCTATCATATATGTATGTGTTAGAAATTGGGCGCCCATCTGGCATGGCCCTTTGAGTCTTTTTGAACCTGAACCTCTTGAACCTTATCCATGTAAGTTTGAATTTTAATTCAAACTTATTTGGATAACCATTCAAGATATCTATATCTATCATATCAATAGATATGGATAGATAGATAGATATTGGTTATATATCAGATTATATGGTTAATCTGATATATTAAAAAATCAGATACGTATATCAGATACGTTATGGGGTTTTTACCCATAACCTTTTTTCCCAGACTCTCATCTCTCTCTGACTCTCTCCCAAAAACAACGATCAATACCATTTGCACTGTGATTTGTGTGGGTGATATTCACCATTGTAATATCACCCCACTGCTGGGTTGATTGACCAGATTCAGGAAGCACGTGATTTACCCACGAGATCCTTCAGAGTTCAGATTATATCAAGAGGTATGACCTTATTAATTTTTATTCCGCTGCGTCATGTTTTGTTTACATTGGTATCAGAGCCTTGTATGGGTATTTTCGTGCTGTCTTTTATCATGTGTATATTTATAAAAGAGGAAGAGATCCAAAATATTTCATTTTTATGATCATTAATGTCATTTTTAATGCCATAAATGTTTTTATTGTGAAAAATGGAGTCCGACAGTACAAAAATCGGATCAGAAAACACCCGAGAAGGCGGCGCGTGTGATTCACGCGCTGTATGACGCCGCCCAGCAGCGCCACGCGCCACCACGCACCCTCACGCGCTGTCACGCGCTAGGCGCGATTCCCACGCGCCCCCACGCGCGAGCCGTCCCCTCCCTTCCACGCGCGCGCGTTAGCCGCGCCGCTTCGAGCCACGCCACGTGCGCCGCCACGCGCGCGCCATGCGCCGCGCCGCGCCGCGTTGAGCCGCCTCGCGCTGGGCTGCGCTGCGATGAGCGGCGAGCCGAGCCGAGCCGTTTTTCCGCGCTGGCTTGGCTCTAAGGCTCTGTTTGTTTTTTTTTAATTCTGAATTGCGTTAATTGGCCATAATTTATTCGTTATAGCTTTGTTTTAAGCATGGTTGGTACCATCAGACTCAGAATTAAATTTTGTATCCTCTGTAAAATTTTGAAAATTTTACGAAAATAAAAAATATTTTTTATGTGTTAATAATTCATTTTTTATGCTTTAAAATGATTCTGGTATTGCATAAATAATTTTCTGGGGTTGAATTTTTTATTGTGGACTTCTGAAATGTTTTACTATCTACTGGTAATATTGTCTCAGTTTATCAGTTTCTGGATTTTTTTTATTTCTAATTTTATGTGTGTTTATTAGTTATTTAAAATTCCAGAAAATTTCAGAAAATTCCAGAAAATTTCAAAATGATGTACACTTTAATTATGGCATAATTTGAATATTGAATACAACATATTTTTTGGATTTTTAATATGTTGAAATTAGAGGAGCATGATTATTTATTTATTTATTTATTAGAATTCCATTATTAAATGAATATAGCATGAGCTATTTGTAAATTTACATTAAGATGCTATTGTATGGAATTTATCATGCTTTGTATATGCCATAGTCAGTGGGAGGTTATTCGGTTGAGAGAAATCTTTGTAGATTAACTCCCGAAAACCAATATTTTGCGCATAAATTAAATTAAATTTTGGATAATTGTCACCTGTGGCGCAAGAGATGATTACGAGCATAGCGGATTTTCGATCTTGCGACTTGTGTAATATTGTCACTATTTAATTTAGATTTTTGCGGCAAAATTATATTATGCTAATCAAATTAATCCTAATGCGAATTTCTCTCTAAATTAATTCAGCTTATGGAAGTTAATTTGGTTGACCTAGACTTAGTAGAGATGTTCAAATGTGAACAAACTAATCCCATTCTTTAGATGAGCAAAAGTCTTGGAGACTTTAGGTCAAACCTTAATTGGCCAAAGTAAGGAAACATGACTCAAAGTCGCCGTGGTTTTGTTGCCTTGTTTGGCACAATAAAACTAATGTGTGCGCTATGGTTAGCGGCATGCTACGTAGTTTTGGTTGGCGAGTTTTGGAGTTATGAAATTAGTAAGCCCTCAATAGATCTGTATATGATCTTGACTATTGAGCTGCGCGGATTGATTTTGTAATTTGACTTGTAAATAATGTTACATCATTGGATGAAGTAACATTCAAGAGTCACGTCATTCAAGAAATGCGAGCTTGAATAAATTAGTCATTAAGTGTAAGACGAGTAGCCAGTATGAGCAGTGTTTTGCTCTCTACCCAATTATTGGGAGTGGATGGAGCAAAATTTCATGCACTATTATAGTGTGCATTGAAATATCACATGAAGTTAAAAGATTAGCGCTTAGAAGCTGCAAAATCTATTAACACTAAGTGAAAAGATTAGCGCTTAGAAGCTGCAAAATCTTTAACACTAAGTGAAAAGATTAGCGCTTAGAAGTTGCAAAATCTATTAACACTAAGTGAAAAGATTAGCGCTTAGTGGCTGCAAAATCTATGAGCATTGCCAACTTGTCTAAGTCAGGACACTTACTGTTTCCACACTTAGGTGTGAGACATGAGGAGGGGCTTCTTTGTATGATTCCTTAGCTAGGCTAACGTTTTTGAATAACATTTACCACTAAGCGCAAACGTTGCAGCATAGTAATGAAAAGGTCAAGGCCGACAAAGTTGTTATGACTCTAAGAATTTGACGCATCGCTTGTGAGAGCATTGTGTTGAATTAGACTCTTTAGCCTAATTCCCGCTTAAGTTACTTCAAGAGCTGTCAAAGATTGATAGCTTATTCTCTCCTTCTTGTGGATAGTAGAATTAATTGCAAGTAACTATGAAGCGAGAAATAGATATGGCAAGAGGAGTATCGTCATTTTTCAACTAGATGCATTAAAGTGTATGGAGAATAAAATTGACTTGAAGGTGCAGGGGATTAGCACTTACTAGTTAAATTTGCGATTTAGGCGCACTTGAAATCTCCATGACATCCTTTTATGATCTAGTAAATATGAGTTAGTTGTGAGTCATTACCTAGTTGGGCCTAAACCTTTAAAACTTGTCTTCGAGAACTCACACATAAAGATGATTGGAATTAGTTTATGACATTGGTCATGAACCGGTGGCTTATTATACTTAATCACATTAATGAGATGATGACACGATGGTTTGAGTAGGCCTTCTCGGGCCCACTCGCTTATGACATCCTGTTCTCATGTGAATGTGTAACTTTGTTCGCAATGGTTGCGCACAAGTAAGTAGGAAAGCCATAGAAGGTCATTTGTATTGGCACATTTAGTCCACTATGATTTTTGTGACTAGATATGTGTAAGGGTATGATAGCTAAGCCTCAATCTCGACACATTTATAGATTACGATACACATCTGAGTCAAGACTATTTGATCTCCCATAAGTCAAAAGTTTTTAGATGATTTTTTGACATTGCACATATGAGGTTGAGATCAATTAGATAACAGCTTTTGTGCTTTTAGTTTTGACCAAGGTGGCGAGTATCTATTTGAGTTATTTTAGAGAACTCTGTGAAGAGAAATGGATGCTTAGAAAATTGATTATTCCTAATACTCAACAACACAATGGTGTAGTAGAGATAAGGAATTAAATATTGTTAATGTTAGGTGGATAATGGTGCAAAATGTTTCCCAATTAGGAATTGCACTAGTTTGCTGCCTATATCCCTAACTAAATGCCCTTCATATTAGATTTTACACTCCATTTGAGTAATGGATTAGCGGAGAGCCATCTATGGGCGATCTGTAACCGTTAAGCAGCTTATCTTTATTTTACTTCTCATAAGATTACGAAGTTAAGACCTAGGGTTCTATAGCGCATTATTGTATGTTGTCTTGTGAACACATAGGGTCACGTGGTGCATTATTGTATGCTGTCATGTGCACCCTCCGGGTCATGTGCATATAGGTAAGCAGCTTTGTGGGAGTGTAACTAAGTCACATAAAGTTTTCTTAGTAAAGGTGACGTGAATAGAGTTTTGGAACTCTATAAGATAGAAAATTCTAAGCATAGCGCTTTATGTAGCCTAATTGAGAATGAAAAGAAATTTCCAATATCCTAGAGGCAGTGGGAGTGATATGCCTACTAATGGATTAATCCATTAGAGGAGAATACTCTACATTCTTAATTGCGTGGTAGCGAATGTGAAAATTTTCCACGTCACCACTGGGTGATTGAGAGGAAAACATTCATGATTGCTCCGCAAGATGATAAAGAGCCTAGGATAATGCCAAAGGCTCTAGTCTCCTGTTTTTAGAAAGTGGATTAATGTTGCGCAGTTTAAGACAAAGTCTTTGAGGATTAACCATTTCTATAATTTGGTTGACTTTCCATTATGACGCGAAACTGTTCTAAAGTTATGCGTAATTTGGATAGTCATTGTTGAGGCATAAGGCTCGCTAGACACTGAAAAGTCGCACCATTGAGGAAAGTGTAGACCATGAGAAGACTTCCTCCTGGGGAGTGAGGTTATTTTGACTTCCTCCTAGGGAGTGAGGTTATTTTGACTTAGGCTATGATTGACATAAGTTCGGAACATTAATTTATGGACATTGTGACCTAACTTCTCGTTGGAGAATTGGATAAGTAGATCCGTAGGGATTTACCTTCTGTTTTTATGGCGAAAAGTTAGGAGCGCAAAAAGGTTGCTAGTTCCAATAAATCTTTTACAGCCTAAAACAGTTATCCAAATAGTGGTTCTTAGATTTCGTCAAGCCATGATAGGCAAACGATAATCGATGAAGACCACTGAGGCATGATCAATGGTCCAAAAGAAGTTTTTCCTTACTTAGTCATTATAAGCCAGGAATTTATAGGGTTGTCGCCACCTAGGATGGGCAGTCCTCTATTTTAGATATGATGGACATGGGTGATGTAATTTATATGCTCGGATATACGATCCTTAGGGATTGTTTTGGGAGAATTCATGTTTTGTCTTCGATGACTTACATAAGGAATATCCTAAAACGATTCTAGATGCAAAATCGCAAACCCATTGACTTACCTATCGGTAAAAGCTAGAGCCTTAGCTATTGAGTGAATCCTCGGATTGTCTTTAAGATAAACAAATGACCTATATTCCTTGATCTTTTCTTTGTTGTGGGAGCTTAAAGTACGCTATGTGGGCGTATTCAGCATAATAAGTGTTATCTTTGGTAAATGGTCAATTGAATTGTTTAGACATTGACCTTGCTCGTTAGATTGTGGATAGAATGCTTTACTAGTAGTATATTAATTTGCTCCTTGTAAGATTCTATGCGCTATTTGGGCGCATCTGCGCTAGTTGGGCGCATCAAGAATGAACGCAAATTGGTCACCAAAATATCTTTAGAGAGGATATTGTGCAAGAGGTAGTGATCTTAAATCACTTCATGTGAGGCGCACATGGAGGATTCCATTGTATATGCTTATCGCAAGAGGTGCTGATAAGGCTTATGTTTGGAATCTAGAATTGTGATTTTGAATCACTTTATGTGAGGCGCACATGGTGGATTCTGTTGTATATACTTATCGCAAGAGGTGCTGATAAGGCTTATGTTTGGAATCTAGAATTGCGCAAGCTGTGGTCATTTTTTTTTAAAATCGATCACTTATTTTGAGATGATGGGATGTTGACACTATTATGGTTTGTGTCATAATGATTAGCAGATGATGATGTCAGCAGGCAAGATTGGCTCACTCACACGAGCAATCGCCCTTGGCGCTTGGGAGCGAGCAAGGTTGAGACTAGTGGTTTATTTTTTATTTGGAGCCAAGAGAGGCTTAAATTATCCACTATGCATGTCGCCTTGGTTACAACCAAGATGAGGTCGTGTTAAGGACCAAACATGGATGTTAGTACCCACTTTCCATGTTGTGCCAGTTATGGTTAGCCAGATGCGAGATCTCATTTGGCGCCTAGAAGGCGAGCAAATAGAGAATTCGGGTTAGGCGCTAGAAAGCGACTAGACTAATATCTGTACGGTGTATCGAGTATGACGTCACTCTTTTAGAAGAGTTACTCCACCGTAACATGTATTCATACTACATGTGCTTGGCGATCGAGTAATGAAGTGAGAGAATGGATCCCTGTTTCCTCACCGTGTGAGTCTTACATGTCATTATTGATATGACTTTCATTTATGTACCCTTTTGTGACTTTTGACTATGTCATAAGGTAAGGGGTTGATGTTCTGCTACTTTGGTATGTTGCCTGCGGTCATGTATGATTCGACCTTAAGGGACATCACTGGGAAAGCGATCAATCCTAAACTAAATGGCATGAGGGCAAAGGGAAGATCATCTAATATTACACCACTATTGTATATTCACTGCCGGCAACTCACATCGCTCTGTATGAGAGGCGGATTGAGTGTGAATATATTGCAAGAATTGAGAGGGTCAAACATGCTTTTTTTTGAGGGATTAGAGATGTTTTTTGGACCGGTGTAATTAGATGGATCTGGGGTATATGAGACACTATTTCTGTTCTTTTTGGGTTGATGTTTCTATGCTGGCTCATTTATGAGTTTCTAGTATAGAGCTCCCACATGCAGGTGTTCTCAGCAGTCGCACGATGCATTGGCTAGTATGAGATTGTTCATTTTTGGGGAGATTGAGATAGAGATGTGGCAGTGTCATGCCAACTCATGTGCGAGTGGGAGATGTTAGAAATTGGGCGCCCATGTGGCATGGCCCTTTGAGTCTTTTTGAACCTGAACCTCTTGAACCTTATCCATGTAAGTTTGAATTTTAATTCAAACTTATTTGGATAGCCATTCAAGATATCTATATCTATCATATCAATAGATATGGATAGATAGATAGATATTGGTTATATATCAGATTATATGGTTAATCTAATTTATTAAAAAATCAGATACGTATATCAGATACGTTATGGGGTTTTTACCCATAACCTTTTTTCCCAGACTCTCCTCTCTCTCTGACTCTCTCCCAAAAACAACGATCAATACCATTTGCACTGTGATTTGTGTGGGTGATATTCACCATTGTAATATCACCCCACTGCTGGGTTGATTGACCAGATTCAGGAAGCACGTGATTTACCCACGAGATCCTTCAGAGTTCAGATTATATCAAGAGGTATGACCTTATTAATTTTTATTCCGCTGCGTCATGTTTTGTTTACAGTATGTATCATTAAAAAGTGTCTCTCAAGTTTTTATGTTCTCATGTAGCGTAGCTCTTTTCTCTCTCTTTTTTTTTTTTTTCAAATGACATATCAATATACCCTTACACCTTAGTAAAATCGGAGAAGTATTAGACAGTGAGACAGAGAAAAATATATTACAAAAGCATGTGAAGTGGGGTACAATTGAAAAGTGGTGGGTTGCACGCCTCCATATTTGTGTAAAAATAAATTTTATATCCCACTGGGATGTAATTTCCCCTAATAAAATTAGGATTTAAAAAAATAATTATGAATTAATGAAATTTTTTATAAATATTAATAATTAAATTATAAATTTTTCTATGAATATGTAAAAAAAATTTCCCTCATTACACTAGGCCGCAATTACCCCATAAAATTATAGGTACTAAAAAATACTTTTTTTTTTTTTTTTTTGAACTATAGGTACTAAAAAATACTTTAACAATTAATTTTCTTTTATTTTTCTCAATTTTTTAATTAAATATTAAAATATTTAATATTTTTACATTTTAATATTAATCTCTTCATATTTGCAAGTTTAGTAAGTTTTAAAAAAATACATAATTTGTGTTTAAAACAAATAATATAGATGCATCAAAAATTTATTACACATATCATTCAGCAATAGTGACATATACATATCGAGTAATCACTTCAAATTTTAATTCAAGAAAATTTGTGTTTTTTTTTAAACAATATTTGGTGTGTTTTTCTTATTATAATTACAAGGGAAAAATTTAATGTTACGTGCATTATTTAGAACTAATTAATGAATTTGAGGATACATGTTTCAATCATAGATCATGAAAGTGATTGACTCATTGGTAAACTTAATTAGATTTTTTAAAAGGGAATTTAGTAGAAAATTATGTTTTATGTACTTATATTTCAATTAGTTCATAAGATATTCTTATATTTCAATAAATCTTATTATTTTTAAAATTTGGTCCGTCAAATACTAATTCCAATTGTATGTTTCATCAAGCTTTTAAAATCTCCAAATTAATAGCATTTTGACATCATGAGCTCAAACACCTACAACAAATAAAAATGTATTAGTGTGTGAGTGATTTTCTGATCACACTGCCCTTCTTAGTAATTCAGCTGTAGAACACAGGCAGAATATATGGCACCCTACTGTCCTGCACAGAAAGAAAAGGCTCCGGCGGTGGTTCTTCCACCCGAGGCACTCCGATGATCAAGTCAGTATATCTCTCCAAGATAATCAAGTATTCAACTCACAAGCTTGAGTATAAAAACATACCTTAGACCCATGGGGGTGCCTCTCTTTTATAGCCAATACAATCCTAGTCCCAATAGGAGCCTGGTCCTAATGGACTTAGGATTATTGCTAATCTGGGACTTCCAGTGGGATTAGGATAAACTCTCTAAGAGTCTTATCTTTTCCCAAACTGAAGTCTTCTCCCAATCTAGGACTCTTGTCCATACCCAAGTTGAGTTCCCTCTTCATTCTAGGACTCTTGCCCCTTATCCGCTTATCTCGGATTCCGATATCTTCGGAAATAACCTCGGCAACTCTAAGATAACCTCGGCGTAACTACCACGACACGTGGCACCTCGGCCGACACGTCGGCGTCACCTTGCCACGTGTTGGTGATCAGAAAATATATCCCCACAACTGCCCCCTAGGTTCTATTACCTCGGCATTCTGAGGTGATGGAACCTATATTATTCCTCTTTCCAGTACTTCGGCATAAGAACTCTTCAGCCGAGGTCGTTCATCTCAGGCCGACATGTCTTCTTTCAATAACAAGAATTCAAATGAACTCTCCTACGCGCATGAGCTGTCATGCATCACTTCTCAACCGTTTCCACTTACGCGTTATATCGTCATTGGCCCGTGTCTGTGACGTGCCTGTAAGCCGTCTTCCGTCTGTCTGCGCCGTTCTGATGTATGCGATGTTCTAGGTGCATTTAATGCCCTGTTTTGCCGCCGTTTCAAGTTTTTAATAAAACTTTGTTTTTTCCTTCTTTCTTTCCTTACCTTTGCATTCAATTTACTTGCTTTTCTCTCTCTAAAGCTCTTGCTTCTTGAATCTTCCATTGCTAAGGCTCCAAGTTCTGCAACCGTCTTCGTTCGCCTTTCTGGTGAAGCTTTTACCACTCTGGTACTTCAGTAACCGTCGTCTGTCTTCGGCGAATTCTATTCCGGCCTTACTTCGTTTGGTAAGCAGCTGTTCCCTCTTACCTTAGTTCTTGATCTTTTCTGGAATTTTCTTGCTATTACTATCTTGCTCAAACATTTAATTTACTGGATCATTTATCTGGATGCGTCTATTCCACGATTTTGCTCATGTCTTGCACACTTGCACTGTTTCACCACTTTTTTGCCACTATTCTTGGCCTTCAACCCTTTGTATTCTCCATGTTTCTGATAGCCCCTTTTTGTTCTAAATTCTGAAACTTCGTCTTTGTTTTCTGTTTTTTGTATCTTTTCCAGATCCGTGCCTTTGATCTTCATCTTCATAGTTTTTAGGCTTGGGATTTGTTTGTAGAACCTTTAATTTTTAGGGAAAACTGAAACAAGCCTTACCAGTACTTACCTAGGTTTTTGCCAAGGTTCCAATAACCCTTTAAGAACATCTTCTTTCGGTAACCAAATTCCTTTACGCCGAAATCATGGGTATGTGGAGACATAGGGTAGATACCCCAACCAAACTTGAACACTTTAGGGAAGAGTTCGAAATTCCTGCCGACGTCCATCTGAGACTGGCTGGGGATGACGACTCTATTATGCCCACAGACAATACGATGCCCTTTCCCGTTGTCGCCTTTATTGAATGTGGACTTCGGCTTCCACTCAATCCCCTCTTTCGTGAAGTTCTTCATTACTATAAGTTGAACCCCATGCAACTTACTATTAACTCTTATCGAGTGATTAACGGTATCATAGCCCTAGCTAGGCAGGAGAACGTTAGGATCACCCTTGTCGATATCCAATATTGTTATACCATGTGCGCCCTGAACCTAAAAGAAAAAGGTTTCGTCCATTACCTCAAGCCGAGGTCCACCGAATTCAAAATCGTAACCGACCTCCCAGACTCCAACAAGGGGACTGGAGATGACTACTTCATTGCCTCTGGAAATTGGGAGTTTGCCCCAGACGAGGATGTCCATCTATACCCTCTTCCTCGAACAGTTAAAGAGAGCAAGGGTAAGAGCCCAGTGTCAATTACTTAGTTGTTTCTTTTTTAAGTCTCCAAAACTTTGTCTGTTGCTAATGTCTTGCTCTTCTTGCAGATGTTCGCAAGCCACCAAAGGATTTTCGCCAGTCCTACTTTCCAGGAAAAGACTTAAAGAAGCTCCTAGATCTGCCAATCCAAAAGCGCAAGGCTCCACTGGTACTGAATTTTATTCCGACGTACAAGTCTACTCTGCCCGACGTCCCGAAAAGAAAGAAGAAGAGCTTATCTCCTCCCTCTGCTACCACTCTACAAACCGCATCAACATCTCGGGCTAGGGTCAACCTCTGATCCAGCCGATCAACCATCAACTTCAGCCCCGTACTTAATCCCAATACCAGAAAGAAAACGTTGGCGACGACTTGTCAAAACTGCTGAGATGGGTCGCCCGAAGCCTGTTGCCCAAGATCTCCTAGCCGACCTTCCTGCGGACGTTGATGCTCAGCCGATGCAAACCATGCCTCCACCAAAGCCGAAGAGAGCTAAGAAAGCCCAGCCAAAGGTTAAAGTGACTCAGGTTGAATCTGAGGACACTTTACCTATTTCAAAACTTGCTGAGAGTAAGAAGACTTCTTCCGTTTCTGCCAAAAGGTCTGCTGAGGCCCAACCTTCTGAATCCCCCAAATCGAAGAAGCCGAAGTCATCGTCTGCGATGACTTCGGGTTCTAAGAAACCAGATGTCCCCTGGGCACCTGCAATTACTCTGGAAGACAGGCCAATCATGACCAGTGAGAGTGCTGATGACATTAATGTCAGCGTTGCTCTCAGTACGACGTTGCTCCTTCCTGGTAATCTGGAGCGAAATGCCGGGTATAGTGAGTATGAGAACTGTGCCCTAATGCTCCAACACTCCGTTCAAGTAAGCGTTCCTACTCGGTACCTTTTTTTTCTTTTTTGTTTTCATATTTTAAAGAGTTTTTTCTAATACTTCTATTTTCTTTCAGGCCATCCAGCATGCCCATTCGTTTTCAATGCAATCTTTCAAGAATCGAGAGAAGTTAACCGATCTGAAGAGGGAGTTTACTGCCCTCCAGAAAACCAATAAAAGTCTTCAATTAAAAATGAAGAAGCTGGAAGACCAGGCCGAAGCTGCCACTAAGGCCCAACAGATAGCAGAAGAAAAAGCTGAATCTGCTAAGGCTATCAGGAAGGTCGCCGAGGCCGAGAAAAAAGAGGCCGAGGATAAAAAGGCCCAAGCCGAAAAGGAACTTCAAGAGGCCTTATCTACTAAAGACGCCGAAATCAAAGCGGCCGACGAAAAGGCCTATGCTCAAGGTATGGCCGACGTTACAGAGGAATACAAACTACAAGTTAGGCAGGCGTGCAACAGGGGCTTCTCCCTTGGTTGGATGGCCCTTGCAAAGAAACTTAATCTTCCTGACAATTCACCACTGCGCCAAGCCGACGCTATTCCTCTTCCATTTCCTCCACCTCCACCTCCAAGCCAAGCTGAAGATGAATCTGAGTCTAAATTTGAGGATGAGGATAAGGATGATGATGAGGCTTGGTAAGGAAGCCCAAAGATGCTAGTGAGACCAAGTCCCCTCCTCAGGATGATCAAGTCCTAGACTTGACTCATGAGGAGGATGAGGAGGTTATCAAGGAGACCACTCCTGAGCAAGCATCATCTGATGTTCCTCCATTCGATAGAAGTCTTGATCAAACACTTGCCGAAATTGACGCTGAGTTGGCGGCGGAAAAGAGTGCCGAGGTGGTTCCACCTGAATCCTCCGAGGTTCCAGCCTATCCAGCTGTTGATGCTGAAGGAGCTTGACTCCAATGTCTTTCTTTCCTTGTTGTTTGAACTTTTTTACTTTTCTATTTTCTGGACAATGTAAGCTTCCTTTTGTGGCCGATGTGCCTATCTTTGTCACTGCCGAGCAATTTACTTTTGGTTAGGCCATAGTGCCTTCTTTGTACACAACTGCAACTGTTTTTCTCTGAATGCTTTAGTCTTTATTTTCTCTTGATTGCTTCTGCATGGTTCTATACTTAGAATTTTTGGCATGCCTTTCATACTTTGCCTCCTTTGTGCAATCTTCTTGGGGTTCAAGACCTCGGGTATAGTAACTACAAGCTTTACTTCGGCAAGATACTGACCTGCAAACTCTTCATGAATTTCAACAAGTATATACTATTCGATGCTATCTTTGCAAACATTTCTCAAGTTATAACAAGTGCTAAACAATGATCTACTTGCTACAAATTTCAACAAGTGTTTAAACAATATACTTAGCTTTTATTTCAACCTGTAAATTGCTGCAAATTTCAACAGATGATCATATGTCAGCTTAACGTCATTTTGTAAATTGCTACAAATTTCAACAAGTGTTAAGTATCTTCTTTAGGTTTAACCAACCTGTAGATTGCTATAAGGGTTTAAGCAATAACCTCGGCTTCACTTCAACTTGTAAATCGCTATAAATTTCAACAAGTGAAAAGAAACAGTAATCATCTCAGCTTAACTTCAACTTGTAAATTGCTACAAATTTCAACAAGTGAAGATAAGGAACCATCTCAGCTTATCTTTAACTTGTAAATTGTTACAAATTTTAACAAGTGAAGATAAGGAACCATCTCGGCTTAACTTCAACTTGTAAATTGCTACAAATTTTAACAAGTGAAGATAAGGAACCATTTCAGCTTATCTTCAACTTGTAAATTGCTACAAATTTTAACAAGTGAAGATAAGGAACCATCTCGGCTTAACTTCAACTTGTAAATTGATACAAATTTCAACAAGTGTTAAGTGTCTTTGTCTTCTCTCTGCCCCCAATGTGAACCTGAGTTCCACTTTGGTTCTCATTATGCATGTCTCTCAGAAACAACATTATGTAACTTTATTAATCATATGTGTTTGAAGAATTCTGAAAAGATTTTATTGATGACATCAGCCAAAAAATAAAGCACATCTTAATGATAGAAAAATTTCAAATTACAAGTGTTCCAAGGTCTTGGCAATGCTTTGCCCTCATTGTCTTCAAGCCGATAAGCTCCATTGCCTAATAATGAAGTAATTCGGTAGGGTCCTTCCCAGTTTGGGCCAAGCTTGCCCTCTCTGGGATCCTTCTTGTTGCCGACGACTTTTCTCAGGACTAAGTCGCCGATCTGAAAATCTCTTGGATTGACCTTCTTGTTGTAAGTTCTGGCAAGCTGTTGCTGGTATACTGCGAGCTGAATTGCAGCTTTCTCTCTTCGTTCTTCCAAAAGATCTAGATCTCGGGCTAAGAGTATATCATTAGTCCCATTCTCAACTCCCTGGGTTCGGATCCCTGGGATGCCGACTTCCAGTGGAATGACTGCTTCTGTACCATAAGCCATGGCGAAGGGGGATTTCCCTGTTGATCTTCTCGGTGTAGTCCGATATGCCCAAAGTACGTTGGGTAACTCGTCTACCCACTTTTCTTTTGCTGCCTGCAGTCTCTTCTTTATTCCATCCAAAATTACTTTGTTGGATGCTTCTGCTTGCCCATTGCTTTGGGGAAAACTTGGTGTTGAAAAGTAATTCTTGATCTTGAATTTTGCACAGAAGTTCTTGATGAGTTTGCTGTCAAACTGCATTCCGTTGTCGACAACGATTGCTCTTGGAATCCCAAATCTGGTGATGATGTTTTTCCAAATAAAATTCTTGACATCCACATCTCGGATTTTTGCAAGAGGTTCAGCCTCTATCCACTTTGTGAAGTAATCTGTTGCTACTAGCAAGTATTTTCTCTGCCCAGTTGCCTGGGGAAGTTGCCCAACAAGATCCATGCCCCACTGGGCAAACGGCCAGGGGCTGGATACTGGGTTCAGGTCGGCAGCTGGCTGATGAATCAAAGGTGCAAACCTTTGGCATTGTTCGCATTTCTTCACGTATGCTTCTGCATCTTTTTGCATGTAGGGCCACCAATACCCCTGCGTAATGGCCCTATGAGCTAATGATCTGCCCCCCGCATGGCTTCCGCAAATTCCTTCATGAATTTCATACAAGAAATCCTCAACCTGCAAAGGATGTACGCACCTTAAAAGGGGTCCAGTGAAGGACCTTCTGTAGAGATGTCCGTCTACTCTTAGAATGAATCTTGCCGACTTCAATCTGACTTTGTGTGCCTCCTTGCGGTCTTCTGGAAGCTTTCCTTCTTTCAGGAATGCAACAATTGCATCCATCCAGCTTGGCCCCATGTCCACACACATTGCTTCCTGATTTGCGTTCTGTGGTTCTATGATTGGGCCCGACATATATTCGATCATAATAGTTCTTGTCTTTCCAATCTGCATTGAACTTGCCAGGTTGGCCAACGCATCGGCGTGGCTGTTATCATCTCGGCTTACTTGGAGAAGTCGGCAGTTCTGAAATAAGGCTGCCAATCTGATGACCTCTTTTGCATATGCCGACATCCTCTCGTCTCTGGCTGCAAATTCTCCTGTTGACTAATTAACAATTAATTGTCAGTCACAAAAAACTATTACCTCATCTGCTTCTGCTGCTGCTGCCAGCTTTAGCCCTGCAATTAATGCTTCGTATTCTGCTTCATTGTTTGAGGCCCTGAACCCCACAACCGGATGGACTGTTCTATTTTTTTCTCCATCTGGAGATATCAGCAGTACTCCTGCCCCCGCCCCTTGCCGGTTTGAACTTCCATCGACAAACAGTCTGAAGGAGTCTCCGATGTAAAATGCTGCAGGGGTCTGAGCTTTTCCTCCCTGTGTTCTTTTGTCTTTGGATGGGCTTTTCCTTGCTTGCTTGGACATCGTTCATCATGGCTCAACGGAGCCCGATATTCGATTGGTTCTGGCTGTGACTCGGCCACGAAGTCGGCCAAAACTTGGCCCTTAATTGCTGTTCTCGGTCTGAACTCCAGGTCATACTGGCCCAGGGCTACTGCCCATCTTGCTATTCTTCCTGTTAAGTCTCCTTGTTGCAACAAGGACTTCAGTGGCGTGCTCTGTTAGGACCACAATCTTGTGCGCCTGAAAGTAATGGTTCAACCTTCTTTGAAGCCATTACTAAGGCTAGCATTAATTTCTCCAGTGGTAGATACCTTATTTCTGCGTCGGCCAAGGTTTTGCTTACATAGTAAACAACCTTTTGCTCCCTTTTTTCTTCTCGGATTAATACCGCACTTACTGCGTGTTCTAAAACAGCTAAATACAAGAACAGCTCTTCCCCAGGTTCAGGTGTTGAGAGGACTGGAGCCGTGGTCAGGTATTTCTTTAGGTCGGCCAAAGCGGCCTCACATTCTTCAGTCCATAGGAAGTCTGTGGTCTTTTTCACCAGGTTGAAGAAGGGTTTACACTTATCTGAGCTTCGGCTTATGAACCTGTTTAGGGCTGCGGCCCTTCCAGTAAGCATTTTGTACCTATTTTGTCGATGTTGGGCTTTTGTAGGTCCAGGATGGCCTTGATCTGATCTGGGGCTGGCCTCTATTCCCCTTTCTTGTTACCAGGGATACCCTAGAAACTTTCCAAATCCAACTCCAAATGCGTACTTTGATGCGTTGAGTCGGAGCCGATATGTTTTGAGGATCTCAAATACTTCTTTTAGGTCGGCAAGATGACTCCTGGACTCTTTGGTCTTTACGACCATGTCATCGATGTAGACTTCTACTGTTTGGCCGATCAAGTGCTTGAAACATTTTGGTTACCAGCCTTGGTAGGTTTGCTCCTGCGTTTTTTCAACCCAAAAGGCATCACCCTGTAACAGTACAGGCCTTTTTGGGGTGATGAACGCTGTCTTCTCTTCGTCTAGGGGGTACATGGCTATCTGGTGGTACCCCCTATAAGCATCCAGGAAGCTCATCCTTCCATGTCCAGATGTGGCATCCACCAGCTGGTCAATTTTGGGCAGAGGGAAGCTGTCTTTGGGACAGGCTTTGTTCAGGCTTGTAAAATCTACGCATACTCTCCATTGCCCGTTCTTCTTCTTTACTACCACAGTGTTTGATAGCCATGTCGGATAATTGACCTTCTCTGATTGGCCCTGGCCTCTAGAAGTCTATCTACTTCCCTCCTCTACTGCTTCAACGTATATCAACGTCGGTTTTCTGGCTCGTTGTATTACAGGTTTGGCCGACCTGTCAACGTTCAGTCTGTGGCATGTGAACCTCGGGGTCAATGCCAGGCATTTCATAAGGTGTCCAGGCGAACACCTCTATGTTTGTTCTCAAAAAGGCTTCCAGTTCCTTTTCTTCTTCTTCGGCTAAGCCTGAGCCGAGAAGAAAGAAGCGTTCTTCATCGCCCTCCTGGACGAGGATTTTCTTTAGTGTTTCCTCACTCTTCTCGGTCGGCTCCTTGCCGACATCATCTAGGACCTCCATGTCCTCACCTTTAATCTCTGCCCTTCCCTGGTTCTTGTATGTTGCAGGTTGTTTTCATTGCTGCCATGGAGCAATTTTTTGCCTGCAACTGGTCTCCCTCTGACTTCTTCAATTCCATGTTCCTGTTGGGAACCGCAATAGTTGATGCAACATTGAGGGGACTGCCCCCATTGCATGCAACCATGGCCTTCCCAAGATGATGTTGTATGGTGAAGGTGTGTCAATCACGATGAACTCTGTCCTGATCTTCTTAGTGTCGGCTTGTACTTCCAAATTTGTAGCGCCCAGTGGCCACGTCGGCGTTCCATTGAAGCCGACCATCGGGCCATTCGATTGCTCCATGTCATCTGGGTGAAAGGCCCAGCTCCTTGTAACATCTAACATACATGATGTCACAAGAGCTGCCTTGATCTATCAGGATACGTTTCACTTGGCACTCCCCAACCTGGAGGGATACTACCAAGGTATCATTATGCGGGTGCTGGACCATCTCTAGGTCGGCTTCGGTGAAGGCTATCATCGGGCCTGGGTACTCTTCAGGCCGAGGTCTTTTCTGTCCGACCTGGTTCACGTGCTGCAGGTGTTTTACTCTTTGGGTTTCCCCCCGTATGTCGTTTTCGTTCACCTTGGAGTGAATTACGTTAACCACCCTAGGTCCCCCCTCCCTGTGGTTGCTGTGCTGGGGGAGGCGGGGGGCTGCTGGTGCTTGAGGCAATCTTGCCTGCTCTTCTCTGGTCCTGGCTTCGTCGACAAGATCCCTCAGATGACCTTGTCTTACTAAGTCCTCTAAGTATGCTTTTAGGGCTCTGCAGCCCTGAGTTGGGTGCCCTTCTTCATTGTGGTAAGCACAACGCCCTACCAACGTTCCTGCCCATGTATTCCCCTGGGGGCCTTTGCTGGTGCTCTGAAATAGGGTTGATTTCAGATTTGATCCAAGACTTTGTGGACCGGGATTCGGAACACAGTCGTCACTGCCTGTTTGCCCCTCAATTCTGTTTCTGCTTTGCTAAATCCGTTGTTACTTCGGCCTCGCTTCGGCGAGCCGTTCCCTTTTTTCCTGTTTTACCTCCTTATTCCCCGATGTATCCTCCTCGGCTCTGGCATACTTCTCGATTCTTGCCATGAGCTCCTCCATACTCTTCGGTAATCTCTTCGCCAAAGATTTCCGCAAGTGAACAATCATCTTTCAGGCCGTTCTTGAAGGACACGACCACCACTTCTTGGTTGCATTCGGGTATTCGATTGAACACCTCGTAGTATTTTTTTGGCATAGACCCTAAGGCCTTCATCCTTGCTGATCATCTTTAGAGCCATTAATGCGTCCACCCTCAATGGCTGCAGCTTGTTTGTCACGAACCTGGCCACAAACATCTCGGCCAGGCCTTCCCAAGTCTTCACGCTTCCCTTTGGCAGTTTGTGGAACCAATCTGATACAATCTCCCCAAAGGACGAGGGGAACACTTTGCAGAGCAACGGCTCGTTTCCACTATATAATGCCATTGAGTTCAAGAATAATCCAACATGGAAGTTAGGGTCTGACTTACCATCGTAGATTTGAAACCTTGGCATACTGAATCTCTTTGGTGCCTCAAATTTGTCCAGTTCTACCGAGAACGGTGTTCTCGGCTTGTCGGGTGAGGTAACCTCGGCTTCAACATTTTGTTCCTTCCTCTTGAGGTAGTTTCTCAAGTCTTCTTTACTCCTCCCCGGAGCTCGGCTATCTTTTGACTTCAGTCTTTTCGGCGCACTACTTTCGGCCTCGTGGTGGGCCCGTTTTGATCTTTCTCCATGGGTTGTGTCAAAGCAGAGTGCCTGCCCTTGGACATGCCGATGTTCTTTGGGCTGTGGGTCCTTCGTGTGATATGTCCTTTGGGACTTCTCTTGTCTCGGCTCTTCTCGTCCGACCTCCCTGGAGGTCTGGTGGGAATGTCTTCCACTCCTGGTGTGCCGAGGTGCTAAAGGGATCTGTCCCCCCTTCTGGGTGTTGGCTGCTGGAACTGGTGTGTCATGCAGTGGGAAGGGTGGCTGCATGACATTGTTTTGCATCATGAAGTTGACGACCGACTGTAGGTCTGCCAACTTGTCTGCCAGTTCTTTCACTTCCTCATCCCTCTGTAGGCACCTATCCCTCCATACCTGGAGGTTATCTTCGTTGTAGTATCGGTCCTGGTCTGTCTTCTTTGAAGTGTCGCCCTCCTGGCCGACTCCTTCTCCTCCGTGCCCCTGGTCACGGGCTTCTTTGTTGTGGTTGTCTCCTTCAATGTCAAGGTCGATAGGCCTGCCACTCCCAGCGGGAGCGTCGTCCCCAACCTTTTCTTTCTGTGTGTTACTGGCCATCTATTCGTCTTTCTTTCCCACAGACGGCGCCAAATTGTGTGAGTGATTTTCTGATCACACTGCCCTTCTTAGTAATTCAGCTGTAGAACGCAGGCAGAATAGATGGCACCCTGCTGTCCTGCACAGAAAGAAAAGGCTCCGGCGGTGGTTCTTCCACCCGGGGGCACTCCGACGATCAAGTCAGTATATCTCTCCAAGATAATCAAGTATTTAACTCACAAGCTTGAGTATAAAAACATACCTTAGACCCATGGGGGTGCCTCTCTTTTATAGCCAATACAATCCTAGTCCCAATTGGAGCCTGGCCCTAATGGACTTAGGATTACTGCTAATCTGGGACTTCCAGTGGGATTAGGATAAACTCTCTAAGAGTCTTATCTTTTCCCAAACTGAAGTCTTCTCCCAATCTAGGACTCTTGTCCATACCCAGGTTGAGTTCCCTCTTCATTCTAGGACTCTTGCCCCTTATCCGCTTATCTCGGATTCCGATATCTTCAGAAATAGCCTCGGCAACTCTGATAACCTCGGCGTAACTACCACGACACGTGGCACCTCGGCCGACACGTCGGCGTCACCTTGCCACATGTTGGTGATCAGAAAATATATCCCCACAATTAGTATACATCAAGTGATTAGAATTGTTACACTTTAGAGGCTTAAATGTAAACATTCAAACACTTATTAATGGTGTACCATAAGAAAGACTTAATTATGAACTGATTATAATCATGTTATGAACTATTATAATGAAAAAAAGTTGTGAACCATTATAATTTTATTACAAACTGAAAGGACATAAAAGTTTGCACTTTTCAAGTTTGTGTATTATAATTTCTTTATTCACTGAACTCTTACACTCTCACTTATTAGTATAAGACAATTTTCAAAACCTACGTACACACTGCAATATGTAATTCATTACTATTTATGTAGGTGAATTATGTAATAGTACTTCTAATTTCCATTTTTTTAGTGATAAGTTGTTGAAGTTCAAGTTCTAGAATAGTATTCTCATTATTTATTAATAGTGACTTGTTAATTTAATAATTATTTAAATTTGTCGTAACTCGTCCACTTCAGATTGTCAAAAACTTTAGAGAAAATATCATTTCGCCCTCAAACTTTCACACATTTTTTAATTTGATCCCCAGACTTCAATTAATATCAATTTTACACCCAAACTTTAGAAATTTTGATCAATTTGGCCCCTGCCGTCACATTCCCTCAACAATTGGACGGAATGTGCTAATGTGGGGGGCAAATTGATTTTTAACGTATAGTTTGGGGGATGAATTGATTTTTAATTTGGGAGCCAAATTGATTTTTAAAGTATAGTTTGGGGGGTAAAATAAAATTTCAAATGAACTTTGTAGACAGAATGTGACAGTAGGGGTCAAATTGATCAAAATTTTGAAAGTTATAGGTGGAAAATTGATATTGATCGAAGTTTGAGGGTTAAATTGAAAAACGCGTGAAAGTTTGGGAGATAAAATGATATTTTCTCAAAACTTTATGCTATCTCTTCTATGTATATATACATAGACAGTACAAAAGTATATGGAAAATAAAAGAAAGAAGAAGGAAAAAAGGAATAAAAGAAAAGAAGTCAAATACTTTGTGCTATCTCTTCTATATGTATGTATACATAGACAGTACAAAAGTATATGGAAAAGAAAAGAAAGAAAAAAGAAAAAAAGGAAATAAAAGAAAATAAAATAAGAAAACTGAGAAACAGGAAAGAAATTAACAAAGGAAAATAAGGAACTCATTATTCTCAAACATTTATAAGTTTAATTTAGATTTGAGGTCTCCAAATTACACCAATTATACAAAACATACAATTTTCCTTATGTTTATATAGAAATAAAACGAGTAATCATCACTAAAACAGACATATCTCAATCCATATTTAGAATTTTGATATGAGACCATTACTATTAGAAACTAGACTTTTAGGGATTCAATTTAGACATAAACTTTACTAGAAACCAAGTTCAAGAGTCGGAAATATGCCTAATCAAAGTTCACAGATGAAGCTATTTGGAAGATCGGACAGTTGATTGGTTAGACCAAAATCTAGTTTTTTGACCCTCTATTTTATAGACTTTTGTAACTTATAAGCAACTACATTAAGAAGTAAATAGGCATAAAAGCACTAATAAAACTGTCATGACCCAAACCCGCTCTTATGGATTAGAGTTATAACCGGCTAGTAATTATGAGATTACCTGCGGCCTTAGTCAGAAATCAAATCATATTTAATAGTAGGGGGCCATATTACGGAAGCAAAATTTATAAAGATTGTCTAATGAGCTGTGCATACATGGCTCAACCAAAACATTCTCATATATGTAATAGCTCACACTATACAAACATCCATATTATGTATGTATTACATAAGTCCAAGATTATTCAAAAGTCAGTATTAACAAAAACTAAGGTTATACACAAGGTTGGTCATGCATGACCACAAAAGAACAAAAGGAAAAGCAAAGTGAGGCGACCTTGGTTGACTCCTCAAAACTTGGTTTCTCATTGCTCACTGGGGCTGGGGCTAGGGCTGGGGCTGGACATCCTGCTACTCACCTACATACATATAAATAAGGAGTGAGCAAATGCCCAAAGAATAATACCAAAGTAAAGGAATTCATGAACGAGATTCGTTTAATCATAAGTTATAAACTACACTCGTTGATCGATAACAACGCAAAACGACCTTAGGTACAACACATCATATATCATATCCTTATTGATATACGAAACGACCTCAGGTCTAACTCGTATTTGCAAAACGACCTTCGGTCCAATATATGCGAAACGACCTTGGGTCCATCATATGTAAAACAACCTTGGATCCAATTCATGTATAAAACGACCTTAGGTCCAACCAATCCATATTCAAGTTTGTGCGCACTCATGATCCATGATCATGTTCACATCCGCCTTTACGTTCAAAATGACCTTAGGTCCAATCATTTCTTTATTCGAAACGGCCTTTGGCCCATTTCACAGTTATACAAAATGGCTTTAGGCCCATTTTATATCCTCTTCAAGTAAACCAAACGGCTTTGGGCCCATTTCATAATCATATATCAATACTTCACATATTTCATTGCGAACCAAGTGGATAAAAATACTCATTCACAGTATCAAATCAGAAGTTTAGAAACTTACCACACAAGTAACATTTAGAAAATAATATATACACAAATTATCTTTACTAAGATATTACTCACAGTGTTCCAGTGCTTGATTCGTTCTTGCACTTAACCCTACATAATTCATAACACATTGGGTCATAATATAATTCAATTCATTCTTTAGTTTGCTTAATGTTCTTAGGCTTCTTTCGTGTCCTTTAATTCATTTAGGATGCTCAATGTGTGCCTAAGAATACTCAAAAATGGAAGAGAACGGAAATTGGAACATAATACAGCTTGTCAAAAATTTCTGAAACAGGGCACCTTGCTTAAGCACAGCTTTGGTCGCTCGATCAGTCTGTAAAACTCTGTAAAAGTACTAGTTGCATGAATTTTACGCTCGAGCGAGACTTTTGTCGTTCGAGCGACGAGCCATAAGAAACAGGGTTCGCTCGAACGTAAGGTTTGCCACTCGAGCTGCCGTGCAATTCTCTGTAAAACTTCTGGGAGCTTGATTTTTACGCTCGAGCGACGCTTTCCTCGCTCCTGCGAACAAGTCGAATTTTGAAATTTCCAGAACTGTGTTTGAAGTTCAAATACACATTCAAAGGTCCAATTTCGTGCTAAACTCACTCAAACATGCAAGAACACTCCCAAGTACATATATTTGAAGATGACTTCAACCATAGTTCAAAATTCCATGGATTTATCAAACTTTGAATCGAAAACTATAGATAATTATAGTCCATGTTCTTTATCATACATTTACAAGCTTCAAAGCTTTCAAAACTCAACAATTCATTCATGCATGTATTAAACACCCCTTAATTTAACATGATTATTAAGGTTTTATGCTCAAACATGAGAAATCATTATAAATCCAAGCATACATGTCTATATTGATCTCAAATTCATCCATTTAAAGCTTAATTCATATAACTAACTTCATATATGCCTTGAATTCACTTAATTACAAACTCTTACTCAAGAATAAAGAGTTAATTACTCACCTAGGAGCGTCAATCTTCCAAATTCTAGCTAGTTCGTGAGTTAGTCTTCTCAATCTTCAAGCTTTTAGCTCAATTCTTCAAATTCGCCTCCATTCTCTCTCTAGAACCGTCTCTCTCTCTATATATATATATTCTTCTCATCAGATTTTGAGCTCATGTAATGAGCTTAAGCACAATTAGCTTCTATTTATACACTTCCCTAATCAAACTTACTTAGAAATAATTAATTGTGCTTAATTTAATCAATTTAATCTAATTAATTCGATCCGAATCAACTTTTAATTAAATTTCACCATAGGCTTTAAAAATTATGCTAATCACAATGGTATAATCAATTTTGATTTCTGACACCTCTACGGCCCTCAATTTTCAATTTATAGAAGCATACAGAACATATTTTCCTCCGATAGATATAGTTTCAAAAATACATATAATCGTATAATTAGCACGCAAAATCATGTCAAGCACATAATGATAAGCATAATTAAGATTAATTAGCATAACACAGAGTAAGGTTGTTACAAAAACTATTGATGATTATTGAACCCGTCGTTATTATTATTTGTATAGAATTCTGAGGAAAGTACAAGTTATAGAGAGTATTGAAAAACATTGTTCTAATTAAGGTGAGTTGTATTATGTCTTGAGTTATCCCAAATTATTTTATGTTAAATCATGTTTTGTAAACTCCGTTATTGTTTCAAAGATTTTATCTAATTTATTACTTTGTTACTATTTTCCCAAAACAAAACCAAAAAAAAAACAATTGATTTGTATATTGAGTATATTTTGTAAAAAGGAAAAAAATCCATAGATATAACTATTTGGTAAAAATGGCTTTGACAACAATTTAGTAAATGATCATTTGAACAAATATTTTTGTAAATATCTGTCACGATCCAAACCCGCCCCTATAGGTTTAGCGTCGTAATCGGCCAGTAATCCTTGGATTACCAAAGGCCTTCCTGTACAATAAAAATAATCGGGGCTTGCGGAAGCAATAAACAAAAACACCAATAGTCGAATGAGCTGTGCATCTATATGAACAAATAATTACATGCAAAAATGTTAATTTACCCACTTACATTACATAACATATGACATAATATCTTATACAAAACATATGTACGGGTCAAAAGTGTATAACATGACCGAAAGCTTGCTAACGGCCCTCCAAGCCTAGCTTCAACTCGAAGGCACGCAAAACACTTGGTAGGCTTCAAAATGGTGGCTCGGTTCAAGACTCCGCCTAGGCTTGACTTCCACAACGCTCACCTATACATATATATAAAAACAGTGAGCTAAAGCCCAGTGAATAACATTAACGTAAAGGGGTTAGTGAATGAATTCCAAATATATCATATCCGTAAAAAAAATCATGACATAGTCATTCATATCAATCTCATATCAGAACATAACATAATGGTACATCTCACAGAACATATCACTTATCGTCTTCCAACTAGAGTAATCTATTCCGGATACCGATTAAACACATATCACCACAATGAAGTGGCTAACGAGATCTCGTATCACATATATGTCATGGACCCACATTTACATGCCGTCCCCCATGACTTGGGACTATCTGTGGATGCCATAATAGATTCACAAATAGGATATTCGTTCACATAATCAAGATAGCATTTCAAGAAACCATAACTTATCGATAACAATTAAAACATAATTTATATCAACATATCTTTAGAGAAATGTTACTCACAGTGGGCTTCCAGAACGGTTGATCAAGCAGTTCTTGACTCGTGACCTACAATCACAAATATGCATAGCACGATACACAATCATCTTAAACATATTTAGTTCACTTAAGCTTTTAAATATAGATGACTAGAATTATGAATTAATTAGATTATTAATTTCCTTTAATCTCTAATTAAAACATGTTTAGGCATGTATTAACCAAACTAATTAAATATAAATAATCTAATCATAAACCAATCCTTATTAAGTTCACTAATTACACAATCAAGCCTAAATTAGGCTCATACACATTAAATTACAATTATTCAGTCATGTTTAAATTATTGAATCAGAAACTCATAAATATGCACATTTTGCAATTTCAACTCAATTTTCAAGCAAATCAAGGTCCAAATAATTAATCTTCACATTTATTTCCATAATCTTAAGCCTAACTCAATTTCAATTGAATTTAATTAATTCTCAATTAAGACTAAATTTGACTACATCTAATTTTATGAACCTAAATTAGATGCTTAATTGAATTCCTATAAGGCTCTAAATATCAAATTAAACCCATTTTTCCATTTTTGAAACTCAATTTCATGAAACATCCATTTTCTCGAACCCAAACTCTAGCTTATGTTTAATCTCTTCTCACTCTCCATAAATCATGTAGGAGAACGAGTATAGAATCAAAAATGTACCATGCATGTAAAGATTGGGAGTTACTTTGAACAATTCTACCCATTTACAAACGTGCATGTCCTAAGCTCTTAATTACATGAGCAAATCTTCTAATTAATTATAAATTCAACTCAATTAAGCTTATGATCTTCCTATTTAAACCTAGATTCTATGAATTAACTGTTGGAACAATCTTCTGTGTAAATAAAATAACTTGAAATAAATTCAAACAAAATAAATAATTACATACCGGATTTATTTATTGAACCGAATCAAAATTAAGACCAAGTCGAGTGTGTAACACTCTGTCCTTAAGACAGATTCGCCCCGCTACGGTGCTTACGGTTGAGTGGCGTCTATCTCCCAGGATACAATGATCTTCACAAATTTGTAGAAGCACTTCAAACAAATTTGTTCGGCGAACCAAACCTGTGTTCTAACTCTCTGAATATTTATTCTAAAACTAGAATGAGGAATAAAATACAAAGGAAAAATTCTGGACAGCAACTGCAAAATAAACAGACTGTTTTTTTTTTCCTCTGATCCAAACTGCTAGAAAAAAAAGCTGTATATATAGCCAAAATATATGACCCGAACAGGTACTAAAGAATCCGAACAGGTACCGTTTGACCGATGCTAGAAAATATTTTTCAAACTTTGAAAAGTACCGTTGGAGACCAAGTTAAAACCTGTTGGAAATATATTACTATTTAAACTATTAAAATAGTTTTGTCATACAAGCCATAAGTGGAACAGTAACAACCTGTTGAAACTTTAATTATTTAAACTATTGAAATATATATATATTAAACTATATGAATATATATATATTAAAGAATAGTTTAATAAATAAAGGAAGAGGTATAAATTTTAGGAAACCACTCAGGAATCCAAAATTTGAATTTAGAATTAAATTAAATTCTCACAATAATTTTTATTGAAAAAATTCAAAAGAATTTTATCTAAAAAATTAATGTTAGACCCGAAAACGACGTCAACTTCCCATTCACTCATAAATGGTTTTGACGAACCGTCTTCACCGTGTGACTTGCCACACGGCAAGGAACACTTCATCTCTTCGGACCTGCCCCAAAAGACGTTCGGGGCCCACTCAATTTTGGGCTCAAAGTCGGCCCAAAATATGCCTTATATAAACCAATTTTCCAACAATCCCCCACATGAATGGAATTTGACGGAGAGAAAATGCAACAACATGATCTAATCAGAGAGTACAGAAATTAGTAATATTCTGCAAAGGATAGGTAGCTTTTGGCTTTGAACCTTCCCTTGTGAGACACTATCGGATTTACTAGCTAAACAATGAACATGATGTCTTGAACTGTTCAGCCGTTTGTGTAAACCAAGACAATAGAACTCATGCAGTATATTCTCAGACACAGTTTAGTTCTCACTATTGTGTTCATTTTGGCCCTGAACAACCTGGTTTTTCATGAGTGCTCTAAAGACTTGTAGCCCTTTACAAATCTTATAGAACCGGCCCAGTTCACACTCACATAGGTGATCCTTATGAAAAGTATCCTGCCATACTCCACTAGGTTTAGCTAGATATAAGAATCATTAAAATTTTTACTTAACCTCAAACGCTGCAGACATCACTATTTCATCAAAGAAATGGGTAGGAGTTAGACTCTCCAGTGATCCTTCTGAGTCAATCACAACTCGGTTGTCCCTTTGAACCTAGATCTTGGGATCTCCAGTCAACTAGGTTGGGTTGCCGTTGTGGTAACTCTTATTTAATAGGCTTAAGTCCCATTCCCCTCGATGAATTCTCAACTAACTCTCTTGCTAACCCTTTGGTTAGTGGATCCGCTATGTTGTCTTTAGATTTAACATATTCTATGGAAATAATTCCATTAGAGAGTAGTTGTCTCACGGTGTTATGACGACGACGAATGTGTCGTGACTTGCCGTTATACATATGACTCTGTGCTCTACCAATTGCTGATTGACTATCACAATATATGCATATAGCAGGCATCGGTTTTGGCCATATTGGAATATCTTCAAGGAAGTGGCGAAGCCATTCTGCCTCTTCCCCAGCTTTGTCTAAAGCTATGAATTCAGATTCCATAGTACACCTAGCAATACAAGTCTGTTTGGAAGATTTCCAAGATACAGCCGCCCCACCAAGAGTAAAGACATACCCACTGGTGGACTTCGAGTCTCTAGTATCCGATATCCAATTTGCATCACAATATCATTCAAGTACTGCTGGATATCTAGTATAATGAAGCCCAATGTTACGAGTAAATCGGAGATATCTTAGAACCCTTATAATTGCTTTCCAGTGTTCTACTCCCGGATTACTTGTATATCTACTTAATTTACTTACTGCATAAGCTATATCTGGGCGCGTGCAGTTCATCAAGTACATTAAGCTTCCAATAATTTGGGCATACTCTAATTGAGAAATACTTTCCTGTACATTCTTAGAAAGATACAAATTAACATCTACAGGTGTTCTAGCAAGATGATCATCATCTTTGCTGAATTTGTCAAGTATTTTCTCAATGTAATGAGATTGTGACAAAGCATATCTTTCTGATGTTTTGGTAATTTTCATACCAAGTATTACATCAGCAATGCCCATGCCCTTCATGTCAAAATGTTTATTCAACATTTTCTTGGTAGTTTTACTCATGTCATTATTACTACCAATGATGAACATATCATCTACATAAAGACATACAATGACATAACATTTATCTGTGTTTTTAATATAAACACATTTGTCACACTCATTAATTTTAAATCCATTTGACATCATTGCCTTGTCAAATTTCTTATGCCATTGCTTTGGCGCTTGTTTTAAACCATATAATGATTTAACCAATTTACACACTTTCTTTTCTTTCCCTGGAATAGAAAACCCTTCTGGTTGTTCCATGTAAATTTCTTCATTTAACTCACCATTTAAGAAAGCGGTTTTAACATCCATTTGATGAATCTCTAGATTGTATAGAGATGCAATAGCAATTAGCATTCTAATGGATGTTATTCTAGTAACCGGTGAGTATGTGTCAAAGTAATCTAGACCTTCTTTTTGTCTAAAACCTTTGACTACAAGTCTTGCCTTGTATTTGTCTATTGATCCATCCACTTTCAATTTTCTTTTGAAAATCCACTTGTGCCCAAGAGGTTTACAACCTGGTGGCAAATCTACCAATTCCCAAGTGTGATTTTGCAAGATGGATTCAACTTCACTGTTGACAGCTTCTTTCCATAAAGGAGCTTCAGGACTGGACATAGCCTCTTTAAAGGTTAAAGGCTCATTTTCTAACAAATATGTTAGAAAATCTGGACCAAACGATTTTGAGGTTCTAGCACGTTTACTACGCCTAGGTTCCTCTTCCTCATTTTGAACTAACTCTTGCTCTTGATCATGTTCTTGATCATTACTAGTAATAGCATCAAAAGATCTCTTATTATTACTAGTCTCTTGTCCAGTCTTATTTGGAAATACATGTTCAAAAAATGATGCATTCCGAGACTCAATAATAGTATTTACATGCATTTCGGAATGTTCTGATTTATGAATCAAAAACCGATATGCACTATTATTCTTGGCATAACCAATGAAAATGCAATCAATGGTCTTAGGACCTATCTTAGTCTTTTTAGGACTAGGAATAGCCACTTTAGCCAAACACCCCCACACTTTTAAGTATTTGTAGGATGGTATTCTTCCATGCCACAATTCATAAGGTGTTTGATTCACTTTCTTTCGGGGTATTTTATTTAAAATATAATTAGCAGAAAGTATTGCTTCCCCCCACAAGTTCTGAGGTAATCCAGAACTGATTAACATGGCATTCATCATTTCTTTTAAAGTCCTATTTTTCCTTTCAGCAATTCCATTTTGCTGAGGTGAGTAAGGAGCGGTGGTTTGATGAATTATTCCATGTTCTTTACAAAACTCACCAAAAGGTGATTCATATTCACCACCTCTATCACTTCTAAGTTTCTTGATTTTCTTACCAAGTTGATTTTCAACTTCATTCTTATATTGAATGAAAGTTTCCAAAGCTTCATCCTTGGTTCGAATTAAATAAACATAACTATATCTAGTATAGTCATCTATAAAAGTGATAAAATACTTTTTCCCACCTCTAGTTTGAATTGATTTAAAATCACAAATGTCACTATGAATTAATTCAAGTGGTTCCGTACTTCTTTCAATTGAATGAAAAGGAGTTTTAGATAACTTTGCCTCAACACAAATTTCACATTTATGATTTGAATCAATGTCAAATTTAGGTAAACATTCCATATTAATTAATCTACGCAAAGATCCATAATTAACATGTCCTAGTCTACCATGCCATAAATTTGAAGACTCAAGCAAGTAAGAAGAAGATATAGTATTATTAATAACTGAGGGTACAATAGTCATTACATTTAACTTGAAAAGGCCATCAGACATGTAACCTTTTCCTACATACATCCCGTTTTTGGTAAGTACAAACTTGTCATTTTCAAAAACTAGCCTAAACCCATTCTTACTCAACAAAGATCCGGAAACTAAATTCTTGCGAATGTCCGGTACATGCAGCACATTGTTGAGAGTGAGTTCCTTTCCTGATGTCATCTTGAATACAATCTTTCCTTGTCCTTCAACTTTGGAAGTTGAGGAGTTGCCCATAAAAAGTTGTTCACAATTGTCCACTGAAGAATAAGATGTAAATATCTTTTTGTCGGCACAAATATGACGAGTAGCACCAGTGTCTACCCACCATTCTTTAGGATTTCCGACAAGATTTGCCTCGGAAACAACTGCAGAAAGATTGATGTCATCGATACCATTGGAAATATTGTCCACTTCGGTCATATGGGCTTGAGCAGGCTTCTTGCTTGTTCTTCTTTTGCTTTTGCCTTTGCTACGGCAATCTTTCGCCCGATGTCCTTCTTTGTCACAGATGTAACATTTGCCATTAAACTTGTACTTTTTATTATCCCTCCCTTTTGAGCCTTGTGATGAACTTTCTCCAGAAGACTTTCGTTTCTTGGTTTTTGAAGCATGTTCCACCACATTAGCCTTAGACTCCATAGGATGCTTACCAGCCCGCTTTTCAGAATTGCGGTTGTCCTCCTCAATCCTTAAACGCACAATTAACTCGTCCATAGAAATTTCTTTGCGCTTGTGTTTGAGGTAGTTCTTGAATTCCTTCCAGCCTTTTGGTAATTTTTCAATTAAGGCTGCAACTTGGAAGGATTCACTGAGAGACATGCCTTCTGCGTGAATGTCATGCAGAATGAGTTGGAAATCTTGAGCTTGGCTGATCACAGTTTTTGACTCAACCATTACAAAATCCAAGAATCTGCCAACCACAAATTTCTTTGAGCCGGCATCTTCCGTTTTGTACTTTTTCTCCAACGATTCCCAAAGTTCCTTTGCTGTCTTAATTAGACTGTAGATGTTGTATAATGTGTTGTCAAGTCCGTTCAAGACGTAATTCCGGCAAAGGAAATCGGCATGTTTCCAAGCATCAACCGCAGCAACCACTTGCCGGTCGGTTTCATCCTCTTTCAGGATAAGAGCATCTTCACGGAGAAAACGAGCCAGGTTCAGAGCTGTAAGATAGAACAACATTTTCTGTTGCCATCTTTTAAAGTCAGTTCCTGAGAACTTCTCTGGCTTTTCACCATGATTTATTGGTACTGTTACAACAGGAGAGGGGGTTGGCGTCATTGCAGCCACCACAGAAGTACTTGTTTGGACATTTGTTTCAGTAGCCATCAACTTTAATTTATAAAATAAAATTTATAATTAGAATTTACACTACACAGAAAATTTAACCAAATGCACAGAATTAAATTCTGTAAAAATAAAAGAAACAAGAATGTAACTTTTATTTTCCAATTAATTTGAAAATAAAATAAAATTTTATTTAAACAAATTAATTCGACACAGAAAATTAGATTCTGTAAACTAAAAGAAATAAAAAACTATAACTTTTATTTTTCCAATAATTTGGAAATAAAATAAAATTTTATTTAACCAAAATAACTCCACACAGAAAATTGAATTCTGTAAAATAAAAGAAATAAGAATATAACTTTTATTTTTCAATTAATTTGGAAATTAAATAAAATTTTATTTAACTAAATTAATTCCACACAAGAAATTAAATTCTGTAAAATAAAAGAAACAAAAACTATAACTTTTATTTTTCCAATTAATTTTGGAAATAAAATAAAATTTTATTTAACCAAATTAATTTCACACAGAAACTTAAATCTTTTGTAACACTCCAATAATTAAAATACTGAAACAGAATTTTAATTAATGAAAACTCAGAAAATAATTTCTAAAACCCAAAATTAATTTTCTGACAAAATTTTACAAAAATATATTCTAAATTGTTAATGACACCAGTATCGTACTACTAGTTGTTGTCAAAGAAAAGAGACAGTATATTACTACTATCTGTCAAATAGCATATAAATACTATTTGTTTTTCCAACCAGAATATTATTTTGTAAATCCACAGAAAATAATTTTCTTCTGAAATTATTTACGAAGAATGAAAAAAAAAGGAAAACAAACGAAAAATTCTGTAAACAGAATAATTTGAATCTGTCTTAAGATTGTTGGAACAATCTTCTGTGTAAATAAAATAACTTGAAATAAATTCAAACGAAATAAATAAATTACATACCGGATTTATTTATTGAACCGAATCAAAATTAAAACCAAGTCGAGTGTGTGACACTCTATCCTTAAGACAGATTCGCCCTGCTACGGTGTTTACGGTTGAGTGACGTCTGTCTCCTAAGATACAATGATTTTCACAAATTTGTAGAAGCACTTCAAACAAATTTGTTCGGCGAACCAAACTTGTGTTCTAACTCTCTGAATATTTATTCTAAAACTAGAATGAGGAATAAAATACAAAGGAAAAATTCTGGACAGCAAATGCAAAATAAACAGACTGTTTTTTTTTCCTCTGATCCGGAGTGCTAGAAAAAAAAGCTGTATATATAGCCAAAATATATGACCCGAACAGGTACTAAAGAATCCGAACAGGTACTGTTTGACCGATGCTAGAAAATATTTTTCAAACTTTGAAAAGTACCGTTGGAGACCAAGTTAAAACCTATTGGAAATATATTATTATTTAAACTATTAAAATAGTTTTGTCATACAAGCCATAAGTGGAACAGTAACAACCTGTTGAAACTTTGATTATTTAAACTATTGAAATATATATATATGTATATATTAAACTATATGAATATATATATATATATATTAAAGAATAGTTTAATAAATAAAGGAAGAGGTATAAATTTTAGGAAACCACTCAGGAATCCAAAATTTGAATTTAAAATTAAATTAAATTCTCACAATAATTTTTATTGAAAAAATTCAAAAGAATTTTATCTAAAAAATTAATGTTAGACCCGAAAACGACGTCAACTTCCCATTCACTCATAAATGGTTTTGACGAACCGTCTTCACCGTGTGACTTGCCACACAGCAATGAACACTTCACCTCTTCGGACCCGCCCCAAAAGACGTTCGGGGCCCACTCAATTTTGGGCTCAAATTTGGCCCAAAATATGCCTTATATAAACCAATTTTCCAACATTAACAATGTATCATTTCAATTTTATGAATTAGGAGATGGAAATTACCTTAATTTGATGATTTAATGCATATGAATTAATCCCCTTCTTTCTTCTTCCTTCAAGTTCTTCTTTGAGCTCAAGCTCTATAGCTATTTCTTTCCTCACTCTCTCTCTCTCTCTTCGTGGGTCTTGATTGGTATATGAAATGAAAGACTCAACATAAATAACAATTCAATATAATAAGCAATCAAACACTCTCTCTCTTCCTATGTTACAAACTGAGTAGTGTTCTACATTGTTATTAGCATTACTAATTCAACTTTAAACCATTAAATCATTCTAATTAAGTTAAATACAAATCAAAGCTACGCAAATTACATTAATCCTCATCACAATAAAATCCCAATTACACTAAATTTAATTATACAAATGTGAATTAGGCTCTAATTGCTTAATTAATTATTTAATTCCAACCTATTAATTAGCGAATCAGACGGAATCAATTTTTAATTAAACTTCCCGGATAACTCTAAAAATTCCAATTAACATATCCTTGTACTCAATTTTGATTTCTGAACCCATTTATGTCATCAATTTCAATTCCAAAGTTGTATTCTCCACAAATAATTTCCCAATTTGGATAGATATATACAAATGAAATCATATAATCCGCAATTAATACATGGATAATTCAGAAAATTATAATTTGCATTTTTTGGGTGTTACAATATCACCACGAAGGTCTTATGCCTTTGACCATTAGCTTCTCTTTAGTTAATTTGGTGGCTCTTTGTACTGTCATTGATCCATTGACCCCTGTATTATCAATTTGGTGACCTGTGTTTTGATTGCCACTTCGGTGACCCGTGATCAGATTGTCACTTCTATAACCCCTATACTATTCTACCAATGGGTGTGATTATGTGTTCCGTATAATATCATATATATGATTTATGAAATGGATTTCTATTATCTGAAATGAACATAAGCAACTTATCTATTTTGACTAAAATATTTATCATTTGATTAGTTTTGACCTAAATGCTTATCCATGGTGATTTTATGATCCTTACACCTTCGGTATAATAATCATTACTCTACAATATGCTTATAAGTTGTTATGTGAGCAAAATAACTAACTCGGTTGCTCATCAACTAGGAGGACACTCCAATGATAAAAGTTAGTAAACAAATCTCTCAAGGTATTTCGATAAAATAATAGTAACTAAAATTAACACACATAAATACACGTACCTCCCACTGATGGGGGTGTCTGACTTTATATAGGAATGTCCTCCTCTTTCTAGAAGTAGTATTCAAGTCAAAACACTTATTCCCTCTAGGAATAACACACTATCTAAGACTCATCTCTCCTAGTTGGATTATGATTAACCTCTTTGACGAGTCCTAACTCACCCAACCTAAGAGTCATTTTTCTACTAGGACTTGTGTCATCTGTCATTTGTCTTAGCCTAGGTGTAGATCGTTTCCATACCTTGGCTAATTGCCCTTTGCCATGTGGCACCACGACCGAAGGCCCTGCCACGTCACTACTACAAAAATAGTTAAAGATCACACTTTGACAAAAAAAAAAAATCTCACTTTTATTGGAAGTGTGATAAAAAAAAATTAGATTGATATTTTAATCACACTTAATTTGATTGAGTGTGATAATATTTATTTTTTATGTCACTTTTCAATTAAGTGTGATTGTATGTATATATTTTTAATCACACCTTCTAATTAAAGTGTGATTATATACACTACTACTTTTTAATCACACTTTTTAAACAAGTGTGATTATATATATATTTTTTAATCACACCTTCTAATTAAAGTGTGATTATTTATATATTTTTTAATCACACATTCTAATTAAAGTGTGATTATATATACACTACTACTTTTAATCACACTTTTTAAATAAGTGTGATTATATATATATTTTTTAACCACACATTCTAATTAAAGTGTGATTATTTATATATTTTTTAATCACACATTTTAATTAAAGTGTGATTATATATACACTACTACTTTTTAATCACACTTTTTAAATAAGTGTGATTATATATATATTTTTTAATCACACATTTTAATTAAAGTGTGATTATATATACATTACTACTTTTTAATCACACTTTTTAAATAAGTGTAATTATAATTATATATATATACATTTAATCACACTCCCTAAATAGGTGTGATTGTATAAAATATTTCAATTTGATTTTTATATAAAATATACAATTTCCAAATCTGCGCCTCTATTCTACCCATGAACGATAGAGACGACTCACTACTAGAGACGACTCGCAAAAAAAAAAAAAAAAAAGAGTATTTGCGACGATACCAGCTGCAGTTGCAAAAAAAAAGAACAAAAAAAGGGATTTTAATGCGTACCATTGCAAAATATATATATATATATTGTGGCTTTGAGACGGTTTCATATATATAGTCATAAAATGGTTTAAATAAATGCAACAATATTTTTCTGTTACAAAATAATAATAATAATAATAATAATAATAAAAACGACGTTGTCTTACTCTTTTGAACATTTATCTTTTCACCCATTTTTTCATCTTTCTATCTCTCTGTCTCTGTCTCTGTCTCTCTTCTCTTTCTCTCTCTCACTCATAACTCTTCTCTGTCTGTCTGTCTGTCTCTGTCTCTCTTATCTCTCTCTCTCTCTCTCTCTCACTCATCACTCTTCTTTGTCTGCTTATCTCTTTCTTTCTCTCTATGTCTCTGTCTCTCTTCTCATTCTCTCTCTCACTCATCACTTTTCTCTGTCTGTCTGTCTCTCTCTCTCTCTTTCTCTCTCGTCTATCTTTCTTTTCTTTATCTCTATCTCTCTTCTCTTTATTTCTCTCGCTCATCTCTCTCTGTCTCTCTCTCGTTTATTTCTTTTCGCTCTTTCTCTCTCTCTGTCTATATCTTTTCATCCATTTTTTTATCTTCCTTTCTCTCTTCTCTTTCTCTCTCTCACTCATCACTCTTCTCTCTCTGTCTGTTTGTCTATCTGTCTCTTTCTCTCTGTGTCTCTTACTCATCTATCTCTTCTCTCATCTCTTTTCTCTCTCTGTCTCTTTCGCTCATCTTTCTTCTCTTTATCTCTCTCGCTTATCTCTCTTTTCTCTATCTTTCTCTCTGTCTCTCTCGTTCATCTCTCTTCTCTTTATGTCTCTCTCGCTCATCTCTCTTCTCTCTATCTCTATCTGTCTCTCTCGTCCATCTCTTTTCTATCTATGTCTCTTTTCTGTCTCTTACTCTCTATCTCTTTCTCTTTTTTTTCTCTCTCTCTCTCATTGTGTTTACGTTGCTCACTCTCTCACTCTTGTCTTCTCTATTTACTAAGCCCCCTCTCGATTTATCGATCCACTACAAGAAAATGCACTTTTAGCGACCACTATGTCTCTCTCTCGCTCATCACTCTGTCTGTCTCTCTCTCTCTCCTCTATCTGTCTCTTACTCATTTCTCTCTCTCACCACCCATCTCCTTTACCATCTTCACCACTACTGCAAACGCCATTCCACAACCACCACTACTTCCACTGTCGCCACTTCACCTCTACGACTACCATTACTACTACTATTGCCACCATTCCACTACCACCACTACCATTACTGTCACTACTATTAGCATTACTTATCTTTCACCCCTGCCACTCCATTTACACTACCACCACCACTACCACAACTTCACCACTAATCTCTTTCGCCATAACCATTACCACCACCATCATCTCTTATCCACCACCTTCACCACTACTGCCGCTCCCTTTCCTCTACCACAAAAAATTAGTTCATGATTTTTAGTAACCAAAAAAAATAGGCTGCAAAAATATATTTTTTATTAAAATATATATTACCCCTACTTCTACCAAATAAAAAATAATAATATTTTTTTCATTAAAATAAAAATAAAACAAATAAATTTTCAATCTTAATAACTAAATTTTTTTTTTTTAAAATTCATTAACTACAAAAAAATATATTTTTTAACAAAAAATAAATTTATTTATTTATTTTTATTTTCATTTTTCATTCCCGCTCCCCCCTTTATTTTTTTCCCATTCCCGCTTCCCCCCCCAAAAAAAATCTCCAATCTCGAACCCAAAAAATCCCTAATCTCTTCTCTTCCCCCCCCTCTCTCTCTCTCTCTCTCTCTCTCTCTCTCTCTCTCTCGATGGCGAGCGGCGGAGGAGCAGTGTCGGAGGAGGAGGAGGAGGAGGAGGAGGAGCAGCAGCGTCGGAGGAGGAGGAGCAGCGTTGGAGCAGCAGTAGATCTTCCGATGTTGCCTGGCCTCACCCAGTCCTACCCTGTCACTCCTTGTATTCACAGTTTTATCATAAAACAGTATCTGATATGTGTTCAAGTATTTGATGATTTGATTCCTGAAAATATTCTCTGTTTATTTTGACTAGGTCATTTTTGAAGGGGTTTATGCTTTGCACCCTGATATCAGAAAATCACTAGACTTGTGGATTGCTGTTGTAAGGATGAATGCCACTTCATTTCTGAGGCTTTATATTTTATTTTTTTGTTGATTAACCTTCTTGTTTCTCGTTATCTGTATCAATTTCTTTTGGATAAGTAGAAATACTTGTTATGAGATAACCAGTTGTTTGAAAACAGGTTAGAGGTGTTCATTCACATCTTATTTCTCGAGTTCAAGGGACAAAAGTAGAGTTGGGTGCTTTATGTCCCAAAATGACATTATGACAATAGTGTTTCCAATGTTCCAGCTGCACATTGAACCACATCTTGTTCATGCACATGTTAGTAGATTCGAAACCATTTGAGGCTTATTATTGTTGCATAATTTTGTGTATAATACGTATACAGCAGTGTAAATGAGATGATCTTGGTGTTGGTGCAAATTTGCTGTGAAACTTGTGTCCTATGCGTGTGCTCAGATGCACTCGTTTTTGGAAGGTGCAATTAAAATTATAATTATAAGAAATTCAGCATGAGATTATGAGGAGCACCTCAATCATAAGATTATCATGTACTCTAATCCAGTTCGAATTCTTATCTCTGTGTCATAAATTTCATTCAATTATTTGATTTTGTTATTTCAACAAATCATACGCAGATTGCTGTTCTTCTGATCAGTGAGGTTCGCCGCCACTTTTCGAATTAGGGTTTCGATTCTCAAGATTTAGGGTTTTCCTATTATCACTGTATGTAGTTAGTTCAAGAAGTTGGTATTTGACTGTGAATAAAGCCCTTGTGCTCAAATTCGGAAATACTTTTTGAGTTGATCGATTCACAATTTCTGTTGTCGGTGCAAGTTTCTTTAATTGAATGAACAGACTCTGATATTTATTGGGTTTGTCCAGTTATGTAATCGAAGTGAATTGGATGTTTTTTTATTTGGTAGAGTGTTAATTTATCGAGATTTTGATCGAATTTGGGAGTTGATTGTTTGGTAAAGTCGAAGTTGTTTGGTTGCTAGGAAAGTTTATTTGAGAGGTTGTTAGATCATGGATCATGTTATTGGTGGAAAGTTTAAGCTTGGGAGGAAAATTGGGAGTGGGTCTTTTGGAGAGCTCTATTTAGGTAAATGCCCATTTTAGTTTAATTTCATCTTTTGTGTTTCATAGTGATAATATTCTTCAGCATTGTGTCTGTTAGTAAATTTATTTCTGAAAAGTTTGTGTAATGTGATTTTGCTTTGTTCATTTAGGTGTTAATGTACAAACTGGAGAGGAAGTGGCTATCAAGCTGGTATTCTACTCTCTCTTAGTACTTAATGAATAATTGTCTGATGATCTTTTATCGGTTACTTTGTTTTTGTATTGATTGCATTTTAATTTCCGTAGTTAGTAGATTCTGCATTTGACCTGTCTGTGAAGTTTTTTTTTAAGATAATGGAGTCTTCTAGGTTGACCAACAACTGATAGGATACAAAACCTTGCTTTATGTTTGTTTTTCCCTTTTATATTATTACATGCGTGTATATTTTACTTTGATTTGAAAACCTCTTCAAGAAGAATGAAAATTATTGACATTGCATGATTGGTTTAAATTTTTACTTCACTTATGCTCTTTAGTTCCATCAGCAAATTGATACTTTTTGTTGATGTTGATCTATATAAATTTCTAAATTTTTGCACCTGTGGTTTTGGTTTGATTTAGATCACTCTTACCATTTTGTTGATTGAATTCTTCTTTCTTTTGTGATCCTTTAGTACCTGAACAAATATAATAGAACACATTTTTTTGAAGTTCTGGATGAAGAAGTAGCAGTGGTTCCTTAGGCTTTATGAGTTCCATATGGTATGCAGTAAAGCCTCACACACTTGGCACAAACTTTGTAAAATGTGGGATCATTCTCTCTTCACTATGTTTTTTATATGAAATGCTGGGTGCAAACTATGTTACGCTTATTAAGCTTTTTTGCTGTTTTATTTGTATTGAATTGAAGAGGTACAAGTTTCTTTGTGGTACTTCATATTTGTACTTCTCAACCTTATTTGTTTTATAATTAAAATTCTAGGAATCTGTCAAGACCAAGCACCCTCAACTTCACTATGAGTCAAAAATCTATATGCTTCTCCAAGGAGGTAGTAACTCTCTCTCTCTCTCTCTCTCTCTCTCTCTCTCTCTCTAGTCCATATATTACTTGAGGTTTTAAGGTTAGATTGGAAGAAGTTTGTTATTGAGGGACTATTTTGAATTTACAGTAGTTTCTATATTTCCGTGGTCAGCATTAATATGATTACTAATATACTCTGAAGTGAGAGGAAAGTAGTAAACAACTGTTGGTTTGATGGGTTGTAATAGTTTTCTTTTGTATCTTAGAATTTGAACACATTAAATTAACTTTATAGCTATCTAGAAATAAGAAGAAAAGTAGGAAACAACTGTTGGTTTGATGGGTTGTAATAGTTTTCTTTTGTATCTTAGAATTTGAACACATTAAATTAACTTTGTACCTATCTAGAAATAAGAAGGAAACTATGGAGCCATATTTTTTTCGTTTCCCTTTTTAACTTTATGCATTTTCTTTTCCAATTTTAGCTGCTTTGGGAACTTGACTCTCAAACAGTCAATTTTCAACTGCAACTCTTGTTAATGTTCAAGGACCTGACTGTGGGCCTAAAACGTACTTCAGAGAACATTTTTTCGTAGAACTTCCTCATTTCCTTTACTTGTTTCTTTCTTCACTTCTTGTTATATCATACAATACCCGAGAATTCATTTTTAGGTTGGGGAAGGGGTTGTTGTGCATGGTGCACTTTAACTCCTAATTATGTTTTAGCCTGTGCTTTTTTGTGACATAACTATATTTATCTTTTGCACGGCAAATTTTCTGACAGATCTGAATTTCTTTTATGTAGCGGGGATTCCTAGCCTCAAATGGTTTGGAGTTGAGAGCGAGTACAATGTCATGGTTATTGACCTTCTTGGACCAAGCTTGGAAGACCTATTCAACTATTGCAACAGGAAGTTCACATTGAAAACAGTATTAATGCTGGCAGATCAGTTAGTAAGTACATGTAGCCATTCTCAATCAAAAAGGTTGCCTTGAGCTTCCAAGTGACAATCTTGTGATCCTTTCATTATTATGTTCTAGATTAATAGAGTGGATTGTCTTGTAAATAATGATTTGTGTATCCTCAAGGTTATGATTTATTTTCTATAGACTGAATTGGAGAGGGAGCGGATAGCTATGGAGCTGGAGGAGGAGAAGAAAGCCCAAGCTGAACGCGAAAACAGGTTGCAAGAGCAAGCTAAGAAGATTGAAAACTTGAGTTCAATGGTGTTGTACTCAAATAGGGATGAGAATCGTGATCAGCCCAAGAAGAGACACGTATGGTTCTGTTAAAACACGTAGCTATCCGCATTGGGATACTTTTTTCTAGATTAAGGGCTCTCATTGGGATACTTTTTCCTTTGTAGACCCTGTGCCGTATGCACATTATTAATGCAGGTTCTGGATTTAGGCTCCTATAGAACACCGTTAAAACATTCCTGGACCCCAAGACCACTGCAAAAATTCAAGTAAGTCTTTTTCATTGATTTACCTCAGACTAGGGCTGTTAATTGAGTAGTTTTCTTAGCCCATCAATGGTTTTTTCTTGTACCAGGTTCTGGGCAACAAATATCAGAGCAAATTGCTTGAAGTAATTGAAGCCAGGTAAATATTTTGTTGATTGGTTTGACATTGAATTTATTGTGATTTGTCAATAGGCCTTACAGTTTATGACAACAATCAGTGAGCTTCTTGAATAACATTATTTGCTAATTGTAACAAAACATGACATTGCCTTCTAAAATTTCGGTATGGTCCTCACTGCAACATTTTCTTCCCTGAGCTATATCAGTGAGCTACCAGACTTTTTGGGTGGTACATGTACTTGTGCAGACAAACGTGGATGCATGCTTTCTGATAAAGGCCCATGGAATGATCCTAATATATTGAAGATGTCACCTCTTCTGTCGTTGTAAATTTTTTTGTTCAAGTTGGCACTTCATGGTTAAACCATTTTTTTATCAAAGCTGCCTAAGTTTAATTGTTAATTTTTTGAACTAGATAGTTTACAATGGTGAAGCCAAATGCTCAACTAAAATTTTGATTCCAGCCATTGAGGAGAAGACAATTTCTGAGGATGAGAATGCAAACCTAAAGGTATCCAGTCCTAATTCGGATATAAATCTGTCAATTCCTTTTTCATTGATTTTTAGTCTTCTTATTAATTGCCCCTCATTAGTGACCTCCTAATTACAATGTCATTGACACTGAGCTGCTATGGCATCTAATTGTTAACAGGAAAGTTATTTTCAAAAGGATTAAGATCAAGCAGAAATGATTAATGTTCCTATTTTGGTTTGCTGAATTAACTTTTTAGTTTATTCATATGCATCAGCGGTTTTTGGATTAATTTGTGTTTTTATTTTTCAGGTCAGAAATTTTTTGGAGATGCAAAATATGGTCCAAGAATTAAAGAACTTAGTTTTTTAAATTTTTTCATTTTTTAATATATGTAAGCACAGTTAATTTTTTTTTATTTAATTCATTTGTATATACTTTTGAATATTTAATTTTCATTTATGAAATATATGACGTTATTCTATTCAATATGTGGTTATGATTCAAAATATAGTATATAGTGTGTATTACATTCTTCAAATGTGCATACAAAAATAATATTGATTATTTTTTAAATATGTCGAATTCTTTTTTTATTACAGATTTTATTAGTTATTAATCACACTTAAAAGGTGTTATCTAAATGTTATTAATCACACTTAAAAAGTATGATTAAAAATGACCCTTTTTAATCACACTTCCAAAGATCACACTTAAAAGGTGTAATCTAAATGTTATTAATCACACTTAAAAAGTGTAATTAAAAATGATCCTTTTTAATCACACTTTTAAAGATCACACTTAAAAGGTGTGATCTAAATATTTTTAATCACACTTAAAAGGTGTGATCTAAATGTTTTTAATCACACTTAAAAAGTGTGATTAAAAATGACCTCTTTTAATCACACTCCCAAATATCACACTTTAACAAAACTTAAAAGGTGTGATTAAATAACATACATCACACCAAAAAAGTGTGATCTTTATCTATTTTTGTAGTAGTGCGTGGACATAAAGAAAATTATGTTCCCATAATTGTTTATTAATTTTCAGGAGATAACAATTAGAGGATGAGTGTATGGCTTGTTTTGAGAATGAGGTTATAGAACAACCACATAAGTGCACTTTGTAACATGTATAAATTTTTTTGTACAATTTTAATTTCTTATTTTGTAAATGTCGCCAAACGAATAGAAATTCTAATATATATTTTAGTACCCTATTTAAATAAATATTTTGATTTGTGCTTGTTCATTCACTACAAGAAAATGCAGAAATGGCGACTAAAAAAATTATTTTCATCGCTGAAAGTGCCATTTTCGGCGACTAAAATGGAATTAGTAGCCAAAAGTGAAGACTTTTGGCGACTAAAACAATTTAGTAGCCAAATGTATAGTTATTGGCGACTAAAAATCAATTTAGTCGCCGATTATATGGGTTTTACCGACTAAAGATTTTTTAGTAGCCAAAAGTGACGGTTTTTGGCGACTAAAATAATTTAGTAGCCAAAAGTATAGGTTTTGGTGACTAAAAAATAGTTTGGTCGCCGATTATACGTGTTTTGGCGACTAAAAACAGTTTGGTCGCTGAAAGTGAAGCTTTTTGGCTACTAAAAAAAATTTAGTAGCTAAAAACAGGCAATTGGCGACTAAAATTCAGTTTAGTAGCCAAAAGGGGACGTTTTTGGCGACTAAAAACAGGTTTAGTCACCAAAACTGTTTATTTTTAGGCGGAACTTATTTTTTTAGCGACTAAAAAATAATTAGTAGCCCAAAATTACAGAATTGGCGACTAAATAATGGATTTAGTCGCCAAAAGTGGCCTCAATTTTTTTTTAGTAAATAATTTATTTTTTACATAAATTATATTGAATAAAAATAATTATATTTATATATATAGTTTTATATTAATACAGGTCAATATACTATATGGATAATATATATTGCATATATATTCATTGGTGTTGTAGTGACATAGTGGAGGGAGTGTGTTGCTAAAGATTTAGAATGTGGGACAAGTTGGTGGTTTGAATCTCAAAAAAAGCAAAAAAGTTAGTTTTTTTTTTTTTTTTTTCATGGAAGCACCTTTGGCGACTAATAAGTCTTTATTTTGGTGACTAAACGGTTTAGTTGGCGATTCAGTGAGTATTGGCGACTAAAGGATTAGTCGCTAAATGTATGATTTTCAAAAGTGTAAATCACTATTGGCGACTAAAACTTTGGTCGCTAAAGACCTGTTTTTTGCCGACCAAAAAAGTTTTAGTCGCCAATACCTCCGGCGAACATGTATTCGCGACAAAAGCGGCGACTAAAAATTTTAGTCGGGGAAACTAAAAAGTCGACTTTTGGCGACTAAAAATAGACTTTTGGCCACTAAAAATTTAGTCGCCAAAGGTGATTTTTCTTGTAGTGATTTGATTTGTTATGTGATCGGTCTTGAGTATCTACTGTTGCTGGCCGATTATGATGCCTAACCCTCTGGTATCGGGAGTAGGTTTTGACAGTAAGGGATAAGTTTGTATAGCTTTTGTGAACCCTAACTCCCCTATTGCAACCCTTTGTAATCCTACATTTTGTGTCTCATGCTCTATACTACCGTCAATCATCAATCACTAATCCAATGATCATATAAAATTTGTCCTAAATTTTAGAAATAATAAATTGTTTTTGAAAGAATTGATTGACAGTGTGTATGTATGGTATTTGCAATAATTCTTTAAGAGATTTTTTTGGTTTTTTTTTTAAGAGAATTATTACTATGAGATACACTCTAAAAATATACAAATATAAATATATAACTCCGAGATACACTCTAAATTTAATTTTTTTGGGTATATAAATAGCATATTACGTGAAATTATTTCTTATTAGTTATAAATATATATAGTTCATATTATTTCACAAACATTTAACATAAATAGAATAAATTCTATTATCAAATTCAATCACAATAATAAAAAGTATTGAATGACCCATCCTTCATTCGATCTCCGTACAAAAATCACTCCCATATTCGAGTACGATAATACTTGGTAGCTCGAAATAACTGGCTCGAAACCCAATCGTTTTGGGTTTCCTTTTTTTTTTTTTCTTCCCCTTTTCTTGCTTTTGAATACAAAGAAAAGAGAAGAGGCGAGAGAGAAAGAGAGAGAGAGAGAGAGAGAGAGAGAAGATAAGAGGAAGAGAGAAACGAAAAAGATGGATACGGTGATCGCAGAAGAGGAAGAGAAGGAAGATCGACGGTGATGGCGGTGATCGTCGGTGGGTATCGCCGATCGCCACTCTACTTTTTTTTCTTTTTCTTTTTCTTTTTTTTTTCCATAGTGGATCTTGATCTGAAAATGAAGGGGAAAAAAAAAAAAAAAAATTTGTTGGTTGATGATGATGTGTTGATGTTGATGATGATGATGTGTTGTTGAAGATGTTGATTTTTTTTTTCCTTAGTGGATCTAGATTTGAAGATGAAGGGAGAAAAAAAAAATTTGTTAGCTGTTGATGATGTGTTGATGTTGATGAAGATGTTGTTGGTGATGATGATGTGTTCAGCTGCTTCCTCTCCTCTCTTTTTTTTCTTCTTCTTCTTCGAAACAACAAGAAATAAAGAAAAAAAAGAAAGAATTTTTTTTTTTAATTTTTAAAATGATGTCATTTTAGATTCAAACTAATTTCGAGCTCAAAAATTTCGAGTTAGGTAGGGAAACCAATTCGAGTAACACATCATCACAAAATAAATTACGCCGACATGTTGGTGTAATTATTTTTTCCCCTATCCTCTGTTGGGTAATTTTCCTCAAAAAATATCCTAATATTGATTACGTCATGGAGAAAGTGGTTGTCTGTAATCAAAAGAATTCCATTTCGGCGGCTGTTTCAGATCCCACCTCCCTCCCCAGCTGCTTCACTCCCCAAGTCTTCCTATTTAACCAAATTTTCCTACTTTCTTTTTCTTCTTTTTTACCCTTTTTGTTCAAATCTTTATTGTACACACAAGATCTCGATCTCGATCTCTATCTCTATTTCGATCACGATCGCATGTGACGATTGATAATCTGCGATTCATTTTGTTTTGTCCGATCGCACTTATCAGTTTCGATTCAACAGCTTGAGTAATCGGACAAACTCTGATTTTGCACAGTTGGAGTTGTGAGATCTGCCCCAACAGAGAAGATAACTAGAGTGAGGGAGCTCGTGAGTTCATGGCGGAGTCTCGGCGGTACGGTCTCCGTGCTCAATTAGGTGAGTTGTTGAAAAGGTGTCTTTTTTTCTTTTTCTTTTCATTTGCTTTACTGATGATGATGTTGAGTTGTGCTTGTTAGTATCTTATTAGCTTGAGTCTTGTCGATCTTATATGGGTTTGTTTTAGTTTCTTCTGAAGTTTAGTAAATTTTATTGTACAAAGGCACCCAAGTTTAAGTATTGCTGATTTTTTTTTTTTTTTTAATTGGAACTTGTTGAAAAGTTGATGTTTGGTAAATTGCTATGTAAGAAACATATTTGATTAATAATAATTCTTGACAAAATAGTTATTAAGTGGAGTTATACTAAAATCATGTTTCTATAGAAGAAGATGAATAAGGTTAAAGAGAAGAGAAATGGTGTAATCTCTGTCATCGTATTGTAGTGGGCTGCTGATTGTAATAGAAAACAAACACCCCTTCCTTACTCAGATTTAAAATATAAGAGAATTTTTTTAGTACTTCAGTCAGCAACATAAATTATTTTTGACATTTTTATCCGATTTGTAAGGCCCTGTTGGCTGTTTAATCTGTATTTATTTTGTTCAGAATACGGTCAACTTGAATGGAAATAAGTCACCCCTGATAGTGCAGTGCAGGGCAATCAATTTTCTGCAAACCACCATAGACTTTTTAACTCAACATTTCTACAATTGGTATTTTGCATGTATCTTCTTATAAATATATTTGCTCGGTTTACTATATTTTCTGATATCATTATTTTTTTAAATAGCTGTATTTCAGCAATCCATATGTATTATATATACATTGTTTTCAAGGATGATCTTGATTATAAAGCATAACTTGCCTGAGGGCATAATAAGAGTTCTTTTTTGTTTGATTATTATATCTCAAGCTCATAACACAGGCAATTTTCAGTTAAGCCTTGTCCCTCTACTTCTTTCTATGGTTGTTTTTTTCAATTTCCCTTTCCAATGGATTAACATTACAGGCTAAGTGAAAAGGGATTACATTACACATTTTATGGCCCACAGTCTTTTTGTTTCCTCATTTTGACTCCCAGTTTACTAAGCTGACATTCCACGTATGCTCAGTCTTTTTTATCTTAAACCTTCTTATTTCAAAGCAACTTTTGAGTTGTTAGTTAGAATAGACTTGGAAACTTGCTCTACATTTAAAGCCATACCACTGGTAAACAAAATACTCTCTGGAATGCATGTATCAAGTGATTGGGGAATCTGACACAAGAAAATAAGGGTTGCAGAGTTGGATGCAGATTAAATTAGAGAGATTGAAAAAATTGAAAGTCATTAGGCGAAGGAGGGGAGGGGTTGGGGAAGGAAACCGATAAGTGTTTCTCTGATTTGGATTATTTATGCATTGTTTTTAACCTGGTGGTTTATTAGTTGTTTATTTCCGTGCTTCTTTTTTTGTTTGGGCATTTGAACTCACCAGATTATTAACTTAGGTTATGGTTGAATGCAGATATTGAGCAAATACTCTTGGAGGCTCAGCATCGATGGTTACGTCCCGCTGAAATTTGTGAAATACTTCAAAATTACAAAAAATTCCGTATTGCTCCGGAGCCTGCACATATGCCTCCAAGTAGGATTCTTAGCTGCATTTGGTTGGTCAATAAGCATGTAAATAAACTTTTACAAATATATATATATTCTTGATTTTCTCATGACCTTGTGGATGGATTGGAGTGTTAAAAATTATATTTTGGTGAAATTGCTTATATTCTATGAAATTCTCAAGCTTTCTTCATTTTTATAGTGCTGAAGATCAAATATGTTTTGCAACTTGTGTGATGACAATTATTCTCTCAACACTTGTAACATGTGCTGTAGAAGGCCAATCACTCACACATGGATAGAAATTGGAGAAGTTTAGAATGGGACAAAGTAGAGAACTTTGGGAATAGATATATAGATTTACTGAACTCCTTTAAACTTTTATGTGAAAATATTTTCCTTGTATGTCTTTGGTGCAGTTTTAGGCCAGGGATGACCTCCTCTTTTAATTTCCCCAAATTACTCCCCCCCCCCCCCCCCCCTCGCTTCCTTTTTTCTCCCTCTTGTCATTGCACTTCTATAATTTAACAGCTCTTCACTTGGTCTATTTATATCTTTTCACCCTCGTACATTCTTGGGTCTTTTTACTACATAATTGTGTGCTCCTTCTCCCCAACTCTTTTGCATTAAACTTCCACTCCTTGTTCCTTCATATTTGTAATTGCCAAATATAGTTATCTTTTGTTTCCTATAGACATCATGACGGAGATTCTTGTTTGTAACCTTTTTCAAATTCAATGAGATTGGCAAGCAGATTTAGTATTACCTCATTTTTGCCTCTTCATTAATTTTGTTAATTTTCATTTTTCTTTGTTTGTTTCGTTTAAACCCATTGGGAGTTTACAATCTTCTTGGGATATCATTCACCACACAACTTATGTCATGAAAAATGCAATTGCATTATTTGATGCAGAGATTATGATATTTGTCATTTTAAAAAATTTCATCTAGTCTATGTTTGGTTTGCAGATAGGATGAGGAGGGATAATTTGTCCTGGGATGAGTTATTCTGAGAAGGGTAGTTAGTCATTTTGTAAAGAAATCCTTATCTTGGGATAAGTTGTCCCACCCCTAGTGGACAAAATTATCACGTATATGCTGGATAAGTGAGAACCAAACGTGGGATAATTTTATCCCGGGTCTCCCGTGTCCGCGAATCAATCATTGCTCTGGTCTTTGATTTTCAAGGCCTGTGTAATTGTTTTTGAAAGAGTGGTTATGCTGTTCCACATTTGATACCCATAGCTTCTTGTTAGAATATTTCCTTGTTTCCTTATTTAGATTAGATTGTGATTGATTATCAATCAATCAAAATAAAAGGTGATTCCTTAATCAATGCCTTAGGGGTTCCTTTTGTAACAATTGATTGATTAATATAAAAGGTGATGATATCATAATCATCACTAAAAGCTTTTGTATTCTCTTAAAATTACATGGCATCAGAGCCAAAACCCTAAAAACCATCACCCACACTGTCGCTGCCACCAATCACCCATTCTCCACCGCTAGTCCCTGAGTCTCTGTCAGAACCAGTCAAGGCCCCACAGAGCTGTTTCGGCTTTAGCCGAAGGCCCCTCTGGCCTAGTCGACCCTTGTGAGAGTTGTCCTAACCTCTCTTTGTATATTTCGGTTCCTGTGGATGAGTGTTTGAGGGCTGCCCATTTTTTGTTGCCCCAAGTTTCTTTCCCTCTACTTTCTTGAACACAGTTCAGCACTTGTTTTGATTGGAGGTTCGTTTTTCTGTATTTGATTTATTTTTTGGGTCCATAGATGACCCAATAATCTAATTGTTATGCTCCTATAGTGGTCTGTATGTGATTTTACTTGTTCCAACCCATTCCATTCCTCTTTCCATTCTTGTGGTTTGTACAAGGTTTGTTGTGTTGAAATTGTAGAGTTCTTATGGTTGACCTAACTAATTCATCAACCACTAGTTCTCACCCATCTAGAAGGGAGAGCTCCAGTCTAGTTATGACTACTACATCTGAGAACCTGAACCCTAGCCTCAAAATTACCACCGCTCTATTTAACGGTCAGAATTACCTTTCATGGTCTCAGTGTTTGACACTTTTTCTGAAGAGTAGGGGAAAGATGGGATACGTTAATGGGAGAGGTCAAGCCCCAGGTATTACGGATCCTAGCTATGACCAATGGGAGATTACTAACTCTTTAATCATGGGGTAGCTCATTCATTCCATGGTTCTTTGATTGGTGAAGGCTACTTATCCATGGAAACTGCCTAAGGTATTTGGGAAGCAGACGTTGCTACATATTCTCGAAAAGAGAATTTTTCTCAATCTTTTGAGATGCGCCGGTCTATTGAGCGCTCAGTACAACAGGAGCAAACAGTTCTCCAGTATTATACCTTTCTGACTAATGGTTGGAAACATCTAGATCATCTCCTGGATTACAAGTCTGTCTGTGCAGTTGACTCAGTTAGTTACCAGAAGTTTCTTGCACAGGAGAGGGTCTTCAAGTTTCTGAAAGGTCTCAATGTGGAGTTTGATCCAAGTCGTGTCCTTGTCATGGATGTTCTTCCATCGCTTCAAGAGGCCTTTGCATATGTACAAAATGAGGAGAGTCGTCGTTCTGCTATATTACCACCGGCTACTGGAGACCGTTCAGCATTACTTTTTACTCCTTGAGATGGGGCTAGTTTGTCACTACCTCTTTTCCATTCTTCAGGAAAGGATATTGTGTTCTGTGATTACTGTTGCAAGCCGTGGCATACTCGTGAGATGTGTTGGAAGCTTCATGGGACTCCATTAGGGAGTCAGGGTGATCGGTCTGGTACTAGATGTGGTAGATCAGGCCAGTCTAGAGGATGTGATTCTAATCCACGAGCCCATCAGTCTAGTGCCGTTGACACCCTTGATTCTACTTCTGCTTCAGTTAGTCCGATTTCTGATAGTTTGTCTAGCATGACTTCTCCTGAGCTTGAGGATGTTCTGCCTCTTTGGTTGACTCGCCGGTCTTCTACCGCTCCTAGTGCATTTTCCTCGTCGTTTGCGCGCTCAGGTAACTTAGCCTCTTCTCCTAATGCTTTTCTTTCCCATAAGTCTTTGCCATGGATTATTGATTCTGGTGCCTCAGATCATATGTCTGGGTCTTCTGACCTTTTCTCAGCATATAAGCCCTCTTCAGGTAAAGACAAAGTTAGGATTACAGATGGTACTATTTTGTTTTTTTTTTTTTTTTTTTTTATCTCTGGGAAAGATTTAATTCATGTCACCCCTATCTTACCTCTGTCTTCAGTGCTTCACGTTCCCAATTTTTCTGTTAATCTTCTATTCTTGAGTCGTATTACTAAGGATTTAAACTGTAGTGTGACATTTTTTTCCTGATCATTGTCTTTTTCTAGGCCTTGTCACAAGGAGGACGACTGGCAGTGGTAGTGCAGAAAATGGTCTCTATTTCTTGGATCAGCCGAACAAGCTTGCTCATCATTCCATCTAGTTCCTAACCACCAAGAAGGATTTATGGTTATGACGTCGGCGTTTTGGACATCTTTCTTTTCATTTACTTAGGCATTTATTTCCGTCTGTTTTTACAAACAATAATGTGTCTGAGTTTCTTTGTGAATCTTGTCAACTTGGCAAACAACACCGAGCTTCTTTTGCTCCAACTCTTAATAAAAGTTTAGCTCATTTTTCTTTAATACATTCTGATGTGTGGGGTTCATCTCGTGTTGTCTTTAAAAGGCCATAGATGGTTTGCTGCCTTTATAGATGATTTTTTTCGTACTACTTGGGTGTATCTCATGAAAGAAAAAAGTGAGATTTTTTCCATGTTTCAAATTTTCATAAATGATTTGTACTTAGTTTGGGGTAATTGTCAAAATCTTGCATTCTGATAATAGGGGGTGAGTACATCGATTCGGGGTTAGAGAGCTATTTTTTTTCACTCATGGCATTATACATCAGACATATTGCACCAATACCCCTTGACAAAATGGGATTGTAGAATGCAATAATCGTCATCTTCTTGATATGGCTTGCTGCATGTGTTTTTTCTATGAGTGTGCCTCGGTCCTACTGGGGCGAGACCAAGGTTTTAAAAAGCGGTCGCAACCGTAACGTAACGCCGTTACGTGACGGTTGTGGTAGTTACCGCTACCCGTTACGGCCGCTTTTGCAGTGTGATTGAGATTCACAGGTGTATCGGCTGTAGCAGCTGCTATAGCGGTTGTAACGGTGCTGTAACGGCCTGTTACGCACCATTACGTAACAGTTCCGAATTGCTTCTTTCGAAAAAACACACCAAAAAAAAAAAAGTTGAAAATGGGGGAAGACAGATAGAGAGAGAAGAGGGAAGATGAAGAGAGAAGATGGAGGAACAAGAGATAGAGAGAGAGAAGAGGGAAGATGAAGAACATGTTATTGATTTGTTGAAGTTGTAAGACTTATGCTATTTTATTTAGTTGCTATCACTCAACCATTTTGTTTGTGTGTGTCTATCTATATATTGTTTGAAAATAATAATAATAATAATAATAAGGCCAAGTTTGGCAACTCAAAAATAATCCATCTTTTTATCTTTTTTCCATCACATCACCTCTCTATTTTTCTGCACATCTTTTCGTAAAAAGATAAAAAGTGCACTTATTTAGGTCATCCCAAACAACCCCTAAGTGTGGTCATTATCTATTTGGTTTGATTAATATATATATATATATATTTAAGCTTTTATTTATTCTCTTACTTTTGTCATTATTTATCTTATATATTATTAGTGATTGATTTTTTGTATAATATAAAGTCATTAATTATTAAAATAAAATATAAAAAACTCAGTTTATAGTGATTTAAAAATATGAAATATATTAGATCAAACTTAAAAATTTATAAAAATTTATCAATATTTATTTTAAAACCCAATAAATATGATCATGGAAAAAAAAATGTGTGTATCGGTAAGTTTTTTTCAAATTGTGTAAAAAATAAAAAAATTCACGGTTCCGGTTACCGCAACCGTTACGCTACGGCCTTTACACTCTGCAACCGCAATCGCGCCAGCGCCACTGTTACGGCGATTGCAACCGCTTTTTAGAACCTTGGGCGAGACTATTCTCATTGCAGCCTATCTCATTAATCGTCTTCTTACCTAAGTTTTGCAAAAACAAACTCCACTTCAAGTCCTTCTCAGTTCAAAGTCTTTGTTTTCCATTTCCCCCTAAAATATTTGGCTGTGTCTGTTTTAACCACAATCATTCTCCTACTCGTGGTAAGTTGGACCCTCGCTCTCTCAAGTGTGTTTTTCTCGGATACTCGTCTACTCAAAAGGGGTATAAGTGTTATCACTCCCTTCTCGTAAGTGGTTTGTGTCCATGGATGCCACTTTCTTTGAGTCCCAGTCCTACTTCTTGTCTTCTCCGGTGTCTCAGTCATCCCTTCAAAGGGGGCCTTGGTGTAAAGAGATTCTTGTTGCCCCTGTTGCGCCTATGGTGGAACCAGTTGTTCCTACACCACCTATTACTGGGACTATAAAATCCAATGCCACCAAGGACAGGGAAGGGCAAGTTTATGTTAGGGACAAAGACAGACAGAAAGTCACTTGGATACAAGAGACCACTTTTGCTCACCCACTGCCATCTCCTGCTTCTGATAAGAGTTCAGGTAACTTTGAACCTCTTGTTTCTCTTGAGTCTATTGATATTGCTATTCCTGACACTATTGATCTTGATATTCCTATTGCCAAGAGAAAGGTGTGAGATCTTGTACTCAACATCCTATCTCAAACTTTGTGTCCTACTGTTATTTATCTTCCTTTTATAGAGCCTTTGTGTCAAACATTCCCTCTGTTAGTATTCCTAGCCATTTTCAGGATGCTTTCGCTACCTCTGAATGGAAACTTGCCATGATTGAGGAAATGAAAGCACTTCGTAAGAATAACACTTGGAAATTAACTGAGTTACCTACGGGCAAACGATCGGTGGGATGCAAATGGGTGTATACTGTGAAGCACAAAGCAGATGGTTTCATTAAGCGTTACAAGGCTCGACTTGTGGCAAAAGACTTCACTCAAACTTATAGAGTAGACTATCATGAGACTTTTGCACCAGTGGCTAAGATAAATTTAGTCAGAATACTTCTCTCTCTAACAACTAATTTAGATTAACCACTTCATCAGTTTGATGTAAAGAATGCTTTCTTACATGGTGATCTAGAAGAAGGGGTATATATGGACATTCCTCTTGGTTTTGAGGATCATTAGACAGAGGGTAAAGTATGCAGGCTTTGGAAGTCGTTATATGGTCTTAAACAGTCTCCAAGGGCTTGGTTTGAGAGATTCACTCAGGCTATGCTTAAATATGGTTTTAAACAGAGTCAGTCAAATCACACTTTGTTTGTGAAACATTCCTTACGTGGTAAGACTACAGCTCTTATTGTTTATGTGGATGATATAGTGCTTACAGACGATGATAGTGAGGAAATACCCCTGTTGAAGAAATATTTAGCTAGTGAGTTTGAAATAAAAGACTTGAGGAACTTGAAATATTTTCTGGGAATCGAAGTTGCTCGCTCCAAGGATGGAATTTTCATCTCAAAGGAAATATGTTCTTGATCTTTTGAAGGAAACAGGAATGCTTGGATGTAAGGCTTGTGATACCCTACTGGAATCTAATCAAAAACTTAGTGATGATGAAAGAGGAGCAGCTGTTGATAGGGGGAGTTATCAGCGACTAGTGGGTAAGCTCGTTTACTTATCTCACTCTCGTCTTGATATTGCTATTGCTGTCAGTATGGTTAGCCAGTTTATGCATGCTCCTCATCAAATTCACTTAGAGATTGTTATGAAAATTCTGAGGTACTTAAAATCTTCTCCTAGAAAAGGCCTCTACTTTTCCAAACATGATCACCTTAGAGTGGAAGCCTATACAGATGCTGATTGGGCAGGGTCAATAACTGATAGAAGATCTACATCAGGATATTGTATCTTTGTGGGCGGCAATCTTGTTACTTGGAGGAGTAAGAAACAGAATGTGGTGGCTAGATCGAGTGCAGAAGCTGAGTTTCGAGTTATGGCACAAGGTGTGTGTGAACTCTTGTGGATCAAACTGTTGTTGAGTGATCTGGGATGGGCCAGACAGACTTTATGCATCTATATTGTGATAATAAGGCTGCCATCAACATAGCTCACAATCCTATTCAACATGACAAGACAAAGCATGTTGAGATTGATCGTCACTTCATCAAGGAGAAACTCACTGGCGGTATGATATGTACTCTTTTTGTGAAGTTAGGCGAACAACTTGCAAACATCCACACCAAGGGAGTTGAGAGTAAACCATTTCATGACATTTTAGGTAAGCTGCGCATGCGAGATATCTTCGCACCAGCTTGAGGGGAAGTGTTAGAATATTTCCTTATTTAGATTAGATTGTGATTGATTGATTGATTGTGATTTCTTAATCAGTCAATCAATCAATCAATACAAAAGGTGATTCCTTAATCAGTGCCTTAGGACTTCCTTTGTAACAGTTAATTGATTAATATAAAAGGTGATGATATCATTATCATCACTAAAAGCTTTTGTATTCTCTTAAATTACACTTGTTGCATTGTCATTATCCTTTACTTTCCTATTTATCATGATCCTATGACAATTGGTTAGTAGAGCCTTCATAGTTTTATATATTAGCTGAACTGCTTAGGTCATCTTTTTAATCTATATTTCTAGATAGTTAGACATTGCATAAAGTTTATGTTTAGCTCATAGTTCAGATGAAAACATAATTTGAAGTTGTATGTGCATGCATTGTTGTCATTTTTTTTTTCCATTAAATTTTGTTGGGGCTGTTCCTTTAGGTTTAGGCCTTGTTTGGCATATACTAAAAAAGTCAAAAAGCCAAAAAGTCACTATCCTCTTTAAGTCACATCACCTCCCTACCACATCACTTCAAACCCAACTCATACCCAACCCATATTTCATAAAAAGTCAAAAAGTGCATTTATTTAGAACATCTCAAACCACCCCTTAGAATTGGATAGCAGAGAAAGGGAGGAGGAGGAATTAGAAAACTTGGATTGAAAATTATGTCCCTTTTCAGGTGGTTCGCTTTTTCTTTTTGATCGGAAGGTGTTGAGATATTTCAGAAAAGATGGTCATAACTGGAGGAAGAAGAAAGATGGAAAGACAGTGAAGGAAGCGCATGAGAGGCTCAAGGTTTGTGCCAAAGGATGGTGCTTATATTTTTATTAAAGACAAGCTTTATTTTCAAAGTTTATTATGTTTAGAACAGACAAAAGTTTGCTGATATCTTTTGGTAATTTTGCACCATCTTGTAGTTCATGATGTATGTTTACGTTAAACTTCCAAAGTAATGTATCCGTATAATGTTCTCTCAGGCAGGAAGTGTTGATGTGTTGCATTGCTACTATGCCCATGGAGAAGAAAATGAAAGTTTTCAAAGGCGCAGCTATTGGTTGCTTGAAGAGTGAGTCTTAAATTTTGCCCTGTGTCTATAAGTTTGTCTTTTATTTTGTCTAATTGTTGTGCATTGTTCTCTCTCTCTCTCTCTCTCTCTCTATATATATATACTAGAAAGGTCTCCGCACTACGCACATGAGTTGTGTTTCATTTTAAGATTATTACATATTACATATTATGTTTTATTTTTTATTTTATATTTTAAATGAGTATATATTACCTAGCAGTATAGGAGTGCGAGAGGAGAGAATAGGATGAACACATAGTGGGACTGGAAATGGAGAGAGATAAAGGGGGAAGGACTTGCCGGGTGGTTATGTAACTGTATCTATCAAATTACATACTAATCCTTAAGTGATTTGAAAAAATCTCATCATGCATATGAATTAATCAATTCTTATGGACATTTTTGGAAATAAAAAATGTGGCAGGGATTCAAAAACAGGCTTCACCAAGTGGGGTTGCCGCCTTACCATAATAGTATGTCTGTTTTATGGATCTCCTCTGGGCAGTTGCCCTGATTCTTATCCATATTAGCATATAATGGTTGATTGGATGCCAATGCATGAATGTAAATACCTACTAGCATCGTCATGTACATGTACAGGCATAAGTACAAGACTCTGACATCATTTAGTTGGATAAACAGCGGTTGCTGAATAGAATTCGGGATATTAGTTATATCTACTTAAAGGATTTGTTTTGCTGCTGTGGAAGTCCTATTATTTTTGTCTTTATGTGCTAAAGGAGAAAATAGATTTTAAAGTTTTCCACCGAATTTCTCGTCATGCTAATCATTATAATTTTTGGAGTTATTGCCACATTTATAGCTATAAACTTTTATAAACTTAAAGTGGAATTAATTCATGGAAGTTCAAGAAAATGTTACCACTTTTGTTTCTTTTAGTTTTTATGTTGTAAGGGCTGTTCTTGCTTATTCTTATTTGCTTACATTTGGACAACATCTGCTGCAGGGAGCTCTCACACATTGTTCTTGTCCACTACCGAGAAGTAAAGGTTACAATCTATTCTTTTCTTGCTTCATTTATTTTTATATATTCACAGTTAGTCATTTGAATATCATATAGATGATTCCAAAGCCATTGTATATTATATGTTTTGCTTTGCTAGTTTAAAATAACGTGTAGTGTTCTGGTGTCTGATTTTGAACTGGATGGGGTACTGGGTATAAAGGTCTATTATCTACTGCTCTTGGCTTTGTGGTTCCGGATCTGTATCCCCCAAGCCGGGGTGGTAGATGGAGGGTTTGTTCCTTGAGCAGCAGGTGTAGCCTGAGTCTTTGTGATGGCAACCTGCAAGATCAATTGTGCTAGCATCCGGGCAATCTCAACTAGTTGATGGCTAACTGCCTCGTTAGAAAGTTGCTGATTCAGTTAGGCTTTACGGAACTTTGCTATGAAAAATATAACCTAATGTGTTTTATTACCCAGCTTTTTACATCCATGACACTTTTCTTTTTGGATTAATGCTCATTACAATGTTCATATTACTCATAAGATTCTTGACTCGGCACTTCTCTGATTTGCAAAGTTCCTCCCTAGATTTTAGGACTTCTTCGTTCAGATATAATATTATCTGTAGGCATTTTTCTTCTGGTTTCTTTTATTTATTTATTTTATATATATATACATTTCATTTTGCTAGTTGTTGATCTCTTGGTTGAAGTGACAAACCTTAATAATCTGCAAATTGATCTTTCGTAACATTTATTTGAATAGAATTGGCTGCCTAAATCTGCAGGAACCACAACAGCATTTGGATTTATTAGCACCATGGAAGTCATTGGCTCCAATTTTCCTACTGTGTTGTATCAGTTGTCATGTAAATGCTTGTACAATGCAATGCTTTGAAATTTGATTAGGACATCCATTTGGCTAATGGATTCAGTTGGTTCATACTAGATTAAATGGTGGCACGAGGAACCACTCTTTTTAAGGAACTGCTTAATTTCTTTTTCTTCTTTTTAAAGTGATCTTTAACAACAAACGTTACGTAAAACAAAACTTAAAAGACAATTTAAATATGTGAAAAGAAAATAGATATTTTGGTGGAAAATTAGTTAGAAGTATCCTGTTACGGACACGGACGTACAACATTGCATTGACACGTTGACACACTGACATGATAATTTTCAAAAAATGCAGGACATGACATGCAAGGGACACACAAAATATATAGTTTGATATATTTATTAAATGACACATATGGATGAATAATATATATTTTTAATAATAAATACTTATAAAAAAAAATATATTATTCTAGGATGATAAAAAATACGATATAACACTAATTCCAATAAATCAGTATTGTTTTTCTTTTATCATTATTGTTGGCACATAAATTTCAACCGAATTTAAGATACGATTTCTAAGTTATTTTGCTTAAATTTATAATTGATTTTGTGTCTCTAAGCGATGGACACATGTCTCCCAACTGTCCGAAGCATGTCCAGGTTTAAAGAAATAAAATAAATAATAATGGGACACATTTGGACAAGTCAAACACATGTTGGGAAGTGTCCAATGAGTCACGGACATGTCACATTCTTATAAATATTTGTGCTTCTTAGATTTTGCATCTTGACTGAATGATGTGCTCAACAAGGGTGAAGTTTACTTCTCAAAATGATCTGGGCCAAACTTCATTGACATCCAAGGCAAATCAGGCTTAGAAACTGATATGGAGTAACAGTCTAGCCCCTCAACACAATTTACATCCTGTACTTCAAATGATTTATCTGCGCTGCTGCCTCACATGTCCTGCAATAATAATTTCATGAATTACTGGTTTAATTTATTTTATAACCATTCAGTCATATTTCATTTTGATGTCCAATATCCAAACCACTGAATGAGAATATTAAACACCAGGTTGTATTCTCTCTCTCTCTCTCTCTCTCTCTCTCTCTCTCTCTCTCTCGTGTTATTTGTTTGTCTTATGTCTTGCCTGGGGTCCTCAAAACCTCAGGCCAATAGAGAGCAGGATGAAAACATCTACTAGGACAACAGAGCACCCAATATTGTCCCCCACCCCAACAACCCCCCCCCCCCCCCCCCCCCCAAAAAAAAAAAAAAAAAAAAAAAACTGGTCAAAGTGCGTGAACCACATGCAAGTTGTGGATTAAATAGAATGGTGAAGACCAGTGGTGAGGGGGGTGATATAGGTATTAACAACAACCAGAAAAATCTGATTTTTTAGCATTCTTTTTGTGGCATCCTTGGTTGAATTATATCTTTGTTTTCTGCTGTACTATGGCTTGTCCTTCTTGTTGCTAGCTTTAGCGTTTCACTGGTGGATATATTTTTTATATATCTTTTCAATCAGGTAAAGGATGAAATCTAAATTGTTGAGATGTCTTATTACCATGACAACACAACTTCAGTCATTTACATGTTTATTATAATGTCACTAAATGCCCTTTTTCTTCTTTACTTTTTTTGTTGAGGTAACTTTTCTTCCTGTTTAGGTTTCACCACAACTACGATTACTTTCATATTTTAGAGAGAGATTGAGTATGATTAAGGTAGAAGTATTATATCTTCATGATGTTGTGCTCCTAAGCCCTCACTGTGTAATATGTTAATAGTTGCCAAAGTATACTGCATATGTAGAAACCTAGCTAAATATATGAATACTATGGATTATAAGAATTTAGGTCAAACTCTGATTGGGTCAAGTCTCTTAAGAAGTATAACCTAATTTTACTGATGCAAACTTCCTCTCTCAATGAGTCATTTTAACAAAGTCATTCAAAAAGTTGCTTCTCTGGACTCACCTTTGTGTTGAACCACAAGCGGCCGCAACCGTTACGTAACGGTTGTGGTGGTTACCGCCACCCGTTATGACCGCTTTTGCGGTGTGATTAAAATTCACAAGTGTGTCGGCCGTAGTGGTTGCCGTAGCAGTTATAATAGTGTCGTAACGGCCTGTTATGTACCGTTACATAACGGTTCCGAACTGCTTCTTTCAAAAAAAAAAACAAAAAAAAAAAGGCTAAAAATGGGGGAAGGGGGAAGATGGAGGAGATAGAGATAGAGAGAGAAGAGGGAAGATGAAGAACATGTTATTGATTTGTTAAAGCTGTAAGACCTATAATATTCTATTCAGTTGCTATTACTCAAACATTTTGTTTGTGTGTGTCTATCTATATATTGTTTGAAAATAATAACAACAATAATAATAATAAGTGTGGTCATTATCTATTTGGCTTGATTAAAATATATATATATAGGCTCTTATTTATTCTCTTACTTTTGTCATTGTTTATCTTATATATAATAGTTAATGAGTGATTTTTTTGTAAAATATCTAGAAAACATAACACCTATAATTATATATTAAAACATATTTTATACATGTCAATTTTTTTTGATTAGTTTATTTTGTTTTTAATTACAGGTTATCCAAAAAGAGAATGAATATTCAAGTGATTCAAACCAAAAAAAAAAAAATCTTTATAATTTATTTTTTAATTTTTATATGATTATATTAGCATGTATAATTTATTTTTTTCAACTATTCAAGTTAAAATTTGCATATGTTGTCACAAGTATAATAATTAAAAAAATAATTTTATACATCTAAATCCAATAAATTTTTTTTTTTTGGCCACAAGCGTAAATATAGATTCATGACATATAAAGTTATTAATTATTAAAATAAAATGTAAAAAACTCAATTTATAGTGATTTAAAAATATGAAATATATTGGATCATACTTAAAAATTTACAAAAATTGATCAATATTTATTTTAAAACTCAATAAATATAATTATGGAAAAAAAATATGCGTATCGGTAAGTTTTTTCAAATTGTGCGAAAAATAAAAAAACTTACGGTTCCGGTTACTGCAACCGTTACGCTACGGCCTTTATACCCTGCAACCGCAACCACGCCACCGCCACCGTTATGGCGACTGCAACCGCTTTTTAGAACCTTGGGTGTGACATTTTGTCTTATTGTCTTTTTAGCCTATTTTGTATTTTTTGTAGCTATTTTAGCCCCAACCTCACATGCCAAACGAAGCCTTAGCTTCAGATTCGTATAATGATGTGCCTGTTAGAACTCATGAGAGAACTGTTCAAATGAGAACGTCTTCATATGTCGTAATTAATTTCTAGAGTATCAACTGTTTAAATGCGAAAGTGTTTCATTCGTAGGCAGATCATTTTGTTTTTAACACATGAAGCTCTGTTGGTTGACAGTAGCTTATCTGTTCGAACTGATGGGTACTTCGTTCGAATGCATATTGTTTGATACGCCTCAGGTTTGTGTATCTGGGACTAATTTCTTAGGAAATTGATTCTTTGTTCATTGAAGGTTGCTATGTGTTATATTGAGACCTATGCTCCATTGATTAGGTTACACACATAATACCGGGTTATTGTTTTCCTTTGAGAGCCTTCATATAGTCTAGTTTCTTTAGTGCTTTGAGAGAGAGTGCTAGGTATGTGCATAAAGACTTAGTGGTTACATGGTCATTGATTGAGCGTGGATCTTAGAAAATCATGATCGTATAGTGGACGAAGCTAGTGAAGATTGAAGTTAAAGTGAGAAGCTAGAACATGCGTGGATAACAGATTGGATTATGGAGCTGCTTTGGGCTTGAGTAGGTAAAATCTGCACATTTGGCTTTGGTTAGTTTTGTACTTAATTTTGGTACACTAGTGGGTTTGTCGTGCCTGTGGTTTTTTTCAAGTTAGGGTTTCCAGCTATATCACTGTCTCTCTATGTGATTGATTATTATCTATGTGCTTAAATTGGAAAATCCAAAAAATCTCCTGAATTTATAGATTCTTGTTCATTTTTGAAATTGAAGATCTTCAGAGACTATTTTTTGCACTCTGTTATTAGGGAAATAGGGCAAACTTTAGCCGCATTAAAGAGGCTGAAGAAGCTATTCCCAATTCCCAAGAAAGTGAAGAAGTTATACCCAATTCCGAGGTGGACAGCTCTGTATCTTCTACATTTAACCCATACAGCTACCAAGTAACTTCACAAGCTGCAGATACAATGAGTCTGAACAGCACTCAGGCCTCAGAATATGAAGATGCTGAGTCAGGTGTTGATGTTACATTTGTCATTTCTCAGTTCTAATTCATTATAAATGGTTAACATTATGTCATATTGACAGTTAATCAATACTTTGTGGATACTAAGTTGCTGATTGATTATAATTATCATTCATGATGAATAAATTTGATGCAGTATATAATCATCCAGCAAGTTCGGGATATCACTCTTTTCTTGAGTTACAACCATGTGTAACGGAGAAGATCGATGATGGAGTCTCTGCCCCTTATTATCCAGTGCCGTTCTCACGTATTATGTCTTCTTCATTCGTTTTATTTTAAATCATTAGTTTTTATCTTTTCTCCGGTTCTTTTTGATAGTTGAGCATAATTTAGTGTGTACATGATGAGACGAACCAAAAGGTTAATACTTAGAACTGTTAACAGATGATTATCAAGGAAAGTTGCCTGCTATTCCTGGGATGGATTTTGCCTCACTCGCTCTAGGAGATAAGGGCAAAAACAATGCCAATGTTGCTTTAACACATGAGCACCAGAAACACCTTGACTTCCCATCATGGGAGGATGTATTGGGAAAACAGTGGTCGTGGAATTCAGTCTGTCCCTTTTCGGCCATCAATTTCCTCTAACGAACCTGATTCCATGGGTGTTAATCCCGGACAAGCAAATGAAATACGAGGGCAAATTTTGAGAGACGGCTTTGTTAAAAAGCAGGAGGTTGGGATTTACCCACATCGGCAAGTTGAGTGGCAGGTATGGAGTGCCTCAAATGCTTTGTCCATGCCTTGTATCCCATGAAATTGTAACATTTGTTTATAGGGTAATACATGCTTACTGCATAGTAAATATGTGATAGTTGCTGATAATTGCTCAATGGAAGTTGTTTCGATTTCTTTAATCTTTTTTATCTTAAAAACTGAAAGTACTTCTTTTGCTTTGTTAAAAAAAAAAACTGATGCTAATAAGGGATACGTGTGCTTGTTGTGTTTATGGCTGTGCTCTGAGTGACTTCCCTTAAATTTCAGCAGATATATCAAAGGGGTATTTATATTTTACTTAACTGAGATAATAAACTTTGCCCAGGACAAGAAGCTCTTGTAACGTGGATATATATAAGTTGATTCTAGGACTCTATTGTAATGGTGCAATCGTTAAATTTTGATGAACCCCATATTTTTATGTTATTGCATTGTGAGAAGTACTAGGGAAGCCCGCCAAACTTGTTTCAGCAGCACCCACACAGACCGTGTTGGTCCTTGTTAGCTGAAGGTGCTACCTATATTAAATTTATGAAGTTCTCTTTGTTGGACACTTGACACTTGAACAAAAGATATGGAATATGTGTCCAACATGTTTAGTTGGACATGCACCCATTAAGTATGCCTAAATAGTCAAGTTTACATGATAACTAAGCGTAATGCTCCTATTTTATGTATAACATACTCTATATTAGTTTGTAAACACCATTTCACAATATTTTTTTTTTCCAAAATAAGTATTTAATAAATATGAAACCTAGCTGTGTTTGTTGTCCTTGGACATGAGAATTAGTTGAGTCCAACACTTTAGGCACATACTTGCACCCGATATATTCATACCTTAGTCCAGACCTAACCTATGGCATTGTTTTCACAAAGTGGCTGCTCTCAGACCCAAGTCTGCCCCTCATATGCTTGGCAGACTGAGCTTTTACCATAGCGGCCGGCAATGCTCCTAAGCACCCACACTCTAGCATTGGTTAAAAAAGTTACTAGGTATAATTTGCAATCTTAGGGTAATTATTTCATGCAGCATGCATGATAAACTAATTTCACCATTATATAGATTAAAGCCATGGGAGCCATGCTCAGACCATGCAACGAGGTCCATTTGATTAAATACTTTTTATACTGATAGGATCGGCAGTGACATGACATGTCCGCATCAACCTTATGATTACCGTAGGGATGCATTTACCCACTTCTATGAACAGGTAAAAGCTAGATTGTTTGGATGCATTTTATGATTATCTTGATTATGTCATGGGGTAGACATACAAGTTATAAAGAGGTAGTTGGGGGGGAAGTTTTTAGACGCTAAGTCCTTTATTCTGGTAATGTCTCCATGTTGTTGGATAGTAACATTGCCTGATCTTTCTTAGTTGTTGGTTTTATCATTTTTTTTATTGGTTTTCTCAGGTGTTAAAAACCATGCTCTCTTGAAGAAATTTGTCCAGGCATTATGGCAACTAGGAAAAGTTATTATACAGTATCATGATTTTTATTGTGTTTTTACCGTCCATGGCATGCTCTACCTGAATCTGGTCTTTTTTTTTCTTTTTTTCTTTTTTCTTTTTTTTTTTCTTTTTTTCCTCCTGGTTATTTAGCATCATGTCATCCGTTCGAATCTTAATGCTTTTTAACTGAGTTGTTGTTTGACCCTCCTAAAGCTAGGCCATCTGTCAGTTTAAGCATATCCATCACATCCAATTGTAATGATTAGTATTCGCCTCTTCAAATTGAATATTTATGTTCAGGCTTTGACTTACCTTACAAACAGACTTCTGAAGGTGATTCTTCTCACGTATCCAAGTGGTCAATGGATCAGAAGTCGTATCAGGACTTGGAATATAGTCTCACCACTGGGCTTCATGGAGGAGTTAATTGTGTGGATTTACTCAAATCTTCAGGGCCCTGTCAGACACATCCTGCTGAACAGAATAAGCATTATACACAGAATGACCTTCCAATACAGCGCACATATACAGAAGGTGGAAGTGCTCTGAAATCAGAATTAGAGAGAAATCTGACAGTAGAGGGAAAAGCTGAACAACTTCCTTTGAAACAGCCTCTGTTAAATGGCATTGTACGGGAAGGTTTGAAGAAGCTTGATAGCTTTGACAGATGGATGAGTAGAGGAATTGGGAGATGTGAACGAATCACATGTGCATTCCAGCTCTGGGACCTACTGGGAGACTGTTGAAACTGAAGATGGAGTAGATGATTCCAGCATTTCCCCCCAAGTGCACTTAGACACTTATATGCTGGGTCCCTCTCTGTCGCAAGACCAGCTCTTTAGCATTATTGATTTCTCACCAAACTGGGCGTATGCAGGTTCAGAGATAAAGGTATACTGTAATCTTTGTACTTCCCATTCTGATTTTAACTAGGCTATTGACTGTCTTTTTCATTCACTATCAATGGGATAAATGACCAATGGATTATATATCACAAAGCAATGCAATTGTTTTATTTTCTTGTCATGTATTTGATCACCAGGTATTGATTACGGGAAAATTCTTGAAGATTCAACAAGATGTGGAGAAGTGTAAGTGGTCATGTATGTTTGGAGAAGTAGAAGTTCCAGCAGAAGTTATAGCAGATGGCGTACTTCGTTGCATTGCTCCATTACACAAGGCTGGGAGGGTTCCTTTTTATGTAACTTGTTCCAATAGGTTAGCATGTAGTGAGGTGCGAGAATTTGAATACAGAGTTAACAACATTCAAGATGTGGATGTACCGGATATCTATTGCGGCACCATGAATGAAATTCTTCTTCGTATGCGATTTGGAAAATTGTTGTCTGTGGAATCTGCCAGTTCCCCAAGTTCTATTTCCAGTACTCTAGGTGAGAATTCCCATTTGAACAGTAAAATAAGCTCACTACTAAAAGAAGACAACAATGAGTGGGAGCAAATGCTAAAGCTTACTTCTGAAGATGAATTCTCCCTTGAGAAAGTGAAGGAGCAGCTTCTACAAAAGCTACTGAAGGAGAAGCTGCATGTATGGCTGCTTCAGAAGGTTGCTGAAGGTGGAAAAGGCCCTAGTGTATTGGATGAGGAAGGCCAAGGTGTCCTACATTTTGCAGCAGCACTTGGTTATGATTGGGCTATATGTCCCACACTAGCTGCAGGTGTAAGTGTCAACTTCCGTGATGTGAACGGGTGGACGGCACTACATTGGGCAGCATCTTGTGGCAGGTAAGGACTTTGGATTTTTTTATTATTTGTTTTTCTTCTCCTACTCTTTATATCTCGTCTTCCTTTCATGGACCATGCAACATATATAAAATATTGATTTTCAGGAAATTTTAGTATTTACATTTTTTGACAATGACATTCAACTTTCAATTAATTCTGAAGAGAACTTTCCATTTTTTGTTATTTTTGGGTGGTTCTGTTCTTGCTCATACTCGATGATACTAGAGAGCGGACAGTGGCTTTTCTCGTTTCCCCTAGATGCAGCTCCTGGAGCATTGACAGACCCTACTCCCATATTTCCTTCTGGCCAAACACCAGCTGATCTAGCTTCCAGCAAAGGGCACAAAGGGATTGCTGGCTATCTTGCAGAATCTGCCTTGAGCTCTCACCTATCATCACTTGAGTTGAAGAACAGTTCAGGAGGTGATGCTGTACAAACTGTTTCAGAACGAACTGCTACTCCAATCAGTGATGGAGACTTATCACATGGACTGTCACTGTCCCTGAAGGATTCATTAGCTGCTGTCTGTAATGCTACTCAAGCTGCTGCTCGCATTCATCAAGTTTTTAGGGTGCAGTCATTCCAAAGAAAGCAGCTCAAAGAGTATGGTGACAATAAATTCGGAATGTCAGATGAGCATGCTCTTTCGCTTGTTGCTGTCAAGACAAGCAGGCTGGGCCAACATGATGAGCCAGTACATGCTGCTGCTATACGGATACAAAAATAAATTCCGTAGTTGGAAGGGCCGAAAAGAATTTTTGACAATTCGTCAGCAAATTGTGAAAATTCAGGTGTGACATGCACTTATACGAAGTTCTGGGTTTTTTGTTTATTTATTTATTTTAAATTTTTTATGCACTTATTCGTCTTGAATATTGTCATACAAATTTTCTCCTCCGTTCAAGGTCTGAGCTTAAATTCTAAGTTCGAACTTTTATGGTGGATAGGCCCACGTGAGAGGACACCAGGTGAGGAAGAATCATAGAAAGATAACCTGGTCCGTTGGAATTTTAGAGAAGGTAATTTTACGGTGGAGACGGAAAGGGAGTGGTTTGCGTGGATTCAAACAGGAAACACTCACTCAAGGCTCTAGCAACCAAGATACATGCTCCAAGGATGATGACTATGATGTCCTGAAAGAAGGCCGAAAGCAAACAGAACAACGGTTGGAAAAGGCCCTTGCTAGGGTGAAGTCCATGGTTCAGTATCCAGAAGCAAGAGATCAATACCGTAGGCTGCTCAATGTTGTCTCGGAGATGCAGGAAACTAAGGTATTTCTACTTTTGCACATTTCAGATGCTACCAAGTGTAATCACCCATCTTTTTCAAATTTAAATTTGTATTTTCCTCAGGGAAAGAGAATATGCAATATAGAAAGACTTGTGGAGTCTAGGACTTGGGTCTTAATCTCATGCTAGTATCAGGAAAAGCTAATGCTGCAAAAGCTTGATTTATGCTTGTGTGTCGCTATAAATTTTAGCCAGATGTAAGCACTTGTAAAGCCGATTCACCAAAAGCTTGATTTATGCTTGTCTGCTGTGGCCACAGTTGCACCTGTGTTACTTGAACTAGAAATCACAAATTACAATCATACCTCCTCTAGTTCACAATTTTAGTCAGTTTTGGTTCGCATGCACAGTAAGAGAAAGGACAGCAGTACAGATGGCTACATAGGCATTTCACCAAGAAGAAATACTTAAAAATGTCCTGATTTTGTGAAATTATGCATGTGTCCAGGACCGGAAATGGTGACCAGGGGGAATGTGTCACCTTTGTACATAGATATTTAGTTGAACTTAAGAGTCAGTGTTATGAGAAAAATACCCTTGATGCTCATACTGTCAATATGACCATAATCTTAAGCCTAGGAAGCAAGTTTGTGGTCATTATCAGTAATAGCTGTGCAAGTTGAGTTTACAAAATTCTTCCTCACTAGATTCCGAATAATGCTTTATGCACCAATTAGTGTACTAACAGATGATGTGGCACAATTTTAGAGGTTTTGGGTATTTGTAATTTGTATAATTGGTGGGGTTAATAATAATGTCATAGCACTAGTTGGTATACTAGTTAGTGCATTGTGGCACTACCCGCTAGAGACAGCATAGAGTTTCTTTGCATATATGGCAACATTGATTTCTATTTTCAAGCAGGATCGTTTTGCACTGAGATTCTTGTTTCCCTTTCTGATCCATGTTTCAGGCTGTGTATGGTAGGGTTCTAAACAGTACAGAAGAGACAGCTGATTTTGATGATATGATTGATCTTGAAGCATTTTTGGATGATGATACATACATGCCTACATCATCTTCATGATTGGATTGGACCTCGCTCTCTCTCTTTCTAAGTCTTGTAAATGGTTGGTTTGGCATCTGCCTCTCTATTGACTCTCCTAGAACTTCAACAACAATAGGGTTGTATTGATAATTCATTTTGTAAATGTTGTACACTACACTTTGATCCATTTGACCTCCCCTCTTAATACGTCCAGTGTGTGTTAGGAATTGTTGCAGTTACAAGCTGTGGTGCTAATGTGAAGATTGTGCTCATAGTTTGTTCACTACAGAAGCTAACAATATGTGGGCTCAATTAACTGGACTCGAAAACCTTTTGGTTTTATGAACCCTCACTGTTCTTATTAGGGGAAGAAAAAAGAAAAATACACAAATATGGAATGGTGCAACTCACCATTAGTTTATCTCTTTACACCTGTCATCTCATCACCACTAAAAAAAATTTGATTCTCATTACACTCATTATACTATCAAAATTAACACTAAACTAAAAACTCTTCAAAACTCTTTCAATTTTGTCTCTTTCATCAATAGCTTTTGATAATATAATGTTAAAGAATTTAAATTACTCTAGTGCTGTGTTACTAGACAAATTAATTTTTTTCAGTTATTTATTGTCGTTTGATTGGATGATTTTACTTTACTTTAACAAGAAGTTAGTTGGAGTTTATTTGTAAAGTGTCTGTTCGGTGATACATTGCTATACAAATTAGATTACTTCAATGTCATGTAACTGAATTAAAATAAATCTGTCTAGCCACATATGGCTTTACATGCATTGTAGATTGTTTTCATTGTTGTCATATTAAAGGCATCAACTCGTTTCAATGTAATCAATATTTCTTTTGGTCGCACAATATTATTTAGCATGTCAACTAACAATGATGTTTCCTCCTCAGATAATTTACTAGCGAATGAGTGCTTTTAAGATGTTCAGTAGCCGAATGATTGTACTTGCATTTTTGCAATGAATAAAACTATACTCCTTCTAAGCAAAATGTATATATATATATAATGAAACTAGAAATGCAAGGTAATGAGTAACCGAACAAATTAAAAATGTTCGTCGTTGGGTTAGCATAAATGTATCTTTTATTTGGCAGTGGATTACTGGACATAAATTTGTTGTTTGGCAATGTAAGTTCGGATTATTTTATTTTATTCGATTTTGACGCATCGAACAAAAGTCGAAGAATTCTCTCAAAAAATGAAACAAAAACTTACCAAACAATTAAAAAAATTCACCATTGCACTTTTATTTATTTATTTATTTTAATTATGGTTTTTCACTATTATTTCTTCGTCCATTACTTTTTTCTATAATCAAAAATATTATGATTATCACTTTTTGAAAAGAGATGTAGCAGACAAGAAAAACTGAGATGGAAGAAGAGCTATAACGATTGAAGAGCAATGGATGTAAGGAGATAATAAAATACATTTAATTTTAGTCTTTTGTCTTTAAAAGTAATTTCACACATGGATACAATTGAAGAAAAGAAAAAGCATATGAAGGGTGTGTAAAGAAATAAACTAGTGGTGTAAGTAGAATCACTAAAAGGTGTAAAGAGGTAAACTAGTAGTGTAAGTAGAATCACTCTATGAGATTTTTTTTTTCAATTTTATTCATGTGTGAAATTACTTTTAAGGATAAAAGACTAAAATTAAATATATTTCATTATCTTCTTACATCCATTGTTCTTCAATCTCTATTGCTATTCTTCCCTTAGTTTTTCTTCTCTGCTACATATCTTTTTTCAAAAAGTGAGAATCGTAATGTTTTGATCATAGAAGAAAGTAATGGATGAAGAAACGGTGATGAAAAACCATCAAAAAAATGAAATTGTGAGTTTTTTTTATTTGTTTGGTAGGTTTTTGTTTCATTTTTTGATAGAATTCTTCGACTTTTGTTCGGTGTGTCAAAATCAAACAAAATAAAATAGTTTGGAATCACATTGCCGAACAAAAATATATGTCCGGTAACCCACTGCCAAATAAAAGATAGATTTCCGGTAACCCAAGGCTGAACATTTTTAATTTGTTTAGTTACTCATTATCGTGCATTTTCAGTTTCATTTTTTTAAATTTATTTTTTGTGTTTTTTGCTTGGAAGGATTATACTTCTATTCATTGTAACAATATAAGTACAATCATCCGGCTGCTGAACATCTTGAAGGGCACTCATTTATTAGTAGATTATCTGAAGAGGAAACATCCTTGTTAATTGACATGTCAAAGAGTATGGTGCGACCAAAAGAGATATTGATTACATTGAAACGAAAGGATGTCTTTAATGCGACAACAATGAAAACAATCTACAACGTACATAAAGTGATAGATGGCTGGACAAATTTATTTTAGTTCAGCAATATGATACTGGAGTAATCTAATTTGTATAACAACGTATCACTGAACAGACACTCTATAAATGGGCTCTGACTAATTTTTTGTTAAAGTAAAGTAAAATCATCCAATTGAACAACAAATGGCTAAAAAAAATTAGTTTGTCTGGTACCACAGCACTAGATTAATTCAAATTCTTTAGCATTGTATTATCAAAAGCCATCGGTGTAAAGAGACAAAATTGAAATTTTTTTGAAGAGTTGGGTTAGTTTTGGTAGTATAATGAGGGTAATAAGAATCACATTTTTTTAGTGGTGTAATGAGATGGAGGGTGTAAAGAGATAAACTAGTGATATAAGTAGAATCACTCCAATCTCATATGGAAGGTGTAAAGAGGTGAACTAGTAGTATAAGTAAAATCACCCGACTCAAAATTGCACCCTCACAGAGTGAGTTGCACCCATCATTGTGTAATTTATTTGGTTCCCCTCTTATTATAGGAGCTTTTTGGCTATATATATATAAAACAAAAACAAAAACAAAAACAAAAAAAACTCATACATTTTGAATAACTACTAATTTTTATTTTTATTTTTTTATTTGAAGCTATATGAAAAATGTAGTAGCACTTTCTAAATGACTTCAATTCAAGATTTCAAACCAAAAAAAAAAAAACCAAGTTCAGCCGATGATTGAACTATGGGTGAAATCTCATGTTGAACTCTCTTTACGTTCCTTTTTCTTTTCTTTTCTTTTCTTTTCTTTCCCACCAGATTTCACTAAGACATGATTTTAATTTGGTTGAAATTGTAGGTGGAGTCTCCAGATTTCATCAAGACAATTGCAGGTTGAACTTTGCAATTTCATTATTAGGTTACCTCCCTTGATGGGAGCATGGGGTTGCTACTATTTAAATCCATAACAAGCTCACAGGTTCAAATTTGTCATCCTAATATTTGCGGGAGTCAAAAGATAAGGAATTTTTTTAATCTGAAATTGTACTCTCATGTTCCGATTTTAGAAGATAATACTATATTCATGCAAGTGTAACAGTGTTGTATGAACATATATTTATATAAGTGCCGTATTTTTGCTCATGAAAAAGGATTTGAGATTCATAATTTTATCAATAATAACATGTCAGTTTATGGGCTAATTTTTTTATTTGTTATAAAGTCAATCATATAAGATCTAACTCTATTGTCATGTCATTGTTGACAAATTGCGAAATTCAAATTGTAAATCTCTAATGTTTCTCTTTACACAAATGGATATAAAAGTGCAGTATTTTTATAAATAAATAGTTATTTAAAAGATATTATCGAGCCGAAAAACTCATTATGGAATTAATAGCATTAGGAAAAGACATAAAACATCAACCCATGTACTGCTGTTAACAGCATTAGATCTTCCTCTGATATAAAAATTTCAGCTTTTTATCTTATTTTATTTTTAAATACAAACTACAATAACAATGACAATCCAGACTCTCAAAATTTTAAAAGGAAACCACAAGCCACCATCAAAGAGTTGCAGAAAACTCGAAGCACCTAAAATATACACCCAGTTTAGTATAGTTTCCATCAAAATGAAGTCTAAGAGATAAAATGAGTAGAGAGACCTAACTAACATAATAATAATATGTGATTGCCCTCAGCTCAAACCCACAACCTTAATCAATAAACCAGTGAATTATAACACACTACTAAACCAGTGAATTTGGAAGGAAGGTACAAATCAAGGGGGTCAATATCTGCTGGAGCTATTGAAAATTCGAAAGCTTGATATCAGAATCAAATCTTAAGGTATAGATAGAAATGTTGTTTAGATAGCCAAAATCCGTATACAATTACAAAATCTTGATATCAAATGTTGTAACACACCTTCCATTCCACAGCACCAATGAACAATATGCAGGTATATTTTGGATCTCCTTGGATTCCTATTGCAAGTAAAACATTCTCAACCACCACCACCAGATGCACTACAAATTTTTTTTGGTCACCTTATTGTTGAAAAAAACCAAGTATAGCGACTAGTGAGCTTCCACCATCCACTGTACAGGGCAACCAACTAAGTGTACATATTTCTTCACATTTCATCTCACCTGACTAGAAACATGAGAACCCCCCACAAAAGATACGAGGGGGAAAAAAAGGAAAGGTAAAAACGGCAACAAGCGTGGAAATCAGAGTAAAAATGAGTTAAAAAACTCGTAATAAAATGATCTTTCTCCTCTACTCAGCTTGTGGGACCTGCAGCAAGTCTTTCATAGAACAGGATGTAGCCATGATCTGTATTACTAGAATACTCCTGTGCTGAACCAAAGAAAGTCTGCACAGCAGACTCGTCAATCATCTCCACATTGTCATCATCAAAGAACAACCAATGATTATGGCTTTTCACAAGGCTGACATAGTGTCCATGGTTGGGTCCACTCCCAACATGAACAACCACCGCAAACAGGGAATACTCGGCATCTGCATCTTCCACTGTATTGCTCAGCTTCAGCTCAAGAGGGAATACAACACGGTACGACAACTTCTTGTACCGGCCAAGCTGCTCAATATACTTGAACCGCTTTAGATGGATCACCAGAATGTGAGGTGGTTTTTTTATCTTCATTCTCTTCTGCGCCTCCTGCAAACTACATTATGAAACAAGATCAGTTATCTGACTTGCATCTATTTTTGCAACCAGCTCATGAAATATATAAACATTCTACAAAGACATGGATGACAAAAAGATGCTCAATAATTTCAGTAGTCTTGTTTCTAAAAATGACGTCGTGCATGTAACTCATCTAACATCCAGTGAAGGCAAAAAATCAACCCATTTGAAAGGCTAGATAGCTCAAAAGCTTGACACAACTAGGCTATCATGTCATTACCAATGGTTAGCTATGCCCTTGCATAAGAACTAACATGAGAACATCAAGTACACTTTCCCATTAAAAAAGAAGGCAGAAAAAAGACCAAAAGCTAAAAATATACTCCCTCCGTCCCAATTTGTTTGTCCAATATAGAAAATCCAACTTATTAAGGAGACATGCAATCATTACATTTTAATTCAAATTTTGAATTTTTTTTCCCACCATTGCCCTTCTATTTGAATTTTAAAATGTGTTTATAATAATTTATTTATAGTGGGCAATTTTGGAAATCTAACAAAAATTAGTATCCCAAAATAGAAAGTGGACAAATATTTTGGGACAGACGAAAATGGAAAGGTGGACCAACAAAATGGGACGGAGGGGGTAACCAATACTAAGGTTATCAACAACAATGAATTGCGACAAATACACCAACGAAGAATTGAGCAAATGCCACCAACCTGCAACACTTATCGCAAAAGAATTTGTCTTCAGCATTTAGAGTCTCTGTGGAACTAAAGTTTTTCAAACAGCTCGTTATGGAACTGTTCTGTTCAATATCAAGGCTCAAGTCAAGAAAGGTTTCATCCCTTGCTGTTACTGTCTCACAACGCAAGCACCTTGTTTCGTTTGTGAGTATTCCCTGAACATCAGCCATCAGAGAAATTAGATTCTTGAGGAATAATGTAAACAAAAATAATAATAACATAATGCAATGTAGCAAGCAACCAACAAAACAGTAGTGGTATTTCGTTTATTAAATGTCCAGCAACTGAACCTTCTAAATTGATCTGCAAGTTCATAAATTGCATTCAACCCCACATGATATATCACGAGCATCATTGCAGAGGTCAAATATATGGAAAATAGAAGTTACCTGAAAATTTTTGTGCACCCAAGTGACAAGAGGCTCTTTTTGAGCACCATTGGCATGAATAGTCATTGGGCCATTTGCAACCATTTCAGATGGTGATGAAGTTTCTGGATCACTCTTTGCAGCATGGGACTCTTTCTCCAATATGTCAACAAGCTCATTCAGCAAATAGTTTAAAAATTCATGGGCATCCTACACAGAAGGAGGAAGATGGTCTGTTTCTCATATCACATGAGCAGACAAAATGGTAGAAACATAGCTATATGCCAAGCTGAAAAGCTGATAAATCATGCAACCACAGTTGCCTAAAGCCTGAAATGCCCCACCCACCCAAACTAAAATAAATAAATAAATCAAAATTATAAAACCAAAAATAAAAAATAAAAAAACACTTCTTTCCAATTCTACCACTTTCTAAAGGGAAATCTGGCAGTGCACACTATTGGACAACCATCAATCAAGATGAAAATTTTACACGGGCAATGCAATTGTTTTGTAATTGATTTAGAAGATTTATTTTCTTCAAAAGCTTCTTTCAATGTTCATATAATGAAGTCAAACATTTTACCAGTTCAAATTTTATTTTTGTTAAATTTCCTAAATTTATGTCTTATAAAAAGAAGGTAAACTTTATCATGTCTATTTCAATATATTTGAAGGAACTCAGCTTTCCCAATTAAATCAATTTCCCTGTCAAATATGAAGAAGAAATATTTATTAAATCTAGAAATCAAGGTTTATAAGGTTTGGTGAGATAAAAATCATAGCAATCAGAAGGAAGTAAAAGAACAAGGAGAGGGGGAGACATGGACAGGCATCAATCTACACGGTTGGAGGCCTTGTAATTCATTGACATTAAATACTTTGTCTATTCCCTTCTCTTTTCGAAGTCATTACTGAACTCAACATAGCATTAAGTCAAAAAGCCTGAGCATGAATCCCATTCAACAACAGGTTAGTAAATATTCTAATAGTTTGATTCACCATGTGTGAAACAAATACGAAGTACAAAAGTTGGGATTCTATGCATGATGACAGCCGTTTAAACAAAGTTGCCTAATTTGGAAAGCAAACACATCCATACATTGAGTCCAACCAATAAATATTGACTCATCCTGGAAAAACTTCCCAAGTCCTAGCAGTGGAGATACCAATGAAGCCCTGCCAATTTTGATGATCCCACATTAGCAGGTTCCCCTTGCCTATATATTGTAGATGATGGTGTCTAGGATGGCCAGGACAAGGTGAAATGGGAAGATGGTAAGCACTCAGCTCGCAAAGGGACAACCAGAGGCGGTGGGCCAGGGGCAACACTAAGAGAGAGAGGATGGCAGTAGAGAGAGAGCATCGAGCTTTTGTCGACCGGAGAAAGGGATGAACAATTGTGCTCCATGGATGCATGGAGAGGATCCCTTTTATGGGGAAGTTGGGCCGTGGAAGTCAACTTAAAGGGGACAGATAACCTGATCCCCTTAGCCCTGTAATTGGTATCTCTTGTCTTGGGATCTCTCAATCTGGGGATCTCTTAACATGAGATCCCCTTACTAGGGATCTCCAGACATGGAAATCTCTGTCACCTTATGCTTTCTTTGGCTGACAACGCATGAAGATTTCTTACCTTAACATGTCATGGTATCAAGGGTATCAAATGCCTTTTGGTCAACACCCAAGGTTTTAAAAAGCGGCCGCAACCGTTACGTAACGGCGTTACGTAATGGTTGTGGTGGTTACAGCCACCCGTTATGGCCGCTATAGCGGTGTGACATAAATTCACATGTGTAACGGCCGTTTCGGTGTTATGTAACGGCCGTAGCGGTACCGTAACGGTCCATTATACCCTTTCACAATATTATGAATAGTTTTCTTTCCTAAAAAAAAAAAAATTTTAAAAACTTACAAAAAAGAACAAATACTCAAGTGATCTAAACCCAAAAAAAAAATCTTATATGAATTTTTTTTCTTTATAGTTTTTTTTAAAAAAAATTTATTTCATTACATTAGCATGCAAAATAAAAAATATATAAACAACGGTTGCATTTATTTTTATAATAATTTTATTTAATATTTTTATTTTGTTAATGTGTTGTCTAAAAAATGTCTTTAAAAAATAAATAAAATCAATAGTTCAAAAATAATTTTTGTTTATGGCACAATTTTAATTTTAATTTTTATAATCATTTCATTTAATACTTAATTGTAAATAATTTTATTTTGTTAGCTATAAAGTGGACTAAAAAAATGCCTCAAAAAATAATTTTTGTTTATGGCACAATTTTTATTTTTATAATAATTTAATAATTGTGAATATTGTTTATTCAGTTAGTTCAGGTATTGGTCAAAAATAATTTGTAAATATTTAAAATCAATTATTCTTAAAGTTATTAACTATTGAAATAAAATGTAAAAAAACTCCTTTTATAGTAATTTGAAAATATGTATATTGGATCATACTTAAAAATTAAAAAAAAAAAATTGATTAAAATCTATTTTAAATCTCAATAAATGTGATTCTGAAAAAAAAATAAATAAATAAATATGCATATCGGTAAGTTTTCTTCAAATTGTGCGAAAAATAGAAAAAATCACGGTTCCGATTACCGCAACCATTACGCTACAGCCTTTACATCCCGCAACTGCAACCACGCCACTGCAATTGTTACGGCGACCACAACCACTTTTCAAAACCTTGTCAACACCTCTCTTTCCCTTTAAGGCTGGTCAAAGGGGACCACTCCAATAGGGTGAGTCAAGCACCCTTGACAATCCATTGAATCTAGCCTCCAAGTCACAATCCTCCAATGATCTCATGCAGAGACTCTAGGTCCTACTCCCAACCAAGGTGACTTGTTCTGAGAGTTAGTGTTAGGTGAATAGATGATCGCCAGGTGTGATCGTTTATATTTGTTAACAATCTTGGAGAAGTCATGGAGATAACAACGTTGGAGATCACTTACTTGGGAAGATCTTGGTTGAGTTGAGTTAAGTAAGGCAATCTCTTCCATCCTTGGGCATTTTGGACATCAAGAAAGAAATGTGAGTGCATTTGGAGATATGTTATTAACCCAAGTGCAACCTCCGAAGCTGACACAACACAATATCACTAGGAGAGGTCGATGTGGAGATGACGTGGCCACCCACAAATATGATCACCCTACTGAAGTTACATAATTATCCTCCAAACCTCTAAAGCCATGTGATGTGGAACGTGCACACATGGAGATTTGTCTTCAGGATTTATTATTTTATTCAGTTCTTTTTATTTATTTTAATTATGATTTAATTAGGAGTTTTATTTTAGTCAGGAGTTTTATTAATATTAGCTTTCTTATTCTATTAGGATTTAGTTTCCTATTTTGGTTAGGTTTTCTAGCCTATAAATATTAGATATTTGCATTGTAATCATTAGCTTTCGAATTAATGAGATATTGAGTTTTTGGATGTCGCCTAGTGTGCTAGGGCTGTGGCCCTCTTCTTGTTTCCCCTCTTTTCTTCTCTCTTCTCTTTTCTTAAGGCGTTCTACATCAATTAGTATCAGAGCCAACTTCAATCTATTGCTTTGTTCAACCAAGCTGTTGCCTTTTTAATTGAACCACATTGGTTCTAGCCAACAACACCCTGTATCTACACGTTGCTTCTTTGCCATCACTGCCTTCCATCTAACATCCACTATTGCTGAAATTTTATCAGCCATTCCCTCTTCAATTGATCGATTGTCACCGTCTTCAACATTGTCCTCCATCATGAGTAGGAAGGAAGCTACTGTTGACATTGACATACTTTGTCGAAGTTGTCTATCATCATCTCGCAATCACCATCAACCTATTGCTATTGTTTTGGCCACTGTGATTGAAGTCACATCATGATGACCAACTCAAATGTTGTATTCAAAGTTTGATATATTTTACTACACTGAGGCTATATGCAATGGATCATTATGATGACCAAACAACAAAGCAGATGCATCAAATGCAAGCCATTTTGGATAAATTGGTGGTCTATTTTTTAGGGAGAAATTCAGAAATTTGTTAAAGTGCTTGTAATGATCCTGTGAAAATTGATGCTCACCCTGCTCCCATGCCCGAGAAAAGTGAAATTATTTTCGAAGAAATTCAAAAGAGGTCAATATCTCAAAAATCGTCATTGCAATGCAAGACCATTTCACGTAGGAAGCAGTTCTACCAAAAGAAAAGCTTGTACATGCATGATGCAGATGCACCAAAATTGCCAGATCTTTATTGATATGTCACCAATCGCTTATTTCATCATAAGAGAGAAGATTGATTTTATTGGTGTTGATGAATTTCTTCACGCGGTCAATCCAAATTTAGTGGGTTTCATCAACACCTTCAAAACCAAGATCAGTTGGCACGAGAAGAAAATAAAGCGATCTGAACATTTGAAGTATTTTAGGCTCTAGCGTGGACAAGTGCAATACTTAAAGGAGAAATCAAGGACGAGTTCTTTTTCTCGGTTGGGGAGAATGATGCAAAACGTGCGCGCATGGAGATTTGTCTTTAGTATTTATTAGTTTATTTATATTTATTTTAATTATGATTTAATTAGGATTTTTATTAATATTAACTTTCCTATTCTATTAAGATTTAGTTTCCTATTTTGCTTAGATTTTCTAGCCTATAAATATTAGGTATTTACATTGTAATCATTAGTTTTCGAATTAATGAAATATTGAGTTTTAGACTATGGCCTAGGGGCGGAGACATAACGACGACAATGGTGTCACTTAACCCCACTAAGTTGAGAAATGCTTTTGAATTATATGTATATTTTGTCTAAAACTTTTGGAGAGTTTACAAGATTACCCCAGTAGAATAAGGAAACATAAAAATAAAAATAAAAAATAAAAAATAAAAAATAAAAAAATAAAAACTCTATAAGCTTCACAAATTGACCCCAATGGAATGGGAATATATATCCATATATATAAGTATTGTTTAGGTCACTAGAATGAAATAGAATGGTTATTTCTTAACCTCCCTTAAAATAATCATTGCTTATAATGGTGAATGATTACACTATTTGCAATCCATTTTCATCATTTTTTTAGTAAACTAAAGGTGTCAATGAACATTCTAATGAAATGATTATTTCATTCCATTTTTATTCTAATGAATCAAACACTGAAACTGACACATCAAGATGGTAGCAACCAGCATACAATGTTCTCTCTTTCTCTCAATTTTCATTCCTTTATGCCAACTCTTCTTGTCACCATCTTTTAAAATAAAAATAAGAAAAACTTTTCAGTGGTTGATGTCTAAAAGATTTGCAAATTAACTTGATTCAAGCATTTCGAGAAGTTTTGTTTAGCAAGAAGTGTAACTCTTGCTTGATTTTTGTTAAAACAATAATATTAATGACTCAAGTTAGTTCTTTTTTTTTTTTTTTTTTTTTGCATGTAATTTGACGTGTTTAAATTATTTTTGTTGATGTGATTGGCAATATATATATATAATTAATGTATCACGTGAAAGTTAATTTTTGACAAATTGTGTGAAGTTAAATTTTTTTACATGATGATACGGATGATGACTTGTTGAATGACCACCGTAGAGGAAATTTCTAGGTACACCAGTGTTGTGGCCTATTGTGTAGGGCAATGGCCCTCTTCTTCTTTTCCCTCTCGAGTAAAAACTAAAAGGTTTTGTTACCAACATGATGAAACTAATTTAATAAGGCTATTGTAAGTTGCCATTTGTGCTACACAATAGGGCAATGGCCCTCTTCTTCTTTTCCCTCTTTTCTTCTCTCTTCTCTTTTCTTAAGGCATTCTACATCACCATGTACCTAACAATGCTTTGCTTATAGACAAAGTCGGACAAAATTCTCATGGAATACATCTCCCGTGTCTGGCTCTCAAAGCAAGATATAGTTTCCATCTAGTAAAAACTAAAAGGTTTTGTTACCAATATGATGAAACTAATCTAATAAGGCTATTGTAAGTTGCAATTTGTGCTACACAGACTCTTCTACTACCCTTTTAAGTACGTGGGTATCGGATAAATGTATGACACCTATATTCAATTTAGATACTTGGATCCCCTAAATTTTTTTAATGATGTTCAAAGAAGCAAAAACTCACATTTGCTAGTCAAGAAGCATTTCTAGCCTCTCACATAGATGAGAGATAGATATTTCATATTTCCCTAAATCCTATTTAATTTCAAGTATATTTTTAAATAATTTACAATATGCAATATATATGTGTCCATGATGCTTCACTGTACTCATATCTAACTTTTGGATATATATCCCAATATCTTAGGACTAGGTTTATGAAGGCTTGAGGATTGGATACATATTCGCACCCTCTTGTTATCAGAATCTTACAATTCGCGATTCAATTCACAATTTTTGCAAAATTAATATGTATCTATAGGTGAATCTATTTTGGAGGTGAATCTATTTTGGAAGTGAATCTCTAGTGAATCGTACAATTCACAATCGATTCACAATTCGATTTATTTTTTACCATTGATGTAATTATTCAAACTATAATATCCAACATTCGATTCTTTTTTTCTCCATTTTTTGAGTTAAAATGACGTAATACAACTTCTAAAAGTGTTTAGTACGAAAATAACCAATATATATACGTGATTTTTTTTTTTTTTTTTGAGATCAGAGAACGTTTAATAGGATCCAACCAGATTCAGTCAAACCAAATATGTTTTCAACCTTTTCTTCTCAATTTTTTTTCCTTAAAAAAAATCATAACGTATCTTCTAAAAATGTTGAAGGTTAAATTAACTTGCAAAATAAATATACGTTAATATTACATGAGTGATGGATGTCAGTTAAACCCAATGGTTTTGCAAGTTTTTTATTTTTATTTTTTTTATTATTATAAAAAACAATTAAAAATAAACATATATACATTTTAAAATGCTTTATATTTCAATTAATTCTTTCTTATTATTATGTCATTGTTATTTATAAAGGTATGTATGCTTACGAAATATCAAAATTGTTGTTAAGTTATTATTACTTGAAAATTGAGAGTTTGCCTTTGTTTACTTTCTTTATCAAGAATGATTGATAATCAATATTTTAAAAGGGAAAAGGTAAAATGGTGATCTTACATGAGAACCTATGTTAACTTCTTACCTATCAGACCACGTGATCATCGTCCAAAACAACATTTTCATTGATTTTAGTCTAAATATTTTATATTTATAAGATATATTTAACATCTAAGTGTGTAAATATATTTTTCTAAGTAACTTAAAAAATGACCAAATCTTTACAATTCACAATTCGATTTACGATTTGGTACAAAGCCATTTCGATTCACGGTTTGACAACTATGTGTTGCACCTGATACATGTACTCGAGTTGAGTCCACGTAACATAGATTGTAACATAACCTATCTCATTAACCATCGATATAGCAGCTATATATGATGTTGTATAAACAATAAGTGTTTGCAAATGGAAAATAATGTGTTTCAAAAAACAAGGCATTGCAAGTGTCATGTTTTCGATAAATTTGCCTAAATTCATTCAAGAAATTTGTATTGATAAATCATCAACCCCTTTTAGAACCACTAGGGTAACCCAATGACACATAGTTAAAGTTGAAACTAAAGATACCACAACAAGACAAAAGTATGGTAAAGTAATCCTCTAAGAGTATACTAAAGTATTCCTCGTGGTTGCATGTCTGAATTCAATACACAGAGTTAAAGTTGAAGCTAAAGATAACACAACAAGACAAAAGTATGGTCAAGTAATCCTCTTAAGAGTATACTAAAGTATTCCTGATGGTTGAGTGTCTGAATTCAATATGCCAAAACCAACGTAGGAAAGTTTCATATTAAGCTCATACCTGGTGCATATAGCTGCGAAAAATTTCATTTTGCTTCTTCAATCTCTGTACGAAACGTTTTGGAGCAATGACACCGGTTTTCTTCTTTTGTGAACTTATCTACACAGGAGCAAGTGTTGGCTCAAGTAAAATAACTAGTTAAAGGTTACAAATATGAGTTTGTGCATGTGTGGACACATGCATATGGATGCTTTTGTGTGATTAAATAAGACCCCATCACCCAATTGAACAAAGAGTAATCCTCCCAAAAGATATAATTTAAGAAATTCAATATACTATTAAATCCATTACCGATTTATTTGTTTTTTCTGATAGGTCTTCTGCCATCAAAATTCAAATGTTTAACACCAATTTCAATCTACTAAAAGAAAATATGTTAAATTGTAAATCCTGCTACTCATTGTCAAAACAAAAGGGACAAAAAAAATGGCCTAAGACAAAATAATCCAAGAAGGAAGAAACTAAAGCAGGCAAAAGTGACCACTAGAACCCTAAAAACTAATTAACCCCCTATGAACTAATGAGTTCGCATCAAGATAGACTATTGCACAAATTCCTATAAATTTAGTCACAATCAAAGAGAAGATTATAATATTCAATGTAATGTAAAAGTATCTCATCTCATGGACCTTGAGAGACTATTGGCCAGCTCAAAACTGAGAACAAATAATATTTTTCAGAAGCACATTGATGAAGACGTTGAAACTTCTGACTGTAAAGCCCACAAGAAGGTTAAAAAGTTGTAAAGAGAAAATACATAAAAGGAGAACCACAAGAAGGACCTCTAATTCATTACAATTGCTGCCAATCCAAAAGTTCAAGATCATCAAACTCATAACTGATCAAAGTCAAAGTCAACATAAAACCTCAAGATGAAGCCCATATGGAAGCAATGTCAGTAGAAGACAAAAAGAAACAGACTTAGACAACTTCTCTGGGAACAAAATATCCAACCCTTGCATCTCTTGGAATAGAAGACCACAGAAAATCATCTAAAGAACAATTAACCACCACTACCCTAGTAAATGACCCACAGATGATCACAATAATTCTTGTAGTACTTTCACAAATGAAAATTGCCACTTTTCATGGGATTTACCCATCACAGTGATGCAGAGAGGAAAGAACAAACTTCATATATCCGTTTTTACTAAATACAAAAGCAAGGTAACAGATTAATCCAGTTCGTCTCCATCTTTGTGAAACTGTTATTTGAGCAAGGCACCCTGATGAGGGAAGATCCAATATCTTTCAGATTCCCTTACCATTCACAGTATTGGAAGCTCAATGCATAAAACATCAGTAGTGCTCATGTGCAACCTAATGGAAAGTTAAACCCATCACCCATTAGAATTACAAGAACTAGATCCTTCCTTCAAACCATACCACCAGGTTAAACTTTGGAATCTACTTTATAAGCAACAAGCTATCATAATTTTACCATCTGACTTGTCTGAGAAGTACATACTACAATACAGTACATGTAACAGGTCAAACTTGCCTAAAGCTATACAAAAAATTATTAAACTTCAAATCAGTTGTGGCTCATCTTGCTTGTGTATATACCAAAAGAAACTGAGAGCTCGTTTGGCACATATATTTTTGGCTAAAAAAAGACAAAAAGCCACAAAAAGTTAAAATATCACATCATACACATCAATCAATAACTTTTTCCCTCACAACTTTCTATTCAACTAAAAAAACCATTCCAAATGTATTAACTTTTTTCACCTCATAAAAAGGCCAAACACTAAAAAATCCAAGTTCCCTGAAATCAAATAGGAAATACTCTCATTAACAACAAAATCCACTAAGTAACCAAAACATAAGAAACAAGAAGGCTTTTGGAAATCCAAATACCACAAAAAGGGCAGAATTAAACTGCAAACCAAAACATAAGCAAAAAACCATAGAAGGCTTCTAAAATCCAAATATCACAAAAAAGAATAAAATGAAACTTCAAACCAAGACATAGGTAGAATTATGCTTTTCTTTAACTGCATTATTTAATTGAAAATGAAACAAATGATAGGGATATAAAGTAGTGCATCCCAAGATAGTTAAGTATAGACCTCATGATCAAAGAGAAACGACAACAGCTAACTAAAGGAAAAACAGACTCCTATTCTGCATCTTCTTCTAGTAGATGCATAATTTTAACAGCTACCAAAGTCCCACACCAATATTCATGTGGAGTGAGCTGGTGTAAGTGGTTAAAACAGCATGAGAGTGTGAGGGTACCCAGCATGAAAATATTGTATAATTGTATTGCACATAGCAGAACAATAGTGTCCTAATATAATAAGCCTTCATGTGAATTATAGGAAGAAAGTGACATGGGTTAAATGCCAACCCAATATAATGATAGTGCTTCCATAATCAGGAAATCAGAGTCATGTCACCTCATTGCTTTGTACCTTGGCACTTAAAAAGGAAACTTTACTAGACTTACCGCCAAAGTAACAAATCTACTCTCTCAAAAAATCCCAACTTGCAATTCAGGCTTCATCAACCCAATTCACAAATCTGACCCAATCATCACCCAAATATGACAAATTAGGTATCTCTCTCTCTCTCTCTCTCTCTCTCTCTCTCTCACACACACACACACGCGCGCGCGCGCGCGCACGCACGCACGCACGAACGCATGCACACAATAGGATATGGGAGAGTTTAAAAATAATTAGGGGTATTTTATCTAAATCTCAGGGGAAAAAGTTTTGCTTACAAGTTACAACAGTAACATCCTCTTTTTTCATTATTATTTTGTTTTTTGGGTTTATTTGTATGTGTCTTCCCCCTTTTTTTTTTTTTTTTGCTAACAAATGTGGGTCTCCCTTTGAACAAGTAAATAAATATTTGGAAGAGACAAAGGGGCACATGCCCATCTACAAATAATGTATAAGGAAACAAAAACAAGATAGCATTGGTCAACATCCTGAGTTTATACACAATTTTGGCTGCTGTTTTATTGAACATAATTCTAATAACTAAGATCCAAGAGAAAGATGATCTCTTGATTTCTCAGTGTCTTCATTTTATGGGGTGCTTATCGGGGATGCTGGTGGTGTGTTTCCATGGAGGTGTATTTGGGCAGTGGGATCTCCTTCCAAGGTCACTTTTTTCGTCTGGACTGCTGCTTTAGGTCATATTCTTACTATTGATAATTTGATTCGGTGGTGGCATGTGTTGGTCAATTGGTGTTGTTTGTGCTGTGGAGCTGCGGAAACGGTGGATCATTTACTTGTGCAGTGTCTGGTGGTGGCTCGTCTTTGGTCTATGGTTGTTGCTCTTTTTGGTTTGGTTTGGTTTGGGTGCAGCCGAGGTCTGCGTTGGATGCGCTGCTTAGTTGGGGGGGGGGGGGGGGGGCTACGGTGGGTAAGAGGCGGCGGAAGGCTTGGTTACTTGCCTCCCATTGCTTGATGTGGTTGGTTTGGATGGAGAGAAACTGCCGTGTTTTTCTGAATACGTATCATTCGTATCATTGGTTAGAAAGTCGGCTTTTATTGGTGTTGCATAGTTGGTTGACGGGTTCGGTTGATCCTAACGTGTTGACTTTTGTAGATTTTGTGGAGGATTTGATTAGATAGTGTGTTTAGTGGCCGTGTTGGGTGGCTTCTTTCCTTGTATTCTTTGCATCGCCTTGATGCTTTTCTAATAAAATTGTTTATTTATCCCAAAAAACAAAAATGACCCACAGATGATCACAATAATTCTTGTAGCACTTTCACAAATGAAAATTGCCACTTTTCATGGGATTTACCAATCACAGTGATGCAGAGAGGGAAAGAACAAACTTCATATATCCCCTTTTACTAAATACAAAAGCAAGGTAACAGATTAATCCAGTTCGTCTCCATCTTTGTGAAACTGTTATTTGAGCAAGGCACCCTGATGAGGGAAACTCCAATATCTTTCAGATTCCCTTACCATTCACAATATTGGCAGCTCAATGCATAAAACATCAGTAGTGCTCATGTGCAACCTAATGGAAAGTTAAACCCATCACCCATTAGAATTACAAGAACTAGCTCCTTCCTTCAAACCATACCACCAGGCTAAACTTTGGAATCTACTTTATAAGCAACAAGCTATCATAATTTTACCATCTGACTTGTCTGAGAAGTACATACTACAATACAGTACATGTAACAGGTCAAACTTGCCTAAAGCTATACAAAAAATTATTAAACTTCAAATCAGTTGTGGTTCATCTTGCTTGTGTATATACCAAAAGAAACTGAGAGCTCATTTGGCATATATATTTTTGGCTAAAAAAGACAAAAAGCCACAATAAGTTAAAATATCACATCATACATCAATCAATAACTTTTTCCCTCACAACTTTCTATTCAACTAAAAAGACCATTCCAAATGTATCAACTTTTTTCACCTCATAAAAAGGCCAAACGCTAAAAAATCCAAGTTCCCTGAAATCAAATAAGAAATACTCTATCATTAACAACAAAATCCACTAAGTAACCAAAACATAAGAAACGAGAAGGCTTTTGGAAATCCAAATACCACAAAAAAGGCAGAATTAAACTGCAAACCAAAACATAAGCAAAAACCATAGAAGGCTTCGAAAATTCAAATATCACAAAAAAGGATAAAATGAAACTTCAAACCAAGACATAGGTAGAATTTTTTTTTTCTTTAACTGCATTATTTAATTGAAAATGAAACAAATGATAGGGATATAAAGTAGTGCCTCCCAAGATAGTTAACTATAGACATCATGATCAGAGAGAAACGACAATAGCTAACTAAAGGAAAAACAGACTCCTATTCTGCATCTTCTTCTAGTAGATGCATAATTTTAACAGCTATCAAAGTCCCAACACAAATATTCATGGGGAGTGAGCTGGTGTAAGTGGTTAAAACAGCATGAAAGTGTGAGGGTACCCAGCATGAAAATATTGTATAATTGTATTGCACATAGCAGAACAACAGTGTCTTAATATAATAAGCCTTCAAGTAAATTATAGGAAGAAAATGATATGGGTTAAATGCCAACCCAATATAAATGATAAGTGATATAAATGATAGTGCTTCCATGATCAGGAAGTCAAGAGTCATGTCACCTCATTGCTTTGTACCTTGGCATTTAAAAAGGTAACTTTACTAGACTTACCGCCAAAGTAACAAATCTGCTCTCTCAAAAAATCCCAATTTGCAATTCAGGTTTCATCAACCCAATTCACAAATCTGACCCAATCATCACCCAAATATGACAAATTAGGTATCTCTCTCTCTTTCTCTCTCACACACACACACACACACACACACATGCACGAACGCATGCACACAATAGGATATGGGAGAGTTTAAAAATAATTAGGGGTATTTTATCTAAATCTCAGGGGAAAAAGTTTTGCTTATAGTTACAACAGTTAACATACTCTTTTTTCATTATTATTTTGTTTCTTGGGTTTATGTGTATGTGTCTTCCCCCTTTTTTTTTTTTTTTGCTGACAAATGTGGGTCTCCCTTTGAACAAGTAAATAAATATTTGGAAGAGACAAAGGGGCACATGCCCATCTACAAATAATGTATAAGGAAACAAAAACAAGATAGCATTGGTCAACATCCTAAGTTTATACACAATTTTGGCTGCTGTTTTATTGAACATAATTCTAATAACTAAGATCCAAGAGAAAGATGATCTCCTGATTTCTTAAGTTTAATTAGTTGTCTAGACTGGGGCCTATTACACTGCAGAAGCCAAGATAAAAACAAAATTGCCCAAGTAAAATCAAAAGAACCTCAGAATTTTTGGGTATGTTTGGTTTGGTTTTGAGAGAGTAGTTTTTAAAAATTGTTTTGGGGAAAGAGTTTAGAAATTTTTTTGGTTTGTTTAGTTGTGTATTTTGAAAGTAGTTTTGGAGTTTGGAATGATTTGATATTTTGTTGTGATTGAGTAGATGTGTGTGAAAGAAAAAATGATTGAGAAGGAGAGAGGAGAGAGAAAAAATGATTGATTGATGTGTAAGAGAGAGAAAGTGATTTTGGAAAAATTCCAAACCAAACAAGTTTTTTAGAAAAATTTTCCCAAAATCACTCTACAAAGCCAAACTAAACATACCCTTTATTTTTGAAGCATTAGTATTCTAAATATCACATATCTATTTGGAAAACTGTATACCCAACCCCTCCATTGAATATAAGACAGCATGAGCAGAACACAGTTGAGCAAAAATAGTCTTGTTCACATAACCATGCCACAATTAAGTGATCAAATCTTGTAGTCTGAGAAAAGAATCACCAAGGTGAATTCGAAAACAAAACCAAACTACACCAAAGGTCAAGGAAGTAAGACTATACTCCACATAGTAAAGCAATGGATAGAATTATACTTAAACCTGTGTAAATAAGTCTGCCAGACACGTCAGGAGATTTTCTTCTGTATCTGCAAGATTTTTGTTATTCGCATAATATTCTAATAGCTGCTCACGAAATGGAACACAAAAATAGAGAGCCTGCATAAGACAGGGATATTAGAAAGGAATACATATCAGAGTCAGATGTATATCAAAACAAACAATTTCTTAAACTTCTAATATGGAATGAAAAAAAATAAAAAGCACATTGAAGTAGTCTTTATAACATTATTTGTGATGCCTGGAACCTCTTCTAAATTACTACAAACACAGCGGATATAGGCTTCAAAAGGACATTGGCTGCTATTTCCCCAACCTAGATTCGGTTGCAAAAAAAGGGAAAAAAATTTATTTCTTTCAAATAAATTCAAATAACCAGATAGGTTAGGTTAGGTGGAAGTTTCAAGAAATTAATTGTTGGTATACTTCCTTTCAGTAAGATATCAATTTATTTCTTTTTCCTACATTTTGTAGCAACTGGTAGAGTTAATAAGCAAAATGATCTCCTGCTAGCCACCATTAAATCCTGACAAAAAAGTATAATTTGTTGAATGATGGTTAAGGGAAGCTGAGAACCTCCCCGCCTTGCTGGAAAAGAAAATCAATATATTGCTAATGTGGCGTATCCTTTGAACCTTTTTGAAGAAGGTTTTGATATTAACATGTTGACTTCCATCATAGGCAATATATTTGGGTTCAAAGCCCTGTGTGCTCTACATCTCGAAGATCTAGCCGGGCCTTTTTTTGTTCCAACAAATTTATAGAGACACCTCAAAATTGGAGTAATAAAAAACAAGGTTCTTCCTAAGGGTGCGCAATTGATGTACACGTTCCCAATGCACACACAAAGTATATGATCTAGCAGTGCATCTCCTATATAATTGTTGAATGAAATGAATCCCAGTTCTATTAAAAATACAAAAAGGTTTCAAGAGGTGGGTTCACACTCACTGTCCCCCAAGTAAAACTTACGAAAAATATATTTTTTAATCCATGGACTAACTCCTCCACTCCATAGAACATGGGTTCCTTTCGCCTAAATTATCCACATCAAGCAAAGAGCAGCCAAATCCTAAGTCGTCTTCTTTCTCTTATCTCTGCCACTTTTCTAACAATGAAGAAATACAACTAGAATTCAAGGCATAACCCAAGGTATAATAACTATAAAGACCAAATCTTTCCCACCATCTCGGACATGAAACACCAGTTGGGAAGGATCTTTCCTTCTCAAGTTATTCACCATAAGTGTCTTATAATAGGCTAACAAACTTACGAAAAGGTAACCATGGTCTAAAACACCTCTCCAAGGAAGGAACTACTTAGGGGTGGTTTGGCATTCCCTAAATAATCCGTCTTTTTATTTTTTTTCCATCACATCACCTCTCTACTTTTCTGCACATCTTTTCGTAAAAAGACAAAAAATACACTTATTTAGGTCATCCCAAACAACCCCTTAATATGAACCAATCACCATCCTATAGTAAGTTTTAACCTCAAAGTTCCTGCACCAATGTTTTCCACTCGATTCACCCAACCCCAAGGGTCAGGAATTCACCGAATGTAGATCCTTAACATCTGAAAATTACAAGTCGGACATTTTCTTCATGTTTCTAAAATCTTCTTAAAATATGTATAAAACCATTATGTTTCAAGGATCCTAGAAGTTTATTTGGCAGAATGCCTGGTTCTCTCTGATTCCGAATCCTAGAGTAATCAAATCACCATCCATGAGCTCCAGTGGGACCTACAAGCAATGGTCAAAGGGTGATGGATGCAGACAAAATTTAATACGGTGCATTTGGAGATTCCATCAAAATTGAATTTTCCGATTTTTCTTTACTTAAATAAATAATTTTGAGAAAAAATCCATCACTATGAATGGGACTATATGGGAACATGACATCCATATCACCATCAATGACAGTTAGCATTCAGAATTATCATTCAATAAATGTGAAAATGTTGATGATACATACAGCATCAGCTTCAAATTGTATTTATGGTGCAACTCTCAATATCAGATTTACACCTCAAATAACAAGTAGAGAAAAAGATAATAGAAACCATGTCATTTCCTCAGGATGCATGTAGACCTCAAGCACAAATTAACAAGAAAATGCCTCTCCAAGACAAAACTACAACCGAACACACCGCGTCAAATTGAAATTTGAATCAATCAAACAAGAAGAAGAACAACCCCAACAGCATTAAAACAGTGAGACAGCACAATTAGCACGAATCGGCCATCAAAATCATCAAAATCAGCAATTTTTTTTTTTATTATTTTGAAAAAAAAAAATTTGAATGCAAATGAAAGAGGAAAATGTAGGGAAACCTGCAAAACGCTGTTGCAGTAGCAGGTGTTGCCGAAATTCTCGAGTCCGAAGTATCGCTCGCCTTCAGGGAACTGGTCACCCAGAGCTTTCTCAAGTTTCGAGCCCGCAGCACCCATTTAGCACATTCCAAACACAAACACTCTCTCTCTCTCTCTCTCTCTCTCAAATATGATGTATATGTATGTATATGCGTATGCAAATCTGAGTGAATCGTATGTTAGGGTTTGTCTGGGAGAGAATTTGAAGATGAGGAGAAACGGAACAAAAAAAATGAGGCTTTTGTTGTTGATGGAGGAAGGAAGAAGAATAATAACAAATGCAGAAATAGACCAAATCAATAACATTTTTTTATTTTATCATATAAGAATTAAATAAATTAAACATCGTTTGTCCTTGTTGTCACACTGTGATTTTTTTATTTTTCTCATTCTTTCTCTACATTTACCCAACTGTAACTTACTGTACACATTTTATGTGTTGATTTTACATTGACGTTCTGTTTGTTTAAACGGAAAAGATTTTTATTGAAATTATTTGTTTTAAATATTTTTTTTATATTTAATGGTGGACGCTGTGAGACGGAATTGGTAGTACAGTAATAATATGGTATTATTAAAAAAAATTAATTTAAAAAATTTATAATTTGCACGATGAGTTTGATTGGAAAATTTAGGGAAAGATTTGAAAAGAAAAAAAGAAAATGTGTGTAAAACTAAGACTGTGTTTGGTTAGAGATTTAAAAAAAGACTTAGAAAGAGAAATGAAAAAAGTAGGTAAAATGAGAATAAAATATACTTATATTTCATTCAGTTTCACACATATTTTCTCTTTTTCTTTTTAAATCCCCTAACTAAATACAACATAAATGAAATATAAATATTTTTTTTTCACATTTCATTTATATTTTTTATTTTTTCTTTCA